>LOEQ01001643.1:199010-226141 GCA_001685075.1 Bramus lutescens | reverse complement strand
CTTTATTAACCAATGAAAGTAACACATAGACAGATGACCCTCCTACATCAGCGGGGGGGGGATAAAATTAAGGAGAACACAGGAGATTGTAGTCCAAGCAATGACAAGATGTCAGCACTGTCTTCTTACCATGTCATAGATACCATACTTAGGTAAGATAGTGGTGATAGGAAAACCTAGGCATGGGGCATCCAAGGACTTCCTGTGAGCTTTCTTCAGTGTTTCTGTAAATCTGGAGCATTTCTAGAAATGAAAGTATTGATAAAATAAGCAACATAAACAACACAAAACAAAACAAAACTGAACTTTGGTCCTTATTTTGCACACTTTATACAAAAGTTCATTCAGAACAGAACTGAATGTGAAGTTAAAAGTATACAACTCTTAAAGGAAAAGAGGGAAGGAAAAACTCTGCGATGTGTAAATTAGGCAAAGATTTTGTATAACACAAAATTCACTAATTATAAAGTAAAAGTTGTTGAATTAGACTCCGAAATTGTAAAATTCTGCTTTTTGAAAGACATTGTTAAGAAAAATGAAAGGAGGTGACCAAGTGGGTGGAAACACTCTCAGTATGTTTGGCTGACCAAGTCTTAAAGTAATTTAAGAACTCTTGCAACGTCCGGTTATTTCTTTTTCAACTTGATCTACAGTCAGTCAATGGGGAAGAAGGAACCTCAGCTGAAGAATTGCCTTGATCAGATTGGCCTGTGGCTACGTCTGAGAGAGATTATCTTGACTGATAATTAGCCTTGGGGGGCAGTACCATCCCTAAACTGGTGGGTTCAGGCTATGTAAAAAGTTAGTTGAGAGAAGCTGTGCTCCTCAACACTCCTCCTTGGCTGCTTCTTGTGCTCCTGCCCAGACTTCCCTCGCTAACGGGCTGTGACCCTGCTTGTGTAGGATGAAATAAAGCCTTTCCTCCACTCCGCTGCTTTGGGCTGTGGTGTTTATCACAGCCACGAGGGAAAAACGAAGTGGAACATAACTCAACTATAAGGAAATGAACACTATAATTCAGCAGATCTGAAAAAAAAAGATTATTTATCTTTTTAATGAATGATTCTTGGTTGGATCCCTACCCTTAAGGTCCAGAAATAGAACTGGGACCTTTGTCTCATATCACACTCAAATGTAAGTTCCAAGTGATGTTCTAGTTTCATTCTGTTGCTGTGGAGAATCAAAAACCAAACCAAAACAACAAACACTCTGAATAAGAGTAACTAAGGGTAGGAAAAGGATTATTTCAGTTTTTAGGTCACAGTGGATCATTTAGGGAAATCAGAGCAGGAACCCAAGCAGGAACATGAAGCATAAATCGTGGTGAGGCGTGCTGCTTGCTGACTTCCTCACAGGCTCATGACTAGTGAGCATTTGTATACATTCCAGGACCCAGGGAATGGTGGTGCCCTGTGGACTGGGCCCCTCCTGCAGGTTGACAGTGAAAACAGTCCTCCACAAGCACAGCTACAGACCCATTTGTTCCAGGGAATTCCTCAGTTGAGGTTTTCCTCCTCAAAAGACTCTAGACTATGACAAAATGACAGTTCTGCTAGGACAGTGGTTAACTAAAACTGCAAACAGAAAGGCAGTAAAGCTTTTAGAAGGACACACAGGCTATAAACCACCCAGTTAAATAACACACATATGTGTATGCATGTGTATATATGTGTATGTAAGGCTTTCATCAACGATTAAATAATCTGAGATCAAGTTTCTTGTTCTTTTAAAAAAATTGAAAGACTAAGCAAACAAGCCACAATTTGAGAGAAAAGATTCTCAATATAAACTTCCCAGAATGGGCAAAGAACTCTTAGTGAATTAATATTTCACAAAAGATGTATGAATGGCTAATGAGCATGTGAAATGGTGTCCGGCACATTTAGTGATCAGAGAAATTCACATAAAACCACAGTGAGATCATATTTCCTGTCATTGCAGTTGCTGGTAGAAGTCTGAAGTGAGATAATCACACTGCAAACCAATTTGTCAATGTCTTATAACACACCATTATCTTGTGACTCATTCTTTGATTTTTATTTATGATAAATTAAGTCCTACATCCATACAAAGGTTGTACACACATGTTCATGGCAGTTTTGTTTATAATATTCAAGGTGAGTGGCATATCTTGTGATATGTCTACATATCTCCTGATACACACACACACACACACACACACACACATTGTGGTATGCATGTGTATATGTATCATCGTATGTGTGTGTGTATGTGTGAGCCTGCCTTGTGGTATACCTATACAGATATACATCTTGTGGCATACCTATACAGATACAAAACAATGAACTGGTCCTCACAGCAATGCAACAGTGAGAATCTGAAAGAGGCAAGATACAAATAATATATCATATACAACTCTGGAAAAGACAGGTTTAACTTGGTGACAGAAAATGAACTGCGGTGATAAAAATAACTTGTAAGACTGTCGAGGTGACTTGTGATACATGATCTAACACAAAAATCACTCAGCATGGGCATATGCCCTGTAAATGAACTGTAGCACAAAACGACAATTATTTAAAACTCAACTGAAGCCACAGGTACTCTTACCGTGATGTCTGCATCCTGATAGCCCCAAATCGCTGGTGATTATTTCATGCTTGACTTCTTTGCCATTCTAGGGAGCGAGATAAATAATTTCCAGTTTCTTATCTCATTCTCTTGGACAATAGGTTTCTATGGGAAAAGACTGAGCCTTAGAGGTCCAGCCCCTGAAAGTCACTTGCCAATGAGGTTTTAGCTGATGAGGAATTTGTTTCTGTTTGTGGAGAGCGGGTGGAAATAATACAAGAGTCCAGGGTCAGGGAGGAGGGCAGTGAAACCAAAACGACGTGGTATGATAGGCTTGTTGCAGTCATAACTGACAGCAGCAGGGGCTGGACGGTGGGGAGTTGCCTGCACAGGACCAGCATAACACCCTCAGGAAAAGGAGAGGGCTCAGGAGACTCTGCCATGATGGTTTCTGGGGGAGGAGACGTCATGTTCTACAGCAGGACAGCCATTAATAGTTGTTCTTGTTCCAGTAAGTAACACATCACCAATGTCCATGTACACTTGGTTGCTTTTCTATTGCTGTGAAGAGAGACCATGACCGAGGCAACTTGTAAAAGAAAACATTTAACTGGGGGCTGGCTTACAGTTCCAGAGAGCGAGTCTGCCAGTCATGGCTGGGAGCACAGCAGAAGGCAGGCGGGCATAGTTCTTAAGAGGTAGCTGAGAGCTCATATCTGATCTACCAGCTAGAGGTGGGGAGAGAGACTGGGTCTGGCAAGGGCTTTTGAAAGCTCTAGTCCCACCCACCCCTGTGTCACACCCTCTCTAACAAGGCCATGCCTCCTAATCTTTGTCAAACAGTTCTACCAGCTGGGGACCAAGCATTGAAACACATGGGCCTATGGGGGCCATTTTCATTTAAACCACCATACTCAGACATGAAAATAAGGGGACCTCTTGGAAGGTAGAGAGAAGGTAGAACGAGAGAAGGACATGTGGGGTGAAGTGACCAAAATATAGTATTGTGTAATATAATACACACTGTGTTCATTGCAGTCCCCTATGGAGACTACTACAGGCATGGGGGAGGACCCTAGAGGCCACATGGTCCACTCCCAAGTTTCCCAGAAAAAGGACATTTCTATTTGCACTGCTGTGAGTGTCCAAACCAGAATTAGAATTTTGCATTTCTAATTAGAGCCTACGAATCTTTCTACCAAATTCCAGTCCTTCACGAACCAGCAACATTGTGGCCCGCTGAGCATCCAGCATCCAGATGTGGTACCTAAACATGCAGTGTTCGCACGGCAACGCCTTAGGGAAAATAAAACATGTGTGATACCCTGAGCTCATCCACATGACTTCGTCTGATAAAAGGAAAATGTGCTTGCGACTTTTATGATTTAGCGCGTGGTGACACAATGCACTGGAAGATGCCTCTGTGGCAGCTGTAAGTGGAGACAAAGCGGCTATGCATGCGTGAGTATACTCATTGCATGTTTGCTTGGAACAAGCCAGGATTGTGACTATCTTGGCATAGATTTTAATAGTTCCCTCTTCTCCAAAAATGTCCTTATTTGAAAGATAATTAGACTATCATGATAATTACAAGGAATCTCTAGCTAATGGGCAGTGTGGTACCATCTGCTTATTTTTTTATTACTAGAAATTAATGAGGAGTTTGGGCTAAATAGCTTATAATCAACTTCTAAATCATGCTAGATTGGGGAAAAGCCCCATACTTCTCTCCCACTATTCTAGAGAAAAGCCATCGCAGTTGACTCGCTTGGAATGCTCTCAAGGACTATCACGAAAACACTATACAAGAAAGTGGGGCTATCCTTTTCTTGTTCCCCACTTTCCAGCCACAGTGCTTTCAGCTATGGGTTCCCACATAAATATTAGTCTAACCAGGAACACTTCAAGTGCCAAGCGTGGTGACACAGACACTTAGGAGGCTGAGGCAAAAATAATTTGCAATTTGGAGGTTTAGCCTGGGCTATAGGGTGAAACCATGCTTCAAAGACATGGGAACTCTGCTCTTCTAAAACCTCCTCTCACAGCATCTGCTGTTTCCTGCAGTGGTGGGAGGGNGGCAGAGGGGAGTCTCCTGAAGCATCTTTCATCTTATAGTTGTTGGTACACTTGATGTTTTCATTTGATCATCTTCTCAACCAGACCAAGTTTGTCCTCTTCTGTATCATTAGTGTTTGACTTGGTCTCAGAATAAGCGGGCGGTAGATGGATAAGTGAACAAGTAACTCATCTGTTTTTATCAAGAGAGGGTAGCATATCACTCAGATGAAACTCCCTTGGGGAAAAAAATCCGTTCAGTAGAGAGTTCTGTATCCATGCATGAGGTCACATCCAAAGCAATGAGAAGAACAACAGCAACAAAAACAACACAAACAAACAAAAAACCCAAGCAGATCCTGCTACAAACCACTGCTTAATTATGTCACACACAAACACTCACAGGAAAAAACATGTCATCTATTAGGTGGTCTGTCTCATGTGACAATGGTACAAGCCATAGGACAGGTTCTTCAGACTGCAGCTCAAGGAACAGGAGAGACAGCTGAGTGATTAAGAGACATGGTTCTTCTAGAGGACCTGAGTTCAGTCCCCAGAACCCATATTAGCATATTAGGTGGCTCACAGCTGTAGCTCCAGCTGCAGGGAATCTGTTGCCTCTGACCTCTGCAGGCCCAAGCACTCAGGGACACATACCCACTTGTACACACACACACACACACACACACACCCCAAAACTCTAGGCTGGTTTCCTTGTTGTGATTCCCAGTTATTTGCTTACCCTGTGGATTTGAGCAAGTGACTTGTCCTCTGTGTGCCTTAGTTTCCTGATTTTTATAGCACATAGAAATAACAAAAATAACAATGATGCACACAGTCATACAAATATGCATGTCTGTGGTTAGGAGCCTGGGAGAAGTTAGTGTATTTAAGGACTAAGTTAGTGCATGTAAAGGTATTTCTTCTATTGCTGTAGTTTTCATTAAGGACAAGAGAGTTCTAAGTTTAATCCCACACTCTTACTATAATACCAACCAAGCACTAGACTGTGCTGCCCTGCTGAGTTTACTCATCTATGCTTCCTCCTTTCCCTGCTAGTCGATGGCTGTCTCTCTGGACATCCTCTGCCTGAGCTCCTGAAGTCCCAGCCATTCTCCTGCAGTTGCTTAGCGTTGAGGCTGCGGGAGGCTGCCGTCCCGGTCACAGCCGCTGAATGGCTGACAGCATTCATTCCTTCCGTTGCTGTGTCCTAGCGGGTTTGACATGACAATAACTGTGACAGCCACCTCCTCCTCAACTCAGAGTTGGCAAGGAAGGCCCATACTTTTCCTCAATGAGGAGGGAGGGGGTGGGGAGAGGAAGGAGGGTATGGGGAGGGGCAGGGGTTGCGTGTTCCACAGGAGCAAGGGGGACACTCCAGGCCACCCTTGATACTTTTCCAGTGACTCCCCCACATCCAAACAACCCTGCCTCCTCCCCTGCAGCGGCCCATCCAGCTGTTTCCACTTCCTTAGCATCTGGTCACTTACAGAGCTGTTTACTAACTTCTCATCCAGGACTTTTTAAATAGAGGAAGACCCAGGGCTCATCTGTACCCACCAGATAGCAGAGATAAGGGGGAATTCAGCAACAGACAAAACAAAAAGGCAGAGTTAGACCCTGGAATCCAGGCTTGACCGGGACAACATATTGATTGCCATTTGAGTCTGTGGCTTCCTGAATCATGGAGGTGGCTCAGCCCTCTCTACCTGCCTCAGTGATGCTGGATCTCGGACTTTGAACTTCAGAATTCAAGGTGATATCCAGGACCAGGAGATCACAGCCACTAAAGAGCAGCCCAGGATGACAACAGAGCAATATTACACCTGAAAGCCAACCCCCATGCAACAGACAGATCTCCAAGACTGAATTCCAGCTCTGCCTTCTAGGAGCTGTGTGACATAGGGTGAATTACCTATCCTCTCTGTGCCATAGTTCCATCATTTACCAAATGGGAAGAATAGTATTAACTCTTATGCTTGTTATGGGGTTACAGAAATTAACATGGAGCACCTGAAAAAAACACTACTTGGCTTTCTCCAAGATTTTGAGAAGAATCCGCTCTTTTTATTACAAGTACATGAAGGTTTTTGCTGGTTGTGCGACTATTTTAGGGGACACACAGTGGTGCGAAGATTGTTAATGCAATGCAGAGTGATTAAATCAAGCTGTTTAAGGTACCTATCAAATGCTCAGCTTGTTTGTGAGGATTTGGGAATTTACTTTTTGGGGGACCCTGAAGTGTGTAGTGCTCAGTTACTCTTTCTGTCCTCCTGTTATCTTCTCAGCTCACCCTTACTATAACAAAATGACCGGGACAACGCGCTAGCAAGGGAAAGGGCTTCGTGTAGCTGGGATTTAGAAGACGGGATCAAAAGACAGTTACTTTGACTGTGTTTCTCTAGGTGAGAAGTCCTCTCTTGCAGCAATCTTTACCTGCTGAGAGGGAATAGTCGCCTGTTATTTTGTTTCTTCCCTGTTCTGATTTGAATGTGAAATGTCCTTTGTGTGCTCAAGTGTTTAAATATTTGATCCTCAGCTGGCTGAGAAAGTTTGGAGCCTTTACGAGGTGGAGTCTTGCTAGAGGGGGTGGAGTCTTGCCGTAGGGGGTGGAGTCTTGCTAGAGGAAAAGTGACCAGCTCCCTCACGCCCCTGCTGTCAGGTCCTCCCAGCCATGGTAGACAAATAAGCCCTCCCTCTTTCTTGTCAAATACTTGGTCACAGCACTAATACTCCCCGGTGAAAATCTTGCTAGGAGGGGCAGAACAATGCTATGCAGGAGGTCCGTTGAGGACGGAACTGAAGACTAAGTGCAGTGTTCACCTTGTCACTATGGCAGTCATCCTCATGGGTTTCAGCAGGTGTTTCCTGGGCTCCTGTTCACGTGGCAGAAATGATGTCTACTCTGGATGTCCTCCTGCATGCATGCATACCTTAGGGATTAGCACGTACTAACCTAGAAAGATCGTGGTTCTTTGCACACATAGCCATGTAATCTGATTTTCACTAAAAACTTACATATGAATGGCTGAAATTTTTGAGACCCCAATGAATATGTCCATCTGGCCAACTAACCTCCCCCCACATACACACACGCTCATCATTGTCCCCAGTGAACTGGATAAAGGTTATCATTAAAGCTTGCAAGGTTTGTGAGGCTAAATTTACCTCCTGCCTCCACACTGAACTTTTGACACACCTCCATAAGGTGACTCTCCCTCTGGCTTCCTGTGGTTTCTGCTAGGGCCTGAAAATAAAGGGGAAGCTGTGTTTTCTTAAATGACTGATGTCTTCCAATTCTGTTTTGTGTGAACATACAGTCTACCTTCCTAATGTGGTGACCCTTTAATACAGGTCCTCATGTTGTGCTGACCCCCCAGGCTTCAAATCATTTCATTGCTAGCTCATAACTGTAATTTTGCTACTGTCATGAATCATAATGCAAATATCGGATATACCATCCCTGTTGGGGGTCACGACTCCCAGAACCACAGGTCTACAGGTTCCTTTATCCACCAGCCACAGCCTTGGCTCAGTCCTTTCCCCACATGGGCAACAAACCCTGTATCAACTGAATGAGCCTTCAGGTACGCATCCAGGTGTCACCTATGTGGCTGGTTCTGTCATCTGCGGTGCCGGATGACCATGCTCAGCCCAGCCCATGGCCAACCCCCTCAGCTTGCCTGCAGCCTCTTTCCAATCTACACAGTGCCTATGATTAGATAGATGTCTGACTGCAGTTCCTCGTGTGTCCCCATTTGGAGCCAGCCACCCCTAGAGAGAAGACAATCTCTGGGAGGAAGAGAGCAGCACCAGGGTCTTACCCACTAGGATGACGAACACGGTTTCTCCCCTTTCTCCCCATGTGTAACTGGGATGCAAACCTCTTCCCTTGACATGTCTATATCCTTTTCACCCTTGTACCCGATGGACAACTGAACAGAGAGGTACAAAATACAAGGCACACTTTATGGCTTCCTTAGGGGGAAAGCTGTATAAATTTGCCTGGGTAATGCCAAGTCGTGTGAGGTTGAGGCGAGTGACTCACGGATTCCAGGCCATTCCCTAGCTGCCCTTTGAGCAACTGTCAAGTGCGCTTGATGCAGAGCAGTGACCTTCACCTGCCTGGTTGTGGGGTGAGGTGGGGGGAAAGGGATTGGCTCCGGGCTGTCGGTTTACCTCTAGACAGCCTGAGTGGCTCCAGAAAATCCCAATTTCTTATGCATGAACTGCTGACCCCTCCACTGGCTCTGGAGAAGGACAGGAAGGAAGGTGTCCTTCCACTGATTCAGGGACCTCGGGCAGCCTTTTCCACCCTGTCAGCAGCCTTCACATCACTTTCCTCCCCTCCCTCTTCCGCTCCACCATCAAGCCCTGTCCCTGGAAGCCCTTTGCAGTTGCCAGGAATCACAGACATTAGGAAACAATCCAAACACTGGGTGGCTGCTTGGCATCCCACGGCCCAGTAGCCACACGTGGGCCCTGGTGTTGGCCCTAGGTCATGGGTATGGAGACAGCCTGGTGCAAAGGAAGGAACCTGTGCCTGTAAGAGGACTCTGGTGACTTTAGAACCAAGCAAAGGCTAACAGAGTAGCAGGAAAATGTCCTGCTGTGATTCTAGGCCATTCTCTGGCTTACAGAGTTAAAAGCCATACTTCCCAGGGTGATGATCATCAATGTTGCTAATACAACAGGAACAGGGCCCAGGAAAAGTTCATTTCCCAGAAATGATAACAAAGCCAGGAGAAGTCCCAGCTGTCAACCTACCTGACAATTGAGGGTGACAGGAAACAACGTTTTTACTCTTTTTTTTTTATTTCATTGAGAATTTCATACAATGCATACAATACGTTTTGATCATATGTACCCCCCCAGCTCCTTCCAGATCCTCCCATGACATCCCCCTTCTGACCCAACTTTATGTCCTTCTTTTAAGCACCCATCAAGACACATCTGTGCCACCTACATATTCTTGGATATGTTGCCTTGGTTGACTTACCAGAGGCTACACAAAGAACACCAATTCCCCCATTCTCAGCAGCTACCAGTTGCCAAGAGCTCTTTGACCAGAGGTAAAAAAAAAATCACAGCCACAGCACCTCCATGCTTTTTGTCTGGCTTGACATCTTACAAGTGCATGCTGTCACAACCTCTCTGAGTTCAGAAGGGCAACTGTCCTGCTGTGTCCAGAAGATACCCTTTCCTGAGAGTCATCCATGGTCTCTGGTTCCTACAGTCTCTTTCATGTCTTCTTCTGCAATGATCCCTGAGTCTTGGAAGGGAGGGTGTGTGTGATCCAGATGTCTCATTTAGAGTTGAGCATTCTTTTAAATTCTCTGCACCTCAACATGTTGTGAATGTCTATATTAATTACCATCTACTGCAAATAGAAGCTGCTCTGATGAGGGCTGAGAGATGCATTAATCTATGGGTATAATTATGAGTCGTTAGGAGTTGGTGTAATACCATAGAAACAGCAGTAGGCTCTTCCTCTAGGGCCTTGGGATGTTTAGCCACAGGTTCTTAGCAACACAGGGTCCTGAGTTAAAGAAATAACACCTTTTTTAATTTAAAAAAAATCACTGTTCCACATTGCAAGAAATACTTTGAATGCCTCAATTGAACAAACAGTTCCCAGACCTGCAGTTCTTGCAGAGATGGGCCGTTGCGATTCATTTGCTCCCTGACGACAGATGTCTGCAAAGCCACGTCAAGCAATGAGGGCCTCAGCTATGCGAGCAAACAGCCTTCCTTCTCATTTGTCAAAGGCTTCCCAAAGGACAAGGTGCTGAAATCCCCCTGAGCGAGTGTCTTCCCCTCTCGGCTGCCTCTGGGCGTCTCCCCCTTCTACAGCAGCTCACAGAGGCAAGGACTCAGGTTTGCTCTTGGTTAATTGTGGATGCGCATGGCAGGCCACAAAGAGCTTTGTGAGCATCCACACGTGGCCGCTGATAACTAACTGTGTGCTGAGCAGTCCTGTCCGCAGTTCACATCCTTACGCTTATCCTGGGATTTGTGTGGGTGGCACCTGTCGGCACCGCCCAACCATATCTGTGAGTCTTGGACACCTGGGCAGGTAGAAGCCCCCCTTCCTCCCCTTTCAGTCACATTCCTAAGCCTTCTGTGTCAAGCGGGTTTGTTGACTCTGCTTCCTGGATCTGGCCAGTGACAGCATGGCTTTTGAAAAGAAAATCAACCTTAAAGCATCTCCCAGAATGTGTTGAGGCCAGTATACTGATAGGGTGTCTTATGTTTCCTGTGCAACACACCTTTAAAGTGGGGTGCTGCACCAGATATCAGGTGGACATCTGGTATTCAGCCAGAGTGAGGGATTGAGAAAGCAGCAGCCTTTGCTCCATCAGTAGAATACCTAAGGTATTAGTAGTTCATCTCAGGGCTGTAGGAATAACCAGCACAGATACAAGGAACACTTCATTGGCCATTTAGACTGCTATAAACATACTGACACTAGTGCCTAACAACACAAATTTAATTCTTACTGTTTGGAAGGGTGGGGAGTCCAAGGTCACGCTGCTTGCAGTGTTGGTGAGACCCATCTTTTGGTTTATAGGTGATATCTTCCCGTGTCCTTACAAGGGAGAAGGATCAAAGAAGCTTGCCCGTCCTCTCTTGATCATATGTCAGCTCCATTCATGAGAGCTTTGAACCCATAACCTACTCATCTCTGAAAGGCCCACCACCTTAGACCGTCCTATCGGGCAGTGAGCAGCAACGCATAAATTGGAGGACATTAAATGTTCAGACACAGAAGTATTGCTGGGTAGGTGTAATTCCTACCCTTTAGAAACTACAGCCTAAAATGAATAATCCACAGTATAATTAAATCATAAAGCGCCAAGAAGAGGCCAATTCAAGCGTGACAGGAGAGAAGTTATAAACAAATAAAAGCAGAATGAATCACAGAGGCTAGATGGTAAAGTGGGAAGAGCAGCTCACAGCCTTTCTTCCTCCGTGAGTAAACTAACCCACAGGGTGCAGAGGGAAGAACAGAAATTTTGCAAATTACCATTACCCCTCATGTTGATCAACCCAAGGGTTCTTGCTCATAAAATTAAAAGAAGTAAGATTAAATTGAAAACAAAAGGAAGAGATGGCTTATTTTTTAAAAATAAACATCAGTCAACAGACATTGAAAAAGACAGGAATCGAGTGGCGTTTTGAAGGAAAAGTTTGCTTTCTGATAATGTTGGCTAGCATTGTGTTTACTAATCCTTATCATTAAAGCCCTCTTTTAATAGATATTTATTTACTCTTGGTGTGTGGTGTGGTGTGTGGTACGGCGTGTGTGTGATCTAGGTATGCGTGGTGTGGTGTGTGTTTGTGGTGTGGTATGTGATGTGGTGTGGTGTGTGTGAATGTGTGTGTGTGGCGTGGTGTGTGTGTGGCGTGGTGTGTGTGTGGTGTGGTGTGGTGTGTGTATGGTTTGGTACGGTGTGGTGTGTGTGTGGTATGGTGTGTGTGAATGTGTGTGGTGTATGTGTGTGTGGTGTGGTGTGTGTGTGTGGTGTGGTGTGTGTGTGGTGTGGTGTGTGTGAATGTGTGTGGTATATGTGTGTGTGGTGTGGTGTGTGTGTGGTGTGGTGTGTGTGACTGTGTGTGGTGTATGTGTGTGTGGCGTGGTGTGTGTGTGTGGTGTGGTATGGAGTGGTGTGTGGTGTGTGTGGTATGGTGTGTGTGGTGTGGTATGTGTGTCTGTGTGTAGTGTGGTATGGTGTGGTGTGTGGTGCGGGTGTGGTGGTGTGTGTGGCGTGGTGTGTGTGTGTGTGTGTGTGTGTTATCATGTGTGTGCAGAAGGCAGAGGATAATTTTCAGGGGTCAGTTTTCTCCTTCTGTCGTGAAGGAACTAGGGATCAAGCTCAGATCATCAGGCTTTGATGACGAGCACCTTTCCTCCCCACGTCGTCTCACCGGCTCTAAAGATCCCTTCTCACTGCAGTAGCCTCCCAGTCTCCATTCTTGCCATCCTCCCTGCATCCTCAGTCCTGTCCCTCACCCTCTGTTCGTGCACCAGGGTACTGGAGACAGCGGAATGATGAGGCTCTTTGCTCCAGCTGAGTCAGGCAGACAGACGGACAGCACTTGGTGCAAAAGTATTGACTCTTCAGGTGGAGCTCTTGCTTCTAGGCGAGGTCTCTAAAACAGATCTGCACCAATTCTGTTTTTTTTTTTTAAATTTCCATCTTTTTTCAGTTAACAGGTAGTTGTACCTATTTGTAAGGCAAGGATGATATTTCAGTCACTGCCTGTGATGTGTAATGATCAATGATTTCCAGTTTCTCAACATTCTCTTGTGTTTGCAGCTTTCAAGCTGCCCTACTCTGGCTGCACATGAAATGTGCATCAGGTTGCTGTGACTGTAGTTAGTTTTTCCTTGTACGGAGCCCTAGAATGTGTTCTTTCTGTGCAGCTGTGTTGGGTACCCACCCACGTGCTGCTACACTGCCTCCACACTGCCTTGACTAGCCTCTGCCAACACATCACCGTTGAAGCTTCCACGAGTGAGTAAGCACAGTGTGATATCTGTCTATCTGTGTCTGACTTATTTCACTTGACACAGTTTCAGCCAGGCACATGTATTTTTCTTCAAATGGGGCCTCATTCATTTTATATGCTAATAGTCCATTGTGGATACGTACAATTTTCTTTATTGATTGTTTTATCTAGGGCACTTTGGTTGATTCTGCTTGGCTATTGGGAGCAGTACTGTGATAAACCTGGGAATGTACATACAGTTTTAATAAGCGGAGATTTAATTTTTCAGTGGCAATTTTCACCAATTCTTTTCTTTTTACTTTTTTAATGTTTGTGTTTGTATGTGCATATATTTGCCTGTGGAAGATGGCACCAACCTCGGGACTGTCCTCCAGGAACAGCTTAGCTTCATTCTTTTATTGGCCTGGAGCTTGCCAGGTAGGCTAGGCTAGCTAAACTGCAGGCCCCAGGGATCCTCTGCTGTGGAATAATTCTTTTGTACACTGTGAAGATTTGTCACTTGGATTGGTTTAGCAAAAAGCTAGCTGGCTGGTAGCTAGACAGGAAGTATAGGCAGGACAGCCAGACACAGAGGAGTCGCCAACCAGATGCAGAGGAGCAGGCCATGTACAAAATTACATCACAAACCATGAACCACGTGGCAGCACATAGATTAATAGAAATGGGTTAGTTTAAATTGTAAGAGCTAGTTAGTAATAAACCTGAGCTATCAGTTGAGCATTTATAATTAATATAAGCCTTAATGTGTTTATTTGTGAGCTGCTGGTGGGACAGAGACTTCTGCCTACAATTCTCTTGTCTCTGCCTCCCCACACTGAGATTGCAATTCCACCACAATCTTTTTTCTTTCTTTCTTTCTTTTTTTTTTTTGAATGCGGGTTTTGGGGTTCTAACTCAGGTTCGCATTCTTGCATGCAATTGCTTTACTGACTGAGCCATTTCCTCAGATCCTACAAATAACTTCTTTATTTCAGAGACACTTCCGGCTAAACTTAGAATTTTCAACTGACTTGTTTTGTTAGGTTTTTTTTTTTTTAGCTGCTTGACTGGCTATCAGAATTACAGTACCTACCAGATTGTGCCTTCTGCGTCTGTGCATGCATTTAATCCCCTGACTAATGAAAAACCTAGTGTTTCCTCCCAATCAGAGACAGAGGGCTCATTTCTTCTTGCACTGTCAAGAACCGACACTTGGTTTCCCTACACACATGTGCTACATCGAGACCATAATCAAATGGTGGTATACTCCAGAACTTTTTTTAAAAAAGAAAAGTTAAACCTTGCCCCAAGGTACTCTCTACAGTTGGATTGGAAAGTGGCTTCTAAAATCCATCATTATACGTGCTTGGTGGCAACAGTGCTCAACAGTCCTGTGACTAGAGCAGGTTGTATGAAGCAAACTGCTTCATAGTTCAGGTCACCAAAGATGAAGCCACTGTAGACCAGAATAAATTCCCCGAAGAAACCAGTGAGCTAAAATTGTATACTTATGGACATTTTTTTTGTATGTTTCAGTCTTCCTGGAGCAGCTGGTAATGGCTCTGTGGCAGGCTGCATGCAGCATAGAAAGGTCATTGTTTATAGCACTCGCTAGGATGTTTCTAGAATGTGCCCATGTAGGTGAATAAAGGTGGATATTGTTGAGTCTCTCTTCACCAAAAAATAATAAAACTGATTTATTAGACTGATTTGGAAAGTAGCCTAAAAAAAAATCCGTGGCAGAGGGAGGACCTGCTTTGCAAAGTTTCTCTGTCCTGTGAGGTACACTGACGGAACATATTTTTCTTCCTGTGGTGCTTGGCATGTCACATTTGTTTCCAAACCAAGTTGGAAAAATGTAAAACTCATATAAAATAAATACACTTCTTATCAAATGACTGCGTAATGCTCATGTCCTCTAGTATCCAAAGGATTTTCTCTGTTATAAATGTGTCAGTAGTAACAGTTTCTTGTGGGTGTGTGTGCTCAAGCATGTGTTTGTGTGTATGCATGTGGAAGTCAGAGATTGACATTGAAAGTCTTCTTTAATGGCTTATCCACCTTATTTTTCTAAGGCAGGGTCTCTCACTAAACCCAGCCCCTCCCCCAGGTAACCCTTTCTTATGCTAATTTCAAATAGATTAGAAATGAATTAAAAGAATACTGATGTGCCTCCAATGGTACTTACAAAATTGTGTTTAACTGAAATCAATCTTGTAGCATTATAGCAGGTGTATACCTATATGAAAAGCTGATTTATGTCACAGTGGAACAATTGGGCTTTGACTTTGGTAAGCCCTAGGCATGAGTCATAAAGAGACATAAAGCCAGAAGGGCTTTCAGGGTCTGCATCAGAATGGTGAGCAGAGAGTACATCACACTTTGCAAATAATACACTTGGTTCTCCGTACCCACAGGTCTCCTCTATAGGTGCAACCAACGTCACATCAAAAATATATGGAAGGGAAAGGGAGATAGTTCGCTTGGCAAAGCACTTTCTTTGCATGCACAAAGGCTGGAATTCAATTTCCAGAAACCCTCTTCTTAACTAGAAGCTGGACATGGTGGTACACATTTATGATCCCAGCACCAGGGTTGTAGAGACAAGAAGAGATCTCTGAGGCTTGCTAGCCAACTACTCTAGTCTACTTGGGAAGTTTCAAGCCAGTGAGAAACTCTGTCTCTTATAAAAGGTGGAACATGCCTGAGGAACAGCACACTGAGGTTGTCCTCTGGTCGGTCACACACACACACATGGGGGGGGGGTCACACACAAACATTTAGGGAAAAATGTGTCTGTACTGCATATATACTTGTCATTATTTACTTTAAAAAGCAGCAGAACTATTTACATGGTATTTATAGTGTGTCTGGTATTAGAAATAATCTAGAGGGCTAGAGAGATGATTCTGTAGTTAAGAGCACTGACTGCTCTTCCAGAGGACCCAGGTTCCATTCCTAGCACTCACATGGCAGCTCACAAGTGTCTTTAACTCCAGTTCCAAGTGATCCAACACTCTCACATAGACATACCTGCAGACAAAACATCAATGCACATGAAATAAAAATACATTTAAAAAAAAAGAATCTAGAGATAGCTTAAAGTATACAGGAGAGTAAACACAGATCCTGTGCAAATGCCATGGTACTTTATATAGGGGACATGAGTGTCCAGAATGGGGTTTCTCAGAGGGTCCTAGAATCAGCTCTTTGTGGACATGAAGGGGCCACCATAATTGGGGCACTGAGTGCCAGCCTTGTTCTACGGACTTTGTCCTTATCTCATGCTTAGTCTTCAGAGCTCGTTATCTCCTTCTAATTGGAGGAAACAGAAGCAGAGAGATTTTGTTGCCCAAGGTCACAAACAACCAGTGTCGGATCCCAGAGCCAAGACCAAACATTGGGTTCCCAGCTTTCCCCCCAATCACTGTGCTCCAAGGCCTCCATGTATTCCAGACGTGTCCGTGACCTCTCAACCCTGGCTCAGTTTGTACACAGCCAAGTGTTCTAGTTTTATTTCTGTTGCTGTGATAAAAGAGTCTGACAGAAAGCAAGAGATGGGATAAAGCCTCCATTTTAGCTCACATATCCAGGTTACAGTTCATCCTTAGAGGGGAGTCACATGGCAGCCGGAGCCTGAGGCGGTTAGTTACCTCACACCCACAGTCAAAGGCAAGGAGAAATATCTACTTCATTTTCATCTAACTTTCTCCGTTCTTAAAAAGTGTAGGTCCCCAATCCCAGGAATGTCCTTCCCGCTTTCAGGCTGGGTCTTCTCACAAGCAAGGCAATCCTGTCTCAGTTCGGGTTTTATTGCTAAGAATATACAGCACGACCACAGCAACTCTGATAAAGGACAGTGTTTAATGGGGGCTGGCTTACAGTTTAGAGGTTTAATCCATTATCAGTCATCATGGTGGGAAGCATGGCGTCGGGCAGACAGACATGTGATAGAGAGGTAGCTGAGAGATTTTCATCTGGACTGAAGGTAGCAGAAAGAAACAGTGAGCCGCTAGACCTGGCTTGTGCTTCTGAAACCTCAAAGTCTGACGTCCAATGCCATACCTCCTCCAAGAAGGCCATCCCTCTAATATTGACACTCCCTGTGAATCTATGGGGCCCATTTTCTTACAGATCACCACACTCACTTTTGGAAAGCTGATGTGCTGCTAGAAGTGTGGCACCCTTCACAAGTTACCACAGATCAGAATCTTAAATAGCAGAAATTCCTATCCCTTAGGCTGGAGGCTGTTTCAACGATTTCTCTCCTTGTAGACGGCAACCTCTCTTCGTGTTCCTTCACATTGCTTGCCTCTGGATGTGTCATTCTTTGTAGAGGCTCTGTTCATACTGGATCAGAACCCATGCTAACGATACCATTTTTTTATGAAATCATTTTTAACTCACTTATCTCGGTAAAGACCCATTTTATCGGATCACATTCTGAGGTGCTGGAGATTAAAAACCTAACAAATGTGCTGAGGGATTTGCAAGGCAAATCATAACACATGTCCAGCCCTAAGCCAGTCCTCCTAACAGGGAGCTACTGCACTCAGCCAATACCAATGAAATTCATTCATTGGGGCTTAAGGTGGGACTCACCTTCCGTGAGACTGCGCAGCAAACAAAGCAAAGGAGAAAGATAGATGGTCATGAGGGAGGCAACTAATCATGTCTGTCATTGGCACCCATTCACTTTGCTCATGAGGAAACTGCAGACCGGAGAGGTACAAGAGCTTATTAAGACCACATAGTGAGCTGGAGCAAGCCTGTGTGCACATCTGTAGCACTGTGTTAGTGGGCCTACACAAATGTTCTTTTCCTAGAAAACAGAGTTCATTATCCTTTCTGTAAGCCCTGGTCTCTGGCCTCCATCTTTGGAGGCCCCTTCCCCGTGTCAAGACAGCCCGCCAAAATCTTGACCACTCCCCCAGTCTATTTAAACTGCTTCCCCTAAAAGTTCCCACTGGCGGTCACATGCATTCCAGGCTTCCTGGTCCCCCCCACACACACTCCGGGCCACCCAAGAGCACAGGAATTCCATTAAACCTGGATATTTTTAAATTTGGCTTGTTGTGATTTGGTTTGATTGGGATTTTTGCGTAGGCAGAGAGTAACACTTTCCTCTTGTAAGGATTCTCTACCCAGGATGCAATGGCGGAAGAAAAAAACCCGTAATACCTCAGGATTTTTTCACCCTTCCCCTGTAACAAAGAGTATTTTGGGTTCCCTTCTGGCTTTACTCACACCAGCCACTCCTTTGATGTTTCTTGGATACAGTAAAATGGTTTCAGGCAAAACTCAAAACCAAGACAAGTCAATGTTACCTTCGAGTTTTCCTCCAGGTGTATATACGACACAGATAATTGTGGCCACAGCTCTAATGAGTTAATAGACAGAGAGCAAGGGTGGGGGTAGGCATGGGAACTGACCAGATTACAGTGTCCTGTGGCCAGAACCGCCTACGGCAGGAATGACAGAAATCAACTCACATCATTCAGCCTCCTAAGCTCTTCTTAGACACGAAATCCTTCAAGTCTAGCTTCCGGGAGACCCACCTCACCACTGCCTGTGCTATGGCCAATGACCTTCTGCAACTTTCCTGCCTTTCACTTCTTCTGTCTTACAAAGTGTAAGAAGCACATGCATGTTCAGCATCCAGCCCACCAGGAAAACTAACTGGAACAGCCACATGCCAATTGTGTGTCCTGTAATCATCTTTCCAACTACTAATACTCACACAGTGCAAGTGTTGAAAGAGTGATTGATGTATCTCCTCTAGTTTGGTTTGATAAAATACATGCTGATTGGATGAGCCTCAAAAAGCTCATCATCAAATATTTGCAATGTTTCTATATATGCCATGGAGATATAGTTCTCTGGCAAAGCCATTGGTCTTCATGAATAAGGCTCTGGGCTCAATCCCTGCCTCTAGAAAACAAGACCTTCGTGTATGAATATGTTTTATGCTATACTGTGTATATTAGCATAAAATTACATATGCATATGTGTATATATTTATATATTGAACATAAAAGAAAGCATGCATCATTTGAATGACTCCCATGTAGAAATGAATCTCCAAGGTCTTTCTTCCTTTCCAGCTCCACCCTTGATCCTCCATCACACACACACACACACACACACACACACAGACACACACACACACACTACTAGCAGCATTATCACTGATTGCCCACTTTGGTTCTGCCCCTCACCTCTCCTCCCTGCTAGGTGAAAGAGGAAGGCTCCCTCCTACCACACCTTCACTGTAGCCATTGTGGACAGCAGTAAGTTGTGAGTGAGTCGGTTGGGCTAGGCAGCTCAGGTTGTGAGGACCTGAAGTGGGATTTAGAGGGACGAGTACCCAGTTCCTGGACACACGACGTGTGATATTGGCTCTGCTGTGAGAGGCTCCCGAGAGAGCAACTCCATGCCTTCTGCCTTCTCCAAGTGGAAGTTTCCCGTGGGGGAAAGAATCCCAGTCAGAAGGACGGGGGGAGGGGAGAGGGGGCAGAGCAGAGAAGGTTTTCCTTTCTTGTCCTGCTCTTCAGACTTGAGAAGACATGGACAGAGTCTACAACTCTAAAGATGACAGAAGAGGGAGAATTCGGGGCCAGGAGTAAAGAGAATCATAGCCATATGAAGAGAGGAAAAATGCCAAAGTAAGCAAGGAGCACAGCCCGGTTTCCATGGTTACAGCAAAGGGGCTCCCACCCCAAGCCTTCTGTTTTCTTTTGCCCTTGCTTCCTCTTCAGACCACATCCGGTACAGCTCTCACCTCCCACTTGTCAGGGGTCTGCCAAGTGAAGAGAACAGCTGGTTTCCTCAATCAGTAAGGTTGGGGCAGCAGGTTGCAGGCTTTGGCCCTTCCTTGTGCTGTACAAAGGAGCCTACAGGGTCTGATGAGAGGTCTTATCTAGAGGCAAAGAAGCGATGACAGCCCTTAGTGACTTCACACTTCCTCTGCTAATTAGTAGCTCTGACCCACTCCACATTACCTCATCACTGATAATTTTAATAGGAAGATTTGTTGGGGGTCATTTAAAGGATGATCATACACAGGAAAATCATATCAAGGGTTTAGGCAATTCAAGAATCCAAAGGGGAAAGAAAGAGAATATATCTCACTTCCGTGAATGCCATTCACTTCATTTTCAAAAGCTCATTGAGAGATGACCTAAGCCAGTATCTGGACATGCAGCATCTCTTTGTCCGTGCTATTTTATGGGGTGGTGTGGGGCTTAGAAAGCTTAAATGTGAGTTCCCACCTTCTAAACACTCATTAATATTCACATCTAAGGTTATTTTCCACTGCTTGAAAGGCAACTGAGGCAGGTGATCAGTTTGAAATGCTTTGTATCTGCGTGGAGACTGGTATGTGCAGGCCTAGCACGTACTACCCAGGGTTTTTAATTTAAGTGGCCTTTTTAATATCAGACATCAAGCTGGGGTGTAGCATAGTGGGTAGAGAGATAGCTTCACAAACTAGAGACCCTTTCTTTGATCCCTAGCATTGCTTGAAATAAAGTGTTGGGTGGACAAACACACAAGCACACATGTCATCCCAGACACTCCAGAGGGAGGGTAGAAGCTAGATCGAGATTTAGACTTTTTGCTTTGCTTCAGCAGTCTATAGACCCACCTGGGCTACTTTAGAACCTGTCCCGAGAAAAGTTAGATCAGCATCATAGTTTTAGGACCATTTGTTGATACAAGCACGGGTCTAGAAGTTTAGTCATCATGGCAGGCCAGAAGTCTGGCATGCCCGAGAAGGTCTTTAAATACTTAGGAGATCCACATACTTGTAATGCCTACTCAGAAAAATGGAACCATGAAGACCTATGGTGACAATCGGAGTATCCTGCTTCCATCCATTCATAAGTCATTCAATATACTCTATTTGAATGTCTACACTTTGTTTCTTAAAATTAACCTCAACTCATTCTCTCGGTTAGACCATGGTTTTGCTTGTTTTATGTTGTTATGGAGGTTTTGTTTGTTTTTTTGTTGTTGTTGTTTGTTTTGTTTTATTTATCAGCAAGAAGACAGAAATTTTTAAACATTCAGATGCAAAAACTGAAGAAGGTTCTCATATCTAATGGGACTGAAAAAGACGGAGTAAGGATCTATAGGAAGGAAGCCTTCCGTAGCTCTGCTTGGTCATACCCAATCTGAGGTGTCCATGACATGTCAGGCTGAGAGTTAAACGAGATCTTCGGGGAGGTTAGAACTGGAATTAAGAATTTGGAATCCATCAATGCATGAACATTTGCTCCCATGACAATGACTGAACTTAACCTTGGGAATCCTAAGCCTGAGCCCCAGAGCACAATGTGAAACCTGGGAAATTATGCCAGCAGGATAAGAGGAGAATAACAAGCTTGGGGGTCTGGAAAGCACATGTTTTAAAGCTGAGAATTGTCTAAATGCTGCTATTTGTTCAAGTAAGAAGTGGGTTGAAAAGCAGCTGTTGTTCTGGTTGGATGAAAATAGACCAGGGCACGCCAGCTTGAATGTGACTGCAAAAGTTTAAACGGCAGAAACTCCATTCTGAAGCCCCACCCTAATGGCATTTGGACATAAGGTCCTTGGGAAGGAATTAGGAGTAGATGAGACCATGAGGCTTGGGTACCCATGATGGCCTTGGTCACTCTCCAAGAAGAGAGACCTGTGAACAAACACTTGTTCTGTCTTCGGATGCCTTTCTCCAAGTAATGATGCACCATGGCCCCCATTCAGATTCCACAGCATATTTATGGAGTACTCAACTTCCAGATAGTGAGTAAAGAACCATCTCTTCTGGATGAACCAACTACCTACCTCTAGTGTTTTGTTATAGCAGACCAAAACAAAGGTAGTGTTGTAGGCAGTATCTATGCAGATATATGAATGAAACCCTCATCAGAAAAGATGGAGGAGAGATGGAGCAGATTCTATCTCCAGGGGACCACTTCTTTTATTGGGGAATGATCCTTTCCTTTTCTCTTTGAACCTGAGTAGTTATTTTCTCTACCTAGCTTTCTTGTGGCCTGTTCTGTAGCACATGGTGATGTCCTACTTTATAGACATCCTTCAGATTGTTCCCAAACTAAACAATACATTCCTCCTCAACTTAAATCTAAGCAAAGCACCATTCTCCAAAGAAAGACATTTGTCCTTTGTCCCACTTGTCTGCAGAGTTGGGCTGACATCCTGTGCCATGCTTATTGTCATATAATCCAAAGTAAATCAAGGTTAATTCTTAATGATCCTGATGTAATCCACAATCAGATTTTGTCCTATGAGAATTTAAATTCTTTCAAAATTATAGGTAGAAATTTTAGTTCCATGTAATATCTAAACCTAAAGCTACTTTTATAGATTTCATAGTCTAGAAAAAGGGAAAATTGTGGTTGTATTATGTTCTTCTATACAGGAAAGAATAGTCCTAAAAGATGCTGGATGCTTGATGGGGTTTGGGTGGGCTGTCTCCATAGAGACGATAGCACACCTGAGTGAGACCATCAGGTTTAGATAGTTTACCTGATGTCTGGCAAGAAACACTGTAGATATGTCACTTGGTGCTGTCTTCTCCTCATTGCCACGGTTTATGTCCCCTAAGGACCATTTGCTTGGCCAACCTGTTTGCCTGTTGGGAAAAGAAACCTTGATAGATGTCATTAGGTCATCAAAAGTGTACCCTTGAAAGAGATTCAGGACCCCTGTTCCCTCCTGGTTTTTACTTTCTAGACTATCAAATGATAAGTGGTTTTCTTTTACCATGTACTTCTTCTGTGAGTGATATGCTATCTCACCAGGAACCCCAAGAGTTGATGGTGGATCCTAGAACAGCATTCCTCACCACCACTTAACATTCTTTTCTTTCTGTCTTATTCACTTGTTTATTTATTAAGTTGTGGCTTAAACCAGAGAGGCTGCAATAAGATCTGTGTGTCTTCATAAGTATGAAGGATATGTGGATTGAATGGTCATCTTTTGTTGACAGAGGCCATTTGTTCATTTCCCACCTGCTCAGACCTGAAATAATCACACAAACACTACATTAATTAAAACACTGCTTGGCCTATTAGCTTAGGCTTCTTATTAACTAACTCTTACATCTTAAATTAACCCATTTATATTATTTTATATTTTACCACGAGGCTCAAGGTTTATTGGTAAGGTTCCTGGGTGTCTGTCTCCTTTTGCAGCTACATGGCATCTTTCTAACTCTGCCTTCTTTTCTCCTCTATCTCTGCTTGGAATTCTCGCCTGCTCTATTCCATGCTGCCATAGGTCTAAAGAAGCTTCTTTATTAACCAGTGGTAATAAGACATATTCACAGCATACAGAGGAGAATCCCACATCACCTCCCCCTTTCTGTCTAAATAAAATGAAAATTTTAACTTTAACATAGCAAGATTACATACAACACATCAGTTATTAAGTAAAAATTATAGTTACAATATTTAGTCTATTTACATTTGGCAAATTAAGGAAAATACTCTATCATCTATTCTATCTTTGTAAGTCTAAAGTTTTATATTTAATCTATCTTTTATAATTTAACTATCTTTCTTCAACTCCATCAAAGACTCCAGAAGGATATAATATTACCTAAGCAAACAAGAAGTGCATTGTAAGCAACTTCCATAACTGTAGAATTGACAGAGATATGGCGCTGCCTGGACAGTCACCCAAAGTTCTCTAACATTGGGGCATCCATCTTCAGTCTACAGGCCCATAGTATCCAGCAGACTTTTCCATGAAGCAGGAAATTTTAAAGACAGTTATGCCTATATTGGCAGTTTGCCAGTTACTTTTTTCTGTGTACTGCAGAATGTCTGGCATTCTTTCATGAAGAAGGAACCATGAAAGACTATCTCACCTTCTTTAGGCAACTTCAACAGTCATTTCTCTATGGGTCCTGCATGTCCAGTTTATACAGCATACCATCAAGTAGTCCAGGCAAGAGGGGTTTCTTGCCCAAATGACTAGCCTTGTCACATTGAAGGCAAATTCCATAATCAGTTTCTTCAATCCCTATCAACCTCTCTGAAGTAATTGGTGTTGCCAGAAGCAGACATGTCTCACTGTCGAGAAAAGTCTAAGTTCTTAAAACATTTTAAAGACCATATTCTTTATGTCTTTGAAAGATCTGAAGAATACCTATCCATCTGAAATACATCTCTGTACATCTAGAAAACCTAACTAACATGGCTACAAGTTTAACTATTATAAATGACTATCTATTAATCTGTATTTTAATTATATATTACATTTTAAATGAGCTGCACAAACACAATATTTTTATCAAGAACAGAAGTATACATATAACAAAATTGACCATAAATTTGTATCAATAGACCAAGATCCATACCAAGACAAAGTAACCATCTCTATAGCATATCCCCCTTTAAATGTAAGCAAACATATATAAACAGTATTTGGAATTTGGGCATACTTTTCTCCAATATACTCCCTGTTTTTGTTGGGGCAAAGTATTTCAAGGGGGGAGATTACAGAGACTGTTGGTCTATCAAACCACATTAGCCTGTAAGGACTCTACAGGTTCTCATCCTTTGTGGAAACAAAAGCAGAACCTCGTTTCCGAAGCAACATATCCTTAGACCCAAATTTTGAAGTCAAGATACCTTTAAAATATATATGTTGGTTTAGCTTAGCATCCCATACAATGAAATGTCTCTCTGTACTTAGCTCATTTACAGTCAAAAAATTCAAAGAAAACAGAGTAACATACATAATCCAGACTCTGTATATATTTCATCTTCACATGGCTCTTTTTTTTTTACTCTATTAATTTTTTACAAGCACACAGAGGGGAATTTCACATCAATCAGGTATCTAGATTTGCTATAGGCTGCTTCTATACACTAAATATGCTTCAAAATTCTGGCTGGTCTTGAGTTCCTTTTGATGTGGACGGTTTCTCAGTTGTTGCAGGCAGCTACTGAGCTTGGATGGGAGCTGGCTTTAGTGAGTACGACAAGTCAGACTTCAACTGGGGAGATTTGGTTCCTATATATGCAGACACTGACAGAGTAGCAAATGACTGGTCAATCTGCTCAACCATACTCATTGTTGTATCAAGGCAGTCAGTCAATGCCTTCTTTTGGGTCTGAGCTGAGGCACCTTACCATTGGACCAGATTTCTTGCGAACTTTCTCATTTAACTTCTACACAATGATCTCAATGGTCTATGAACTGCCAGCCTTGGGGTACAAGGACACTAAGATTAGATTACAACCTTACAGCCCAACTTCAGAGGGAGCAAACTCCAGTCTATCATCTTTGGAGGTCTCCTGATAACTTTCTCACATTGCTCTGGATCAATTAACTGTTGCAAGTGAATGGCTTTTGTGTACTCATGTGTCTCCTTCCTTTTTTCCTCGTACTCAGGATCTCACAGCCTCCTGGACTGTCTTTGGGGACTCATTTCTTTGTAAATGGATGCATTGGTCAACTGCAAGAACTCATCTGATGTTGTTCCCTGTCCCCAAGTGTATGGTTGTGGACAGAGGGCCTCAACTAAAGCCTGCATCACTGCACCGGGCCCCGGGTGTTTGTTCTCTTCATCCCTAGTGGAAGTCTTCATCTGTAGCACCAAAGATATCCTTAACTGTTCAGTGCTTAACTGTGCCAATCCTCTTCCTTTTTGTGGAGGCTCCTAAGGAGCCCTTTCTCTCTCCTGATCAGTGAGCTGCCCCATGACTTCCTTGTTTGAGTGATAATCTCAAAATATTCCTCAGTCTTCCATTTTCTCATACAACTTTAGAGAGGTTTGGAGAATTCCCCAGAGCTAGTTTCCAATGACTGGGAAGTCGCAAAACTCTCATGAAGCTGAACTTGCCTCCTTGCCTTTCTCTGAGCCATCTGGTGGTTCCACATCAACTCCCAGGAACACAGCTGCCATGGGATAAACACTTTAATAGATGGCTGAATAGCCATGAATGATGGCATCTCAGCTTATGCTGCAACCACCTTGAGTTAGACGATGAAGACACAACCTCTTGGACTCCCTGTTTCAACTGGCTCACATGCTAGCAATGACTCAAGAAATACAGTTTCTAATCGGTGCTAAGATGGTCATTGAGGCATAGATCTGAATGCCTTTGGATGCCAGATGGAGATCCAAGGGTCACCGCTGGACTTCTGGCTTCACAGTGGAGTCTATTAAACCTGTGTGAAATATGTCTCATGGGTTTCTGCTGTGATCTAATTGTAATACATGACTCCTAATGTCATCTGGACAGCAAAATCTTGATATCAGGTATAACCTCAAAGTTCCCTGGACCCCAGGGTGTTGGACTACCACTTCCTTGGCATGGAACCCTTCTGCCAGGAGTTATAACTTGTTTAAGGATTGGTCTGGTCCTATCATAGAATTGAGTAAATGTAGCAAGCCAACAGGTGACAAGACAAGACTGATTCACTATGGGTCCATGTAGCAGCAGCCCCTAGTTGGTCAATGTGATACAGCCTGGCTCCAGGGCTGCTGGAAGGAGCTATGACAACAATGAGTTCTGGACAATTGTCCAGTTCTAGTGGTAACTGCCATAGGGGTCCCTCTTATTTTTTTTATTAGCTGATCATCTCAAACACATTATTATAGGGTTTTTTTTAAAGTAAAAATCCAAAATCACAGGCAACATATTTTCTTTGTGAATTCACAATAGTTAAAGAAACATAAACCTTTGGACTCTTGAGCAGTTGGTCATATTATCCAAACCCAATTATTATTCAGGAATAAAATGAACACCCTTAGGGGGGAAGGTATTGGAATGGAAAGGAGTATCGAGTTGAGGAAAATTAAAGCTAGGAAAGGTGTGTCCTTAGAAATCATCCAGTGGGGAATGGGGGAGGAAGAAGAGGGTTGATCTCCATCTCCATCCGTCCTAACCCAGGCCCTGTCCACCCCACCCCCAGCTCTGTCTTCCCAAATGGAAACAAGAGCCTGTTAGCAGTGACCTCCCATAAAACCTCGTGGTTTCACCTTTCTTTCTTTAAATGTGTGTGTGCATGTTCATGTAGGGGTGTGTGTGTGTGTG
>LOEQ01001643.1:188466-198986 GCA_001685075.1 Bramus lutescens | reverse complement strand
TGTGTGTGTGTGTGTGTGTGTGTGTGATTGGTGCCTGGAGCAGAGGACAGTCTCATTCTTCAGGCCCCATCCCTCCTGACAACCCCCCTCCCCACTTGAAACAGCCTTTCACTGGAGTGGAGCTCATTGAGTAGGTTAGGCTGGCTAGCTGGTAAACTCTGGGGCCTGCCTATCTGTTGCCCCCGTTCTGGGGTGGCAAGCACATGCCTGTCTTCTGTTTAACATGGGCTCTGGGGATCAGACTCAGGTGGTCATGCTTGCTTGGCAAACACATTATTGACTAAACCATCTCCCCAGCTCAAACATTTATATTTAATAAATGTAGTCCCTCTGGCAGCTTCTCCTACATTTTTACTGTGAAAGTACTTTCAAGATTGAGGGCGTGGGAGCCTTTTGTTGCACTTCAATGCTAGGAAAAGGGTGGTGAATGGGGGTGTGGTGGAGTGCCCTCATGCATATATTGGCACCACCGCCCCCAAGAAAAGCTGAGCAGAATAATATCCCCCACAGAAGTACACACCCAGGCTGGTTTATCTCCTGCTGGCAGAGCTGCCTGCCTGAGCCTTCGCCCTTTGCTGCTGGCTCAGCAATAGGGCAGGGAAGGCTGGAGCAGTGGGGTCCCTTCTTGTCATTGTTGTTGCTGAAGCCTCTTCCTGCAAGGAGTTGCACAGGGTCACATCCTGCGGGGATGTTAGTTCTGTACAGCTTGATCTAAATATTTAAAGGCACCGTGTGCCTATAAACTGGTTACTCATCATATTGGGGACGTTATACTCAAAAGCCCTCACCTCAGTATAAATTTTATACATGGAAGTGCCATGACCCCAACATTACCGGCTAACAGATCTTTGCTAACTTCTTTGCTAAGAATAGCGCAGAAGTGTCCTTTTCCTGGGTCACTTTATTGCGCTGGATTTCATAAGGCCATTTTCATTCAAGTAAATAATGTACTCTGCACATATTCACCCCATACCTTCCTGCCTCCTCTTCCTAACCCCTCAATTCCCACCCCCAGACACTATCACTTTGCTTTCATGTTGCCTTTGTGTGAAAATTTATTCATTATCAAATGGAGTAGCTGTCCAGAGGGGAGGGACATCATCCTTGTTTCTCTTGATTCTGGGCTCCTCTCCAAGGACCTTTTTGTTCAGGGCTTTTGGGTCCTAAAAGATTTCTAGGTCCTAACTTTCTAGCCTGCTTGCTTCTTTTCTGATGCACACTGTTCTTTAGAATCTACCTGCCACTCAGCTTTTGCCACAGAAGTCCACCTTCCAGACGGCTGCTTCACTGCTAGGGACAGTAGAGGGATGGTCTGATAAGTCACAACTCACACACTGGACTCTGGGAAGCTCCGTGTTGCCCCCAGACACTGTCCCTCAACCTCCCAGGTTTGCTTTCATCCCAAATCTGGGCATGATGCCCCCGTCTGATGCCCTACAGTAGATACCAGAGGCCTTGGTATTTAGGGTCTTACACAGTGGAAAGGGCTTTGCCTAAGGGAACTTTATCTGCCTGGAATCAGAGCCCATCATCCCATGATGAGCTGCCAGCTCATCCCATGGTGCTTTGCACTGTTTGGTCCCTGAGGTAGGCACCATGGCCTGGGAAACCCCTGTCTGCCTTGCACTGTCTCCCACCTTGCATGTATAGCAGAGGGGTTGCTGACCACGGTCACTCACTTAGCACCTCATGTACTCCCTAACTGTCCCCTGAACCCTCCTCCCCCAATTCCTCCCCACTCCAGAAGTAGAGTTCTGTAGTTTCCCAGATATATTTCCCAGCTTTTGCCTCCATATCATACTCATCTTAGAAGGTGAAGAACACGCCTCACTGCTGAACCTTTGCCTTTTAGCTAAAAGCACATTATTGATTATTTTTGTCAACTTCAATGTGACAGTTTTCTAAAAGGGATCCTAAATAAATTACCAAGTTTTGGGAGTTAGAGATGGCTGAACTCATTCAACAATAGAACAGACAGAAACAAAGTAAGGGTATTGACATTTATACAAGTGTGTTTACAAAATACACTGTATGGGTTCATCCACCCAAAGACAATATACAACGTGAAGTGTTGAATCTGTTCAGCATTGGGATTCTGGCACCCAGGCCTGGCAGCTCTTCCCTGAGCACCTCACTGACAAAGGTCTTATTTGAAGCAAGCCACTTTAGATCCTTTGCAAACTCATTCCTCCGTAAGCTAAAGAAAAGAAACTGGTCTCAGGACAGTGCATCCTTGCCTGTGTACAGAGGGCAGATTTCTAGACGTTGGATGGACTCTTTCCAGGAAACCTGACACATTTTCAAAGTTGCGTTAAATTTCTATGGGTATGCAGAGTGTGGCAGCTGGTGCAGAGCCTGGAGCATGATGGGACCTAGAGATCCAGGTTGAATGAGCCACTCCCACTATTGTGAGAGTCTTAATAACGTCTTGAGAGGAAACCCTCATTTTCATTTTGCACTGTGCCTTTCAGACCCGTTCCTGCTTTGGGGCCACTGTGAGGAAGTGGCTGGTTAGTAATGACACTTCAGAACCTTTCGTTCTGTGCGTGATTGTTTATTAATTCACATGCACGCTTGGAATTCACCCTAGCGACTTAAACCCTCTTCCATGGTAGACTGAGCTTTCAAAAGCCATTTTCACCCCTTTGAAAGGTGGCAGGCAAGGGCCAAGGTCACAGGAGTTAGTCTGATCTCGGGGCTCTTGAGCCCAGTGGTAATAAAACCCTCCCTTTCATCTCTCCCTGTCAGTTCAGAAGGGCACCCCCCAAACACCCCAGGTTTCTGTTCAGTATTCCAGGCTGGCTTTTTCCATACACACAGTATATGGGGGAAATATGAAAGGAAAATCATTGGATGCAAATGACACGTTTAGCCAACTGAAGCTTGTCTTTGTGGTAACAGTCTAAAGATAAACTTAGAAGATGAAGAAATGTGAGCACAATGAGCATTGTTCAGAGCCAAGATGTGAGGAATGGGGGTTGGGACTGGGGAGGATCCCCAGGGACTACCACAGGTGAGGCCTAAGCTCCTCCCTATCTAGGAGGAAGATGTCCCACAAAGAGGTGGAAGATGGCCTAGAAAGGATGTGGGCTTGTGCTTATGAATATTTAATGTGTACCTTTTAATGGTTTGGGTTTTTTTTAATAATCTTATTTAAAAATAATTCTGACTTCATTCTCCTCCCGCAAACATAAAGGAAGGGAAAATGGCGCTGAGGCAGCATCTCACTTGGCTCATCTTGTTGTCCAGACACTGACTCCCTGGGTATATTTGAGGTTAGGAAGACTCTCTGAAGTACTTCATCCTTCCTCAGCAGCCTCCCACAGTTCCTGTCCTTCACGGAGTCCATGCCTTTTACTGGAAGAATGTCTGAGTGATTAATTACCATAGAAAATCAGGCTAAGACATGTGCCTAGAGTCCTCCCTTCCCAAGACTCCTCGAGAGTCCCTCCAGTGGGGGAACCTTGTGTTTGCCATAAACACAGACACGGGTTAAGCTGCTTCCCAGCCTAGTGACTCGTGGGCACAAGCACATGCTGAAGGTCACAGGACAAATGGCACAGATGGTGAATAATTGCCACCTACGGACTAAAGTACCTTGTGAAGAATCCTTTGTCTCTAACTTGCTGTCCTTCTGTGTGTGGTCTTGCCCTGATTGTGTCTTAGTAAATCAACAAAATACGATCCCTTATTGATTATAAATTGTCTTTGGTATATGCTATCATATTTTCTGGTCTGAGAAAAAGCAAAAGGATAACTCTTCCTGATGGACTTGAAAAATAAGCCACACAGCTAAGACCTTTGCTCACCGTTTATTCATACGCTAGACTAAATCAGCAGAAGAGGATAGCAGCTGAGGACTGTCCTTCCTTTGTGACAGTGCCTGATGAACTGTGCTCCTCACACACTGCTTAGTTCTGTCTGTACTTCCTGCTCTTTCACTTCCTGTCTCCGTTCTACTATGACTTGAACACAAAATGCCCCCTGCAGGCTTGTATCTTGAATAGTTGCTTCCCATTTGGTGGCATTATTTAGGAAGGTTCTGGAAACTTTAGGAGGTAGAACTTAGCTAGAGGAAGCAGTCACTGTGTGTGAGTCCTTGGAAGTATTTTGTCCCTAGCTTCTTCCTGTTTTGCCTCCCGTTTGGCAGCCATAATGTCCTGGTCCTTGAACCCTCTGAGATCATGAACCAAACAACAAATAAATAAACAACACATTCCTCTTTGTTTATTCAGGCATTTGGGCACCATGACTATAACAGTAACTAATAAATTCCCAAACTGACAAAGGGACAACTTGTGGCCACACCACTCAGTTCTCTACCATGTCGCCCTGTTTTCTGGAGTGGAGTTATTTTATTTGTGTTTTAATAAGTAAGGCTTGCCTGAAGATCAGAGTGCAGGGCTAAGCCACTAGAGACCAGGGAGTGTTGGCACACACCTTTAATCCCAGGACTCAAGGGCACCCTGGGCTACATGAGGCTGGTTCTGTCTAAAAAGAGGTGATCCCAGCTTTCAGGAGTTGCTCGTCTTTAATCCTAGCACTAGGGAGGTGGAGACAGGAGTGATATAGCTGGGCAGAGAGAGGAATATACAGTGGGAGGAGACAGGAGCTCATTGCAGTCTGTGGTTTGGTGGAGAGCATTGCATTCTGCAGTCACGCTGAGGACAGGATTGCCCCCCCTCCTTTTTTCGTCTGAGCTTTGGTAGAGGTAAGATCTCTCTAGTGGCTTGCTACTTTGCTTTTCTGATCTTCATCTTGAACCCCAATATCTGTCTTTGGTTTTTATTATCTGCACTACAGTGGAACTCCCTTCTACTTCTGGGTAAAGCCCACATCACCTTGCTCCACCTCCTTCTCTTCCATAGCCTTCTTGCTCTGAGGACATTGTTCTGAGCAGGAAGGTTCCCAGACACTCTGTGTTTTCTGGTCTCATGCCTTGGGCCAGAGCAGCTCCTCTTCCACCTGGACCAAAGGTCAGCACACTTTTGCCCTCCAGAGCCAGATGGCAAATGTTTGATGCTTTTCGGGGCATACAATCTCCGTTGCAGCAACTCAACTCACAGAAGCAGCCACAGGCTCTATATAAACAAACGCTTGTGGCTGGGTTCCGCTAAGAGACTGATTCACCCAAATTGGCATTGGACTTTTATATGCCACCATAAAGTGTTATTCATCTTTTGATACTTATGATCACTTAGGGATGTGGAAGAGATTTGTAGGTTACGGCTCTGACAGAAGAGGCGAGGGGTTGAAAGGAGCCTGTGGACATGGTTGCCAAGCCCGATCTAGACTAGTACTTCACAGTCACCTCAGATGTGGCCCTTCATGCAAACAACTGAATTTGGGGAGATGAATAGGCCATGAGGGTGGAGTCCTCATGAATGGAATTAGTGTCTTATAAGGAGCCCTTGTCTTGGCCACTGTGTGAGCAAGCAGGGAGAGGACATCAACTGTAGACTAAAGAGTTTATTCTCTCACCAGACATTACATCTGTCTTAACTCTGAATTTCCCAGGTTCCACATGTGTAAGATATGAATTTCTGCTCTGCATAAGCCATATCATCTTTGGAAGTGTGGCAACTGTCATAAAGCTTAAGCAGTGTGGAATGATAATTGGAAGGCGTGAACACTTGGAAAGGAGAAAAGTGGGTATGAGAGGAAGAGGTTACCCTTCCCAGGGTCTAACTAGAGCCAAGGATGACTCTCCTGTCCTTGCCCAGAGCTCTGAATTTCTCCAGGAGGCAACATCCTCCAAATGATTCCCCTTCATGCCACAGCTTGAGAACCACATCACCCTGGTTAAGCGCAGACTTCCAGACTGCAGGAAGGTTAACAAGATTGGGACCACAGCCATTGGAGCCCATGCATTTGACAGGGAGCAAAGACATCTCACGTGTTCCCAGAAGTCACAACATACATAAATACACACAGAAAACATTGAGTAGCTTGGTAGATCACACTGCACTCCTATAGGTGCAGGTGAGCAACAATGAACAGTTGATGAGGGATTCCTCTCTCTATGCTGTTAATACCACAGGTTGAGAAAGAAGCTGTTTTGGGACTATTGCAACACAGAAGAGAGCAAGGCAGGAATTCCAAGCAGATAGAGGAGGAGAGAGTGGGTGGGGCCTCCACAAACAGACAGTAGTCTGAACAGAGGCCAAACACAGACTGGGAGACGTAAGGTGTGGTAAAAGAGCTGTTACCAAGCCAGCAGTATAGGACAAGCCAAACTTGATAACTCAGTAGCTCAGATAAGTGTACAACACAGGAAAGATGCAGGTGTGTGCACTATGTGCTTAGCCTCATTGGTTTTGGTCCATCCCTTACTCCTAGGTGACATTAGGTTATTTCAGCTCTCCTTTCCCTGGTACCCAGTCAGTAAAAGAGTGATAACAGCAGTTCTTACCATATAATCGTGAGGAGACATGAGTTACTGCATTTGAATGACTTAGAATAGTAACTGAAATGTGACCAGTAGCAGGTTGTCATCACCATCACCACTACCATCATCACCACTGTCAAGAATCTACAAACTAGTAAGATCTAAGGGGACATCTATATTACCAGGTTGGTGCTTAGTAAAGAGCTGTTCAGCTGATTCTTTGAACTGACTTCACGCTGCAACTGGGCCCTTCTTTCTTTGGCTTGTACTTTGCTCAAACAGATGGCACCCTCTCTGTGGGCTCCTCACTCTTCCCTGAGGAATCTTGTCGACTTTGGGTGAGTCCATGATGAAACACTTCCTCCTTCTAAAATGGCACGTCTCTGGTTTTGAATACTGACTGTGACTTAGAATACATTATCTAAACACTCCAAGACTTCATCTGCTCATCTGTGAGCGACAGTCGCCACCCAATTAGGGTCTGTGTAAAAATTTAAATGAGTAGAACTATACTTAGGGGATCTCTTCTCCAAGAACAAATCAATCTTGAGTTTTGGGCACAAGCAGGCTTGGGCTGCCCTCAACATTGGTTGGTGAAGCTTCATTTTGCAGTGGGACAGCAATCAATAGATAGATGTGTAACAGGTCACACTTCTGAGGATAAGAGTCTCTGGGCTTAACCTCAAATAGGCATCTATATTAACCTCACCATCAATAAGGCTCAGGGAACATGGTGGAAGAAGAGGCAGAGGACATGGAGGAGTTCTTTGAAATGCTGTCTTCTGAACTTAGCATGGCTGTTACTCCATAATCTCACAGCAGCTGTGGTTAGCTACACAAGATCAAGCTTACCAATGTCCTGGCATAGATGGGGTAGATGATCATCAAGCCCCATCCCATATTGCTCTTGGCCGTAGATAGTTGCTGAGGGAGGGAGAATCCTTTATTGGGAATATAACCGTGGTAGTTTTCCCTGCTCCCATGGATGGCCCACGTCCATGCCCTTATGAGCAGCGGTAACTGGACTTGGAAGTTATCTAAACTAAATGAAAACAAATTAAAAGGCATGAAGCTGGGAAGCATGTAAGGGAAGCAGGAGGAGGAGAATGGAGAGTAGATACGATCATACTCTGCTATGTACATGGGCGAACGTTTCAAAAATAATGAAAACGTTTTAAGTAAAACAACCTTTCTACGATGCTTGACTGCCAACTTGAAGAGATTTCAGCTCACTGAGGAGACATGCCTGGGCATGTCTGTGAGGATGTTTCGGAAAGACTAACTGAGGGGGAAGGACCCACCCTCCAGGTAGATGACAGCTTGCAGCGAGCACCCAGCTGTAAAGCCAGTGTACCTGTGGCTGCTGTTGCCTACTCCGCTCCCATCAGACTCCTCCTTTCCTTTGGTGAACATGAACCAAGTACCAGGCTCTCCAGGCAACTTTAGCAACTTCTGCCTCCGCCGAATTGGGGCTCTTGAAGCATCTCGCTTCACTGAGTGGGTGACTCTGGGTTTGCTGTCTTCCAATGTGTAGACAGAAAGCACTTCATTACCCAGCCCCTAATATGTAAGCCAGTCTTATAAATCCCCTTTACTGATGTATACACATTCTATTGGTTCTCCTAGGAAACCCTGCATAATAGCTGGCTAAGGTAAATTGCATGTTAGCAAACTTTTAGTCCCCAACCTGTGAGTTGCAACCCCCAAAGATCACCAGAAAACACAGATGTTTACAGTATGATACATAACGGTAGGAAAATTGTAGTTATTGAAGTAGCAATGAAAATAATTTTATGGTTGAGGGGGTCACCATAACATGAGGCAGTGTTGAGAGCAAGAAGGTAGATACACAGTTACTATAAGAAAAGTTGCATTTTATTATGCTGAGGGTCATCCCACAAGGTTCATACTCTCTCTTCCTGACTATGTTCCTAAGCCTATTTCTCCAAGATTGCTCGCCTGTGTGACATATCTTAGCTGCAGGTTAGGTTCAGTTGCTAACAGAAGTCTCTGATTTAAGGGTCAGAATCCTGGAGGAGACTTTCCAGCCACAGGTCAGATCAAGGTGGCATCTCTCCAGATGTGCAGATCAGAGCATTGCTCTTGGTCTCTGCTTATATACTGTTCAGTGGGCATCATGGGGTTCTAGGACTGTGTCTGGTTATCTTGAGTGAATAACATCACTGAGTTCTGGTTATCAGGCGCAGCCCTGGGTGTAGTGGGGATCCTGACTAAGCCATTTTTACATGTCTAAAGGGCATTTTTTAACTATGCTCATTACAGGAACTATAATAAAGGGTCTTAACATTAGGGAACTTGAGAACCCCTGACTTGAGGCGAAGATGTTTCAAACCAAAGGAATAGAACCAAGGAGTCTATTTTCCTCTTTTGTTGACCTTGTGGCCAGGGATAGAGTAACAGATTGTGCAGAGAGACTGAGCTAGCAATCCCACAGAATAAATTGCTCTTAGGTTAAATTGAACTTTAGTGACTTAAACAACGACCGCTTATTGTCTCTCGCTGTCTTAGTGGATCAGGAATTTGGGAGAGTCTCAACTGAGCAGTTTTGGCATGTGGGTCTCATGGGACATTGTAGGTCAAAGATCACTGACAGCTGTAGCCACTTGCAGCTCTGACTGGCACTGGGGCATTTGATTCCAAGATGGCACCCTCACATGGCTGGTATGTGGGTGCACGTTATTGGAAAGATATTTAACTCCCTGACATGTGGACCTCTCTGTCTTTGTAGGGATCCTCAAGTATTTTCATCGTGTGGCAGCTGGCCTCCCTCAAAAGCTAGCCAGCTGAGAAAGTGCAGTGAAGCCACAAAGATATCTTCGACCTATTCTCAGAAACCAGGCTCCATCAGTTTCAAAACATCTTACTGGTTATACGGTCAGCAGTTTTCACCCCGGAAGGAAACAACACAGGGTGAATATAGGGAGGCAGGAATCATGGGGCATTCACATTAACAAAGACTTAAGGCTACCACATAGACAAAGGACCTAGAGCAGTGACTCCCTACCATCCTAATGCTGTGACCCTTAAATACAGTTCCTCATGCTATGGTGACCCCAACCATAAAATTATTTCTGTTGCTACTTCATAACTAATGTTGCTACTGTTATGAATTGTGACGTAAATATCTGCATTTTCTGATGGTCTTAGGCATCCCCTGTAAAAGGGTCATTAGACTCCAAAGGGGTCACAACCCACAGGCTGAGAACTACTGACCTTGAGCTATTTTCATCAGGAGGAATTTGAATCGACTTGAAAACTATCCCCTTTCCTGAAAAACTATCCTCCATCAGAACCTCATGCAGACTTCTTAGACTGGACACCAACTGGACGGGGACAGTTATCTCCCAGAACTAGCATGTTCTTAGGCCTGTCTGGGTATGGTATGAGCAGACAAGTATTGTTGAAAGACTGCACCAAAGAGCAGAGTGGGGCATTCCTTACCCTTAAGCTACAGCGCTTTGAGATTCATATTTCCCTGCTGGGTAGTAGAGGCCAGAATAGTTTACACTGAGGCTCTCTTCTCCCTGGGCTCGTTCTTGAGGGAGTTCTCGCCAATGGAATCTAAGTAAAAATGATGGGCTATCTATCACCTGTAAGTTGAGGCAGTTAAATTCACTGTGAGTCTTTCATCCTCTTCCCCTGTCTCCCACGCATACAACTTTTTAACCTGTTGATAGGGAGCAAACCACAGGTAGAGGAAGCCTAGGCAATAGAAGACTGTGGAGTCACCTGACGGAAAGTTCTCTGAGTGAGAACATAAAGCCCAGCTCCCTCTCTGTCTCCTGAGAGATCCCCTTTGCACTGTGATAAATAAGTATTCCCACACCGTGCCAATCTCTAAGTTTTGTGACTGTATCCATCGTCATTTTCTGTGGCTAATGTCAAAATGAGTAATATAAGTCTTCACCTTGAGATCAAATCCAGTTTTTACAAAACTGAATCCGTGTCTTCTGTCTTTAATATTTGTGTTTATTATAGAATGTGCAAAAACGTAAAGGTGGTGGCACATGCCTTTAATCCCAGCACTTGGGGAGGTAGAGTCAGGTAGACCTCTATGAGTTCAAGGCCATCCTGGTCTATGGAGTGAGTTCCAGAACAGCCAGGGCTACAC
>LOEQ01001643.1:157487-167969 GCA_001685075.1 Bramus lutescens | reverse complement strand
AGAGAGAGAGAGAGAGAGAGAGAGAGAGAGAAGCTATCCTTAAAGAATGGCAAAGATAAGCTTAGGATCTGGTCTGTGCCTTGTACAACAGCAGCCCAACAACACTGTCTACAGCCTAAGTCTACTGTAATTTTCCTGATAGATGTTTTTTCCAGAATTCCAGTTACCCATTTGTTTATTATTTGTTATTAATAGCCATAATAGTAACATCTGAACCCACATATTTATAAGGATCTCGAGTTAATTACTATGGGGTCTCCTGAGGTCTTATACACATCGTCACATATCTTTATCCACAAAAGGCCTGCAATGCCTAGGGAGATTGCTCCATCAGTGAAGTGCTTGCCTTGCAGGCCTGAGGACCTGGGTCCAACCTCACAGAACCCATAACTCATAAAATAATCAAACCCAGGGCCGGTGACACATGCTGGGAAGCACAGGCAGACATATCCGCACACACATACGATGCCCTCTGGATTCCTCCCCAACTGTTCCCCCTCAGACCCACGCTTCCCCAGTTACCTGGTCACCTTGAAGCCTTAGCCCGGAGGAAGGCCAGGAGCTGCCTCTGGCTTCCTGCATGGCCATCCCATCCCATCAAGTCACTGTGTTAGGGATCAAGTACCAGGAACACTTTTCTCTCTTGCCCCAGTCATAAACTACTTTGGAATTCTGGGAAACTAGAAAGCAACAAGCTCTACAGGAACACTAGTCTGGCTAACCCTTTCCAGAGGCCAGGGGCACTTTGGGAAGGGGGCTGGCACCAGGCTCACCCTGCTTCTCCCAAAACCTAAATGAACTGCAATATTCTATGACTGGACACTGTCCCAAGACACCTTCATTTATCTGCCTACAGGAGGAAAAGCCAAAGCCAGGCTCCTCAAGGGTAGTTTGATAAGCAGCACCAGCCAAATGTTGTAAGGTGTCAGATGCAAGCCACGTCTTTCTCAGAGATGCCGAGGAACCTCGTTTGTATAAAACTGACCCTTCCTTCAAAACAGGACCACTCTCTCTTGCAATATTGTTCATTGTGTTAATTTGTACATTTAGCAGCTCTCCCTCACCCCCTCACCTGGACCCCAAGTCTCCATCAGATCAACTGTTAATATGCTGTCTAATCCCCAGTGTTTCCCAAAGATGGCACAGGGTTTGAGAGGCAGAGCTCAGTCCTGCTCTGTTTCACATTTGCGTTGCTCTAGGACCTCTGCAGAAAAGTTTGTTAGCACGTGGCTATCTTCCTGAGGCAATGCAGGATAGGGAACCCCTCAAGGAGCAGTGTGCACCAAGGGGAGTGTATCTCTGATACTTTCCGGCTCTGCTTTCTGCTCCTGTGACTGCTCAGAGCCCTAAGCTCCATGCTATTTATGGAAGAGAGCAAACACTGCTTTTCCGACCCTGAGATATTAAAAGTGAATTTCCAGGGAGAAAATCAGCATGCAGAACCGTAATGCCCACCAATCCAGGTTTCCAGGGTTTGCTGTCAATCACATTGACCTTTCCTAGGAACTAGATAAATGATTCCCAAATGACCCCTAATTAGAAACTTGCCTGAAACGTCCTGCTAAAGTAGTAGTTCTTAACCTGTGGGTCATGACCCCCAAAGCCCATTGGAAAACACAGATGTTTACATTATGATTCATAGCAGTAGCAAAATCACAGTTATGGAGTAGCAACGACATAATTTTATGGTTGGCAGTCATCATGGCATGAGAATCTGGGTTAAAGGGTCACAGCGTTAGGAACAGCGAGAAGCGCTGGCTAAAACCACTCTTGGTCCCATGTCTTCCTTGGCTGCCTTGGGCCTGCGGGTGGCAACATACCTGCAGCGCAGCCAGCAGGACGCCACAAGCGATGGAGACGCTGATCTCATTATAGTAGTGGATCTTTTTCTTTCCATTTGCAGCATAACCGTGCACTTGCTTGAAAATGAGAATCAGAACTGGGGCGGTGTCCAGGTACTCCTTAATCCAATTGGTTCTGGAGGGATGGCATAAAGAGAACATTCAGGAGAATATTTACTCGAATTTGGGTTGCTTTTTTTCTCTTCTTTTTTTTTTTTAAAAAGAAACTACTCTAGTTTATCTACACATTTATTTAGTTTAAATACACATTTACTTCTCTTTTCTATTTAAAGCAAAAAAGACTGGATTTTTAACTCTTTTCCACATTCACCTTTTTTCTATAAGGTTAATGAAGTTGAAAAACAAACTAGTGTCTGTGCCCAGCATTGCAAAGCTTGTGAAAGGTTGAAAGAGGCAAAGGTCCTACAGCCTGGCATCACCAAGCTGATACTCAGCAAAATGAGGCCTGCTGGGCGGCACTAAAGAACCAGATAACAAGTGCATGGGAGCACTGCGAGCAAAGTGCCGATTTGGAAAAGAAAACCGGAAGCCACAAAAAACGGACTCCAGTTGCTCCGTGAAGATGAGGAAGGAGATTTGGAGAAAGTGCCCCAGGAGGAATGAACGGATGAGTATGGCCAGTAAGGAAAGAGGATGTGGGGAGGCCAGAAAACTGCCCGGAGCCCGAAGGATGGAGGGCTTGCCAGGCCAAGGGTGGGCTCGTAGGTACCTGTAGATTTTGCAAGGTCTTGGCCCTCATTTGGTAGGTGATGGAGAGTTTACCCTGCATTGTTGACCAGAGCAACTTGTGATCAGATTCATTTCAGGAACGTGCATTGTGTGAGCAAGAACAATCTCACCAAGAGTGACACTGAAGTACCAACTACAAAGTCATCCTTGACGGAGGGGAACCATAGGCCTGGCGGGGCCATGCCCCAGGCAGGAGGGTGGTCAAAGGAGGGCCAGGCTGGGGAGAACCGAAGGAGGAGGTAAGGGTTCCAGGAGAAGGAAAGGAGCAAGTGGAGGAGACAGCAGTGGTGGCGAGGGGAGTTAGCAGATGACAGAAGAAGGAGGAACCCTCACTGGGGAAAGAGGCAGTGGCTTCTGAGTGAGCCAATGGGTATCAATGATAGCTTGAAAATTTTGTCCTTCAACTCCAAACAGATCTTCCTTGATTCCATTACTCTGCCCCCCTACATCTGTGCTGAAACTTCATTCTAGAAGAGATGTGGAAAAGAGAGCTATAGGCCCATAGGATATCTATTTAAAACTGCTTCCTGTTCCCCATGGGCTATTATGTGCAACTAATTATCAAGACGTGGTCCCTATTCATTTTATGGTTTAGCCTAATTACGTGTCACTATTTTAAACACATCAGAAGTGTATATTCTGCTGATCTCAAGACATGGCTCTCAAGTATCTTCTCGCCCATTCAGCCAGCTTAGCCCCATTGTTAGTTCTTTCCCACCTGACAGAGACAGAGAACATTCAATGTTTAGATCAACTCTGGACCCAGGGTAGCTGGCTGCAATCTCTCTGCTGCTTCCTCCCATCTCGTACGGCCATCGTGGGGATGAAGTGAGTTAATGTGCAAAGTGACTTGTGCTAATACAAGCATCACAATTTGAAACCTCAGAAATGCCAATATAAAAGGACCCTTTTAGTCACTGTCTGGACTCCCTGGATTTCCAGCATTCAGCGGTCCCCGATGATTCATGTTGCTGCCCGCAGGCCATGAGCAGGCCAGCAGCTGTTCTCCATCCTGCACCAAGGGAGATGAGCACCCCCAAGAGGCTGTGCTGTGACCCAGGCTGCATTCTGCTATGTAATTTGCATTATGCTTTTGACATTTTCATGATTTAAGATTCTGATCGTATTCATAATGATTAACGTTAATCAAAATTAACATTAAAATATTTATTTTTTATGTTATTGGTATGAGTGCTTTGTATGCATGTAAGTATGTATGTATTTCATGTGCATACCTGGTGCCCAGAGAAGCCAAAAGAAGACACTGGATCCCCTGGGACCAGAGTTACAGTCCACTGTGAGTTGCCATGTGAGTGCCGGGACAGAGGACTCAGGTCCTCTGTAAGAGCAGCAAGTGCTGTTAATCGCCTAATCCTTTTTCCAGACATGATTAAAATTTAAAAGTGTATAAAATGTGTGTAGACTAGAGAGGTAAATGATACACATTTTTGAAAGATTTGAGGATGATTATGAGCTGGTTTGTTGTTGTTTTTACTCTTATAATCTTTGTTCTTTCGGGGGGGCACCATCCAGCTCCCAAACAAATCACACATGGAGTCTTATTTTTATCTATGAATGCCTGGCCTTAGCTTGGCTTGTTCTAGCTAGCTTTCTTAGCTTATCCTGTCTACCTTTTGCCTCTGGGCTTTTACCTTTCTCTATATCTTTTCTTTCCTTCTTATTTCATGTCTGGCTGTGTGGCTGGGTGGTTGGCCCCATTCTTTCCTTGCTCCTTGATCTCTTCCCAGATTTCTCCTCCAATTTATTCTCTCTTCTTGCCAGCTCCACCTATCCTTGCTCCTGCCTAGCTATTGGTCATTCAGCTCTTTATTAGACCAGTCAGGTGTTCCAGACAGGCACAGTAACACAGCTTCACAGAGTTAAACAAATGCAACACATCTTTCCATCATTAAAACAAATGCCTCCCAGTATAAACAAATGTAACACATCTTAAAATAATATTCTACAACACGGTTAAGCAGCTAGCTCACCGATATTCTAAGGCAAGTTGATCAATCAAACGTATTTTTAATTTACTTTACATACCTTATCAACTGATCTTTTTTGTTTAGTCTTGGTTAATTCAGATTTATACTAATTTTTTAAGACATATGAGAGCAAATAGAAAGCTGCAAGAGCGAGGACCCTGAAAGGAGAGTTGGCAAATTCAGATCTGGGTAGAGGTCTCCCAAAACCTGGGATGGTACGTTTTTAAGGTCAGTTGGACCCACGTTACATATTGAAAATACCAGCTATGGGCTTCAAAGGCGGCTGAAAAGAGTGACTAGGCACGTTGTCCACTTGCCATTCAGCGTGTATGCCTGTGGCACATACATATATGGTACACGTCTGTGTGTGAGGTGTGTACTGGTCACATGCCCATGTGCCCATGTGAAGATCAGAGGAAAACATCCAACATTCTTCTCTATTGCTCTCCATCTTATTCCCCTGGAGACAGTCTCTCACTGAAGCTAGGACCAGGCTGGCAGCCAACAAGTCCCAGTTATCCTCCCGTCCTCCCGTCTCTGCCCCACCCACATAACATTGGAGTGACAGGTGTGCTCGGTCATTTCTAGCTTTTTAAGAACATTGTTTATATTATCATTTAAATTATGTGTGTGCGCGTGTATGTGTGTGTGTACTTAGTGCAGGTATAAAAAAGCCAGCGGTGTCAGATGCCCTGGAGCTGGAGTTAAGGTAGTTGTGAGTCCCTGATTTGGTTGCTGAGAATTGGGTGCAGGTCCCCGGAAGAGCAGTACATGCTTTCAATCTTGGCGCCATCTCTCCAGCCCACATTCCCATACACGGGTGCTAGGGCTGCAAACCCAGGTCCTCAGGCTTGCCCGGTAAGTGCTCCTACCTCTGAGCCACCTGCCCAGCTCCCATTGGCACCCATCATTTTAACTACAATGTCTTCCATCACCTAATATGCACCTACTGCGATTCTGGACACAAGAGTCTTTTAAATGAGGATAGTGAGAGACTTTTAAACCTGGGCTCCTTGAACATCTGGAGGTGTGTGTGTGTGTGTGTGTGTATCTGTTTCTGTGTGAGTGTATATGTCTGTGCAAATGTGTTCCTATGTACATATTGTTGGTTAAGCGACTCTGTAACTGAATTGTATTCTCCAGAGGTACTTGATTTGATTATAGATTTATAAACAAAAAAGCCTATGAAATCAGAAGAAAAGTAAGCATAATGAAAATGCTGAGCGATGGTGGCTGCTTTAGATACATGGAAGGTGTATGTAAGGACAGTGGGCACAGAGGAGAGGACAATTCTGTCTCGGTGATGGGAAGCGAGAGGGGTGGCAGTTTCTGAAGTGTCCAGCTAGCTTAGTATTTCACTAAATGCAGACCTCAAATTGACTTTTACTCAGCCATTTCTTCCCAGGAATAGACAGTAAGGATCATAGTTTCATTGTTAATACCCCACACCTATCTGAGAGCATGGTATGAAGTTATGTTCTCCATAACACATGAGCTCTGATACAGTATCATCATCCTAGAGAAAAATGTCCCCTCAGGATAACTAGGTCTCCTCGCCCTTGCTCTCGCTCCTGGGTTAGAAGTCCCACCTGTCTCCAAGCTTGTGATCCCACCGTTCTTCCCGATCCCACCACTGTGGAGTGTCAAACAGGTGATAAAGAACCTGTCACAGAAGTCCCACCTGTCTCCAAGCTTGTGATCCCACCGTTCTTCCCGATCCCACCACTGTGGAGTGTCAAACAGGTGATAAAGAACCTGTCACAGAAGTCCCACCTGTCTCCAAGCTTGTGATCCCACRGTTCTTCCTGATCCCACCACTGTGGAGTGTCAGACAGGTGATAAAGAACCTGTCACAGAAGTCCCACCTGTCTCCAAGCTTGTGATCCCACTGTTCTTCCTGATCCCACCACTGTGGAGTGTCAGACAGGTGATAAAGAACCTGTCACAGAAGTCCCACCTGTCTCCAAGCTTGTGATCCCACCGTTCTTCCTGATCCCACCACTGTAGAGTGTCAGACCCTGTCACAGAAGGCCCACCTCAGGGAGGAGACAGAGGTATTAGGCCTCTCTGAGCTCTGAGAGCTAAGCACTTGGGCTTGCCTCCTTTAGGGCCTTCTGGGAGGTGAGAGCCAGTACCCACCCACCTTGACCCTCTCACCCTATTTCCTCTCTGTTTTCTTTTGTGAGGAGTCCCTTTTGAATGGAACCCACGTCTATTTGATGGCACAGATCTATTAAGCTTGTCCTTAATTAAAACAAAACTAGATTTTCTTCATTCAAAATCTTAAAAAGCGTATTGCAATATTATGTTTCAGACTTGTGGAAAGCGAAGTGATTTGTCAGTTTTATCCAAGTGATTATTTCTGGGCTAGAGAAATGACTGAGCAGTTAAGAGCACTTTCTGCTATTCCAGGGGACCCAAGTTCAGGTTCCAGCAACCACATCAAGCAGCTGTTAAGCACCTGTAATTCTAGCTCCAGGGGATCCAATACCTCTGACTTCTATGGGAACCTGCACATACATACCCACCCGCTGACATACACATGCATCATCATAATTTAAAATATAAAATAAATCTCTAAGCATTTTAAAAATAATGAAAAGCAACAATGATTTGGGTCAGTGCCTTTGCAGAAGCCAGTTCTGACTTTTCACAAACACTTCAAAATAAAGCGAGAAACAAAACAACAGAAACAGGGCGAGACTTGACCCATGCAGCCTGCACGCATGGATTCAAATGTCACACTGAGCCATACTAATATGAGCAGTTAATACATCATCAAAATAAGATAATTAATAAAAATAACTTTGAATCCCACAAAACCAGGGCCTACTGTGGTCATTTCATCCATTCACAGTCAAAGATAAGCCTCCCTAGTTCATCAGCTCTGTACCTCAGTTTCTTCAGGTCTGTGACCCACCGGTCTCCCATCCTCCTCATGTAGTTCATCTCTTCCTCCTCCTCGATGACCTCTCGGATCTGATGCTTCACATCTGGGTCCTTCACCACCACAAAGGTCCAGGGCTCTGTGTGGGCCCCACTTGGAGCTGTTCCTGTTGCCCGTCACATTAAAGTCAACGTAAGACAGAAGAGGAGCGGAAAGCTGCTCGTTAAGAGGAAGCACACTAGCAGGTGTTGTGGTGATGTGTGCCTGGAATCCCATCCAATACTCGGGAGGCTGAGGCAGGAGGATCACAGGCGCAAGTAAGGACGGTGCGATAAAGCGCTAGAGCAGCGATTCTCAACCTGTGGGTCGAGAACTACACAGGGGTCCACCTATCAGATGTCCTGCATGCCGGACATTTATATTTCATTTCGCAACAGTAAACAAAATCGCAGTTATGAATAGCAATGAAAATAATGTTATGGTTGGGGGCCATCACAACACGAAGAATTGTATTAAAGGGTCACAGCTTAGGAAGGTGGAGCTTAGGAAGGTGCTATAGAAGGAGGAAGAAGAGCAGGCAGAGGAAGAAGAGAAGAGAAATTTACTTTAATTTAAACACACACACACACGCACACACATATGCACACACTCACAGGTTTGGGGTAATGAGTGTTGCCACTTAGGTTAAGGGTACAACTATCCAAGGCATTTGTACTCTTAGCTGAGCCAGAATGTTCTTGACACATTTCGGGTTAGAGCTGGATCTAATCAGTGGGTATGTGACAAGCTCCACACAGGAACTTAAATGTGGCTTAGACAGAGTAAGACCACAGCCAGGACAGTCACAGAGGAGTGGAGAGCAACACAGTTCTTAGTTCCCCCTCAGTGGAGATGGGAATTTACATTTCAGTGAATTGATCTTGCTTTAGTTCACTTTGCAAATCCACATAAGGAAATCTTGCTACTTTGTTAGCTCAACCAATTCGTGCACCTGAATGACACAAAGGTTGTTTCCTGGAAGATAAACATGTAAATGTGAATTGAGTGTAGAGGAGGGGCCTGTTTCAATGAGGGGAGAGATATTTCTCCTGCACTGTGCACTAACCTATTCAGAATATTTAGTTTTAAACAGAAGTTCATACAATGTATCGACTTCATAAGTTGTAAACTGTCATCACATCTTTTACACACTTACACACACACACACAAGAGTCAAAATGTAGCAAGTAAAAAAATCACTGGCCATCACAAACAGTGGGAAAACCTTCATAAATAAACAGACTACTCCAGCCGTCTGCATGTTTGGACTTCAGTGCTGTTCCAACGCTCTCACAGCATGGGGGAGTTGATGTTCTCCAAGCCTCAGCATGTAGATTACCAACCTGCTGCCCTGATGACGTTCTCAATGACCTCCATTGGGACTTGCTCGCTGCTGATGAACCTGACAGAGCGTCTCTTATTGAGGAGTTCATAGAACTCCTGGGATCTCATCTTCATTTCCTGCTCTGGGTACCGGGTGTGAGAGAACGGGATGTGCTCCACACTCTCCTCTGACTCCTGCCATTCGTCAGCATCTGCAAATAGGAGGCGGAAGCACAGCTAATTCAGCTACCTCCCTGGTCACAAGGTCCCTGTAGGGAAGGGAATGAAGTTCCAGGAGAGCCTATGCAGTTGTACCATGTCAAAATAGCCAACCAAAGTTTTTAAGAAGGAAAATAAAGATCTGTAGAAGTTTCACCACTAATCGTGATCATCCTTCAAATTCTAGGCCTGTTAAAAATCAAAGCAAAGGAGAGTTTTGCCTACAAAAAAAAAAAAAAGTAAATGGAAGTTTCTGTTAAATGGTGGAGTAGGTTATTTGATGCAATCTCCTATTCAGGTTACCAAATATGGTAGTTTTGTCTTTGCAAAGCATTGGGCTGACAACATAGTGAGACATTCCAAAGCCAAAAATGAAGGGAAAATAGGAACCTAGAGAGGTGAATGCAGAGGTCTGTTTTTCCTGCTTGCATCTGACAATTCCTACAAGTCCAGTTTCCAGTTTCTGATCCTCAGGCAGGAAGGACAACCAAAATCAAAGCCTACACTACACACACAGTCAGAAGTTGAATCAGTTCAGATCCTCAGGTTACATCCCTTGGGTAAGTGTGGATTACAAACAAATCATCTTTCAGGAGCCTATGACATTTCTAGTGTGTCCTTCCTCTAACTTAGCGTTTCTTCTTGAGAGCACCCCAGTTGTCTAGCAGAAGCAAATGACAATATGTAAAGAATTTTAGGAAAAAACCTCAATAATTCAATAATGCAATCCTGCACACGGTGGAACAGAATATCTTAAGTAAAAATTAGTAAACTCAGTGTTTGACAAGGACAAGTGCCTCAGTGCTCTAAGAACTCACAGGCTCAAAAGAGCAAACAGCTAGGACACCACACTTAGAGAAGGAAATAGGACAGGCTTATATGAATCTACAGTATTACTGAAGGAAGAAAAAAGTTAACAGCAGAGATGAAAAATAGAACTTCTAAAAAATGATAGAATTATTTAGATTAAATTGTTCGAATAGAAAATAAGTGGATAGTAAGTCAGAAAAAAAATCTAGGACAAAGCAAAAGACAGAAAACACAAAAGAAAGAGCAAGGGAAACCAGAGCCAGTTTACTTAGGACCCTGAAGAAAAGCAAAGCAAGAAATGAATGTCAGTTGTAGTGGCTTCGGTAGGGGAGGGAGGAGGCTGTAAAGGAAAGTGTTAAGAGAGAATACCAAAAGGCCGGCCTACAAAGAGTACTTAAAGGCCTTTAGGGTCCAATCCCACAGTCACACATGGTGGGAGGAGAGAACCAGCTCCTCAGCTTGTCTTCTGACTTACATACACGTACACACGCAGACAAAATCAGTAGCAAGACTACAGTTATAAATTTAACTTTATGGTTGAGGGCTCACTGTGACATGAAGAACTGTATTAAAGGAATGTTGAGAACCATTGAGTTAGGAGGAAGTGTGATAGAGAGTCACCACA
>LOEQ01001643.1:130663-140871 GCA_001685075.1 Bramus lutescens | reverse complement strand
TTCTTTCTTTCTTTCTTTCTTTCTTTCTTTCTTTCTTTCTTTCTTTCTAATTTTAAGAGATAAGGGATTGCTCTGAAGCTCAGGTTGGTCTCAATGCCACGGACCTGCCACCTAAGCCTCCACTAATGACTAGAGATAAATAGAAGATGGAAATGCATGGCCACGTATCCCAGCAGAATCACAGAATGCCAGAGATTCCCCAGGGAAGCGCAACTTCCGATTTTCTAGACCACAAATAGCTCTCACCACGTCTAAATCATTAATGGACCTTTCAGCCCCAGCTCAGCATGTGCCTCCTGAACTATGTGTCAAAATCCGGAATCTTACTTCACCACCTCCAGACTTCCTGACCATGGGCAGATCGCTCAGCCCCTCTGTCCTGGTTATTTATTTGTCCACTTGGTACAAGCCAGAGTTCTGCGAAGGGAATTCTCAACTGAGGCCTCTCTGATTAGCCTGGAGGCAAGCCTGTAGAGCATTTTCTTAATGAATTATTGGTGTGGGAAGGCCCAGCCCACTGTGGGTGGTGCTATCCCTGGACAGGGAGTCAAAATATAGAAGAAAGCAGGCTGAGCAAGCCATGAGGAGCAAGATAAAAAGCAGTGTTTTTCTGTGGTCTCTGCTTCAGTTCCTGTTTCTTGGTTCCTGCCTTGACTTCCCCCGTGTTGGAGTATAACCTGAGAGTTGCAAGATGAAATAAACCATTCCCACCCCTACCACCCAACCCAGCAGGGTGCTTTTGGTCATGGAGTATTATCACAGCATCAGAAACTTTCCAATATTCTTTTATTATCTCTAAAATGAAGGTGACATGGTCTCTTCACTCTTCCTGCCTCCCTGAGCGGTTGTGAAATTCGGGAGCAGTCAAGTGAAGCCTTGAGAACTGGTGGACATGTTGTAAAGGGAAGGCAGTCTTAGAGCATCCCTCATACTGAGTGAGCCTTTTTCTCCAACAATGAGACTTCCTCTATGTGGGTGGGACTTCCTTCACAGATAATAAATAAGATAATGGCTTGTCAGCCCAGTAACAGCTCCAATACCTGGAATCATCTTTCTGTATTTTTATTTGTATGTCACCGTGACAAACATCTGACAGAAGCTACTTAAGGGAAGACTGGTTTCTTTTGGGGCACTGTGACAGTGACAGAGATGGCACGGTGAATGGAGCAGCTGACTCTGTGATCACGACAGCTTGTTGCATGTCCCATATCTGATCTTACTGGATGGTTAAGCAGAGTGGGATTGGAAGTAGACATTAACCCTCCCCCTGAAAACCATTTCAACTAGGAAAGCGACAGTCCCAAGGGTTCTACCACCCTCCCAAACTGAGTCACCAGCTGGGAGCCAAGCAGCCAGAAATGCAAGCCTTTGGGGGACATTCCATAGCCAAACCATAACAAAACATGGCGGTGCTTCTCTTATCCCACTTCCAATCAGCTTCCATTTTGCATTTCTATCTGCCTAAGGAAAGCAAGTGTGGAGATATGTAAGATTGTCTCATATACCACTGTTGCCACTGATTCTCCTTCTAATCAGACCAGCATCTTAGCCTGAAATGTGAGAAGAAAGACAGCTCCTGGTAGGGATTAGCTATACTCCTTCAATTTAAGATTCCTTCCCAGGAAATCCTTCCAGCTAGTTTTTACTTTCAAAGCATGAGATAATGTACAAATATGTTTGTGTCAGCCTTTATTCCAATGCCAAGTCTGAGAATAAATATAACTTAACAGGGAAAGGTCTCTCACATAGTACCTCCCAATGCAGGCATTCAACACATATTTAATAAATGAATAGATGGATAAGTAAGCTTAACTAACAATATTCAGCAGCGAAACCTTAAAAATCTTTCTTGGAAGTCAGTAAATTGCTTAGCCAACCCAGTCTTTATTGATTTCCCTACAGGGACTTTTAGGATCTCTTTGTATCCCAAGAAGACCATAGCCACAGAATTTTAGAGAAACATTATTATTTTTATTATTATTCTTATACTTTGGCTTCTATTGCATAGGAAGGCTTCTGTTTTGAAAAAATGAAATTGTGGTTTTTTTTTCAAAGAATAGTGCTTTGTTTACACATTTGTGCAAATGATAATGACCCCTGGGGAAGTTGCCATAGGAGACTCTGGGGGTTCACCTTGAAGACCTCACTTTGAGCCCTCACTTCCCTTTCAGGTCCGTAAGACTTAAGTCCCAACTAATTCCTAAAGATGAAATGTCAAGTGTAACCATGAGAAGAGTGATGCACTGTGAGAAAACTACTTTATATTTCTAATTAACATAGACAGTGTTCTAGTTAGGGTTACCATTGCTGTGCCATGACCGAAAGCAAGTTGGGGAGGAATGGTTTATTTGACTTATACTTCCATCTTGCTGTTCCTCACTGAAGGAAGTCAGGACAGGAACTTAAATAGGGCAGGAACCTGGAGGCAGGAGCTAATGCAGAGGCCATGCAGGGGTGCTGCTTACTGGCTTGCTTTCCCTGCCTAGCTCAGCCTGCTTTCTTATAGAAGCCAGGACAACCAGCCCAAGTATGGCACCACTCACCATAAGCTGGGCCCTCCCCTATGAGCACTAAGAAAATGTCTTACAGCTGAATCTTTTGGAGGCATTCCCAATTGAGGTTTCCTCCTTTCAGATATCTCAAGTTAGTGTCAAGTTGACATAAAACTAAACAGGATGGACAGAAACCAAGGTATATGTGTGGTGATGGAGATCATGGCAGGGGGACCAGGTCAACATTGTTGGCAAGGGCCCACAGAGCAGGTTCCCCACCTAAGACTGGAACTCACACTCTTAACAGCGCTAACTGCTTGGCTGGCTGGATCAGGACTGCAAAAGGCCCACAGTGAGTGTGCCTGCTGTGAGTGCTTGCTGCAGAGGAGGGAATTTGCATGCTCAGAGAGCCTGGATAGTGTGATGCTGTGAAATGTGCACTTGTTCTTCCTCCTGCTTCCTGGCTTTCAACTCCTCATATCCTGGGAATCTCCCAAAGTGCCTTTCCATGGGAAGGAGTGGAGTGATGGTTAGCAATGCCTCAGTAGCTCAAGACCGGGAAAAACAAACAAACAAACAAAACCAAAAAAACAAACAACAGCCTAAGCTTGCAAATGATATCTGACACAGGGAAGAGGACCTCAAAACACTACAGTGAAGGGTGTCAGGCCAAGAGAGATATGTGTGCTTAACACCAAGGAACAAGGCTAGCCTGGATGGAGGAGCCCCCAGACCCAGGCTCTATAGAGCTTTCTTCTGCCATTTTCTTTAGGCCATTTCAAACCATTATCCCCTCTCACATTTCAAACTGGGTCAGGTAACCACACACCAATGTCTTCTTTTTTCCTAATGTGTATATGTGTGCATGCATGTGTTTACATGTTCATGGAGGGGTGTGTGTGTGTGCACACAGGGGCACGGTGGCCAGTAGATAACCTTAGGAAGCCTGAGTACTTTGGTTCCTAATATACCAGCCTTCATGTCTTACTGTGACTACTGTCTGTTTATCTGCTTGATAAACACATTTTTCCTAGGGCCCAAACTTCCATTTATGTCATTTATCTGTGGGTCTCTAGCCGGACACTCTGCCTGACCCACTTTAGTGCCAACTAAAGGGTGTTTAATGGAATGACTGATTAGCACTGAAGTCTAGAGAGCCTTCGGAAGCCTGGAGCAAACGCGAGCTTCTGACCGAGATGAGAAAGCAGGCATGAGGGGCCTCTGTGAGACCGAAGGTGGGAGGTGAAGAGAAAAAGAATGACCTGCTTCTTCCACCCCTCAGGTGTGCCTAGAGGAGCCCACAGCCTGGACCAGCTACATTCAGACTGGACACACAACAACCTGTCATACAGCTGCCTGGGTTTTGAGTGTCCCGAGGTCCTCCCACTGAATCCTCTAATTTCAAGTGTGTGTGTGTGTGTGTGTGTGTGTGTGTGTGTGTGTAGGGGGGAAAGTACTCTAGTGCCCACAGTGCAGGCCCAATTCTCTCCTGGGTGTGGCATAGACAGGTCCCAATGTAGCTTCCAAAGAAAAAGAAGCTCTTCCAGTTTTTGTTTACATATTTGTTTGTTTTTATACTTTTAAGAAGATTTTTTTTGAGAATTTTCGTTCCATTCAGTAAATTAAAATGAAAATCATAATGTAATGAAAGATTAAAATCAAGGCCTGAAAATCACTCTGGCCCTAAGATCAAATTTTAAAGTACTGGTGTTTAAACTCAAAATTTCCCACTAACTTAAAAAAAAGTTTCAACTTACGCACCTCATGAGTTATCAAATGAAAGCAGATTTTTCTAAAACATCCCAGATATTTCATACTTAGCTTTAGACAGAGACCCTGTATTCAGCTGGGGAGAAAAAAAGCATAACTTTCAACGTCAAAAGTTGTTTGTTATAACGAGGTTTAAGAGCCATTTTTAATTTAGCCAAACTGCTTTCATCTAAATACACTTACAATTTCAGCACATTTTACAATAAAGCTAGTTTGAGAAGAGCTGAACACTTTGCAAATGTTGTATTGGCCTCTGTATTTTAAAAACACACAAATGCAACCCAGGGACTGGGTTTTATTTGTTTGGTTGACTGAGACAGGATCTTGCTATGTAAACCAGGCTGGCCTTTGTATTTGCTATGTAATCTATGCTGCCCCTGAACTCACACTCCTTCTGCCTCCTTTTCTTCCCAAGAGGTGGGATTACAGGCGTGCACCACACCTGACTTGAAAGCTTTTCTAAGGAAACAAATCAAGACCAGAGAAAGAAACAGAACAATCTTAAGCATTTGTTAAAAGCAGCAATCTGATACAGAATAGAAAGGGCAATTTTCTTTTAAGTGCCTCGGAAAATACTGGATATAGACCCATAAAATAATTTACAGAGCTTTCTACCATTCCAGTCATAAAGCATTGCTCCTAGTGAGCACAAGGTTGTTCTTTTTAAAGCAGGAGGTTTTCTCTGTGGGTCCCACTGCACAGTTCGTTCCCCATCAGTTCCAGTTGCCTTTGCTGGTTCAGTGTCATAATGTAGGGTAAGCCACTGAGCCTCCTCGCTGCCTAGGCTTGCTAGATTCTGGATGTGAGGTTAGCCCTGCTCCCGGGATAGCGCTGATAGCAGATCAGTTGAGTTGCCCGCATACAGCGTAGCACAGATGCTGTGAAGCATCGTGGAGGAGTCAGACAGATTCTGGGGCAGAGGGGCAGTAAGAAAGTCTGCTCCCCAGGTCAGAGTCAGAGGATGTAGCAAGAGGACTGGGGTCTGAGGTTCAGAATGAGCCACCCAGAAGAGCTATAAACCACACTACCCAGACGATTATAGCAGGGTCAGAAGCCTGCAGAGCAACCCAGACAGTGAACAGGGAAGGGTGGTGTGGTAGTTTGAAAGAAAATGGCACCCAAAGGGAGTGGCACTATTAGGAGGTATGACTTTGTTGGAGTAGATGTGGCCTTGTTGAAGGAAGCGTGTCACTGTGGGGGTGAGCTTTGAGGTCCCCTGTGCACAAGCTACTCCCAGTGAGACAGTCTGTTCCCAACTTTATCTGCCTGCATGCTGCCATGTCCCACCATGATAATGGACTGAACCTCTGAACTGTTAGCAAGCCACCCCAACTGAATGTTTTCCATTATAAGAGTTACTATGGTCATGGCACCTCTTTACAGAAATAGAAACCCTAACTAAGACAAGCGGGTTGGAAAAGAAGCTGAGACGTCACTTGGGCCAGAACTTGCATATGCTTACAAGAATACTCAAGTTCTTGTAAGAGGCCATGAAAAGATTTAACCAAGGGGATAATGTCATTGGCAGTTTTGAAAGATTCTTCTTTTGATGACTGGGATGGATTCACAATGGAACAATCTATTTCCCATTGCTTTAACAAAATAATGGAGACAACACAGCTGGATCCTACAGGACTTCTAGCAAGCTGAGGTAAATGATGGCAGACATATAACACTGGGTCTACTGCTACTATTGCTGTTGCTTGTCAGGGAATTGGGCACTGAATCAGCCTCAGTGTGCTAGAGTGTCATGAAACACACATTTCACGTACAATGTGTATTTTTGTAAAAAAATGATTTTATGATTGAGGGAACTGCAATATATTTGACGACGGCAAGGAAGTTGACTATAGGATCAGCTTTGCACTGAATATAAATTATTCTATTTTGGATGTGTCATATCTGAAGTGATGACAAGATGGGGCTCTGGAATGCTCTCGCAGACAGCTGAAGATTATGGAGGAGAGCCTGGATGATAGACAAGGAGCTGGAAGAGGGGGAAAAGTTTTAGGATTCATCTGCAAAAGATTGGCAGACGACAAATGAAGGTCAAGAGAGCAAGGGTTAAGATCTGGGCTGGGGCAGAGGTACAGGCCAGAAGGAGAAAGTGAGCAACATCACTTCAGACCTCCAAGAACTTGACACTTTGCTGGAAACACTAATTGTGCACACTGTAAACACCGAGGAGCAGGAGGAGACTATAAAACATAGTGGTACCTCTCTAGTGACGGATAAGAGGTACAAGAGACTATGAAAAGATTAAACAATGAGGTTATGATATTTGCATTTTCGAAAGAGTTTTCTCCTGATGACTGGGATGGATGCACAATTGAATAATCTGTTTTCCATTGTTAGAACAAAATACCTGTGTCTAAAACTTATGTTTTCACCAACTCCAAGAATTCTTGTGAGCTCCAGAGAGCTGAATTGAAGGATTCACCTTAAACAGGTCAGATGCATCCCTCTCTCAATTACCATACCCTAAGATCCCAAATCTTCCCACCCTTCCCTGGTCCTGACACCCTCCACCTCAATTACCAGGACCTAAAGAAAAATATTTTTTCCTAAACGTAACTTTGTCCTCTGCTCTGCCAACACCTTGCCACATCCAAGAGACACTGAACAGTTCCACAACACAAATCCTGGACAGGAGTGAAACAACCAGCTACCCCAGGATGTGGCCGGCATCCCAGCTTTCTCAGGTCCCCCAAGATTTTGATGCCCACAGACGGCAGGGAGCAGTCCCAAGAACTCGATGCCCTCATCTCCTTAACCTGCCACGCCTAACTCCTAGCCTTTTTATGATAAGAGAAAGACAGGAATGTTATCATTATAATTACGCTGGCCTGCCCTGTCACCTGGGTACCCTTTTCCTTTAGGAGACAAGCTCTGCCCACTCCCAATCTTCCCCTTCCCAATGGGGCAAGCTGGTCTTGGTCCCTTCTCTCTCTGTGCGTCTGCTCTTCTTGTGAAGAGGTAGCGCTTTGCCTCCTCCCCTTCTCCTCTTCCCTCTCTTTCCCTCTATTTCTCTCTCTTTACCCCCATATTCCCCTAACCTTATACCCTTTCAATACACACTGAATAAACTCTCCATACCCAAATGCCATACTCTCTGCCTGGTGTATCTGTCTGTCCTTTACCAGCCGCAGTCACGTAGTCCTCCACCAGCCGTGGGATCCACCAAGGTGGATAAATCATAACAGCCCATAAATCATAACACGCCATGACTCTGTTGATCCTGGAGTCCTCTACCTGAGAGCATTTCTTCCAGGTCTCAATATGGCCAGCTTCTTCTCTGTTCTTCAAGCCAAGTGTTGGTCATCCAAATGTCATGTGTAACTCGGTGCAGATGTGTGGGTTTGCTCTGGTTCATGAAATGAAGACTCAGAGACACCTTGAGAATTAGCTTAGCCTCTGCAGCGGCAGGGGGCTCAATCTCGGTGAACTGAAGCATTTTCCCTTCACCTCTTGGCATCTTTATTTTTCCTGTATTTACACTTTAGCTTGTAGATTTCCATATCTCAAAACAAACTGAATGAAGTTTCTGAAAATACAATGCCAGGTGCAAATGCCTGATTCATGTGGTACCATGGTTTTCTGGATTTCCTCTAAACAAGTTTTGCATAGGCTTTGTATCCATGGGAAACTTGCAGATTCACACAGGGCAGCAAAACATATCTGTACTGCAAAGGATGGATTAGGGGCTGAGTGAAAAGGAGCTAGGCCAGGTATAGCCCAGCAAGAGTTTATGGCTAGCTAGGGTTACTTGCTAACCCTCTGGCACAAGACCCGCATTAATTTCTGCCACAAGAAACAGAGGTAGGTGGGTCTCTGTGAGTTGTAGGAGGTCAACCTGGTCTACACAGTGAGTTCCAGGCTAGCCAGGAATACAGTTCGAGACTGTCTCAAAANAAAAAAAAAAAAAGAAAGTTGCTTGGAGGTTAGGGTCAATGCTTACTGGGTACCAGCTAGAGTAGATGGCATTAGGAAAGCTGGATCTTCTGTTCACTGTCTACAGGATTTGTGATGTCACTTGAAACAAGGTGACCATAGCCAAGTTCTTCTTGAGGTGAAGTCATGCTGTCAATGATAGGGACTCCTCCACATCCCCTGAACTTCCTCTGCCATTTCCACTGCCCAAACCAACAATTCTGATTATTAGCAGGGACTCGGGGGCTCATTTCTGGAGGGGGGTAGAAGACATTTCTCCATTTAAGGTTGTTAGTTTGTTTTTCTCTCTAAAAATGGCTAGAGAAAAGGCAAGGTCCATCTCGTTCCTTGAAAACGGAAAAGTTGCTTTTGTAAAATATGTCATTTCAACATCTTTCAAAGAGACATTGATACTGGTAACAGACTGGATCTCAGAAAAGTGAAGACAAACGGGAATTAGTGGCTCAGAAGAGAATGTGTCCCGAGAGTTAAATCCCGGACTGGCCTGGCTGCTGGACCCAATGTGGAGTGGGAGATGCCCTTAGTCTCTTGGGTTCTGGGTCCTATTTGTTGTTGTTTCTCCCTTGTATAGTAGAATGTCTGCTTGATATCAGGGACAAGGAGGAGAAAGGAGAAGAGGAAGAGAAGCAAGACGTGGGAAAAGCAGGAGAAGGTGGGTGATGCGGATGAAGAGGAGAAGGTAGAGAAGAAAAGGAGGAGAGAGAAGCAGAAGAAGAGGAAGAAGAGAAGAGAAGGGTAGGAAGGGGAGGAAGAAGAGGAAGAAAAGGAGGAGGATGAGCATTAAGTTGTCTTTTGAGGGCCTGTCTGTGCCTAGCCTGGATTATTTCCACGGCATTACCGTTTGAAGAGGTTAGTTTTGGAGTCTGCAGTGATTTCTGTCAGATCAGCCTCTTTGTCCCTGCTTTTGGCAGAGGGACGGGAGCTGGAGAACTGTCTGTGTCCCAGAGAATGTTTCTGCCATCTCCTTGTGACTTATGTCATGTTCTGGCCCCTGGCTGCCTTTGCTGGGAGATGGGTGGAGACTCCGCCACTGGGGTCACATCTCTGCCCACTGACACTGAGACTTGGACTTGTTTTCAGAGTACCGAGCTCCAGAATCAGAACAAGCAATTCCGCTTATGAATGCTTCCCATTCATAGAGTCACTGGTAAAGAGATAAAAGACACCACCTGCGAGCACACAGTCCCGAGAGAAATTGAACCATACAGCTCTGTGCAGGCCCCACACTGTTCCGTCCTGTTCTTGTCAGTTGTCTGTGACACATGAGTGTCCCTTTGGTTAAGAGGTTGGGGGTTCAGATTTCCCCAAATTGCTGAGATACCTGCCCAGATCTTTACAATGACGTCCTCCTGGGACTGTAGAGCTTGATTCCTGGTGTGCCAGGCTGCCAGCAAGGCACTACTCACAGATGAGGTCCCCATGGAACAGACTTCCAGACCTTAGCACTGCTGACACCATGATGGAGGCATCAATCTGACCTAAGAGCCCAGCACATAGACGCCAACTCCTGTCAAATTGAGAACAGAAACTTAATCTGTCATAGTCCATAGTTCTGGGAAAGTCCCCGGGAATACTAACCCTGCTTTTGGCTTCTGTAGCTCCGTTTATTGCTAACTGTTCTTGCTTATTGCTGTGTGTCCGCCAGGATATGCTTTTTTGTGCATAAAAAGCCAAGATCAATAAGACTAGTGGCTGCACAATTTGGGCAAGTTCCCCACATAGCTTGCCAGTCGAAGGATAAAGAGTTTCTATTGGCTTTAGGAGTCTGTGTGTTTGCCAGGTGGTGGTGGTGCACGCCTTTAATCCCAGCACTTGGGAGATCTCTGTGAGGTCAAGGCCAGCCTGGTCTACAGGAGATAGTTCCAGGACAGGTAGAGCAGTCACACAGAGAAACCATGTCGAAATAGAGAGAGAGAGAGAGAGAGAGAGAGAGAGAGAAGAAATGAAGGAAGGAAGGAAGGAAGGAAAGAAAGAAAGAAAGAAAGAAAGAAAGAA
>LOEQ01001643.1:112460-124496 GCA_001685075.1 Bramus lutescens | reverse complement strand
ACAATTTGTGTGTTGTTATTTCGGGGTATAAGCTAGCCGTGCAGGAGCAGGGTGTGACGAAAAGCAGGCCTGCAGCTCCCTCTACACACACACACACACCAGAGAAAGCAGAATACTTTACCTGTACTGTTAGAAGAAAGAGGATACTTGTGTGTGATAAAAACAAGAGAGCCAAGAATGGCCAGCCTTGGCAGCAATTCAGCAGGCAGACCCAAGCTTCCATGATCTTGGAACTGAAGATGTGAACCTCAAAACATCTATGATCCATTCAGAGACTTTTGGACACCTTGAATGGTGTCTTGGGATGAGTCCCCAGTGACTTAGGGAAGTATCCTAAAAATAAAATAAAGCTGTAATTTTATTTGTGATTTTCACACAGAAATAGCCAAGACTTTGGGAGGAAGGTTTCATTCTCTAACGATGCCGCTATGCATTTTCAAAAGATGCAAAGAGTCTCGCTTGACAGATATGAAAATACAGAAGGCTGAACTAGCTGGCTTCGTCCCCCTAGTCTCCAGCTTTGCTGGAGCCAATGCTACCTCCTCAAGAATCTTTGCACCTATTGCCAAATCCCAGTCATCGCCTACTGTGCCGAAGATGAAACTCAGCCCAAATGCCTGTTCTGTTGTTGTTTGTTTTTAGACAGGATCTCACTATGCAGCTCTGGCTAGCCTGGAACTTGCCATAGAGACCAGGCTGGCCCTAAACTCATAGAGATTCACTGGCCTCTGCTTCTGGAATGTTGACATTAGAGGCAGGCACTACCACGCCAAGCCCAGATGCCTTTTTATGCTAACTGGCTGATGAAGTTTGTTTGCAGTTAGTTGCAGGATTTGGGGGTTTTGTGCCTCAAACTTCTAGTAAGGTTCTAAATAAGGAACTAAACCCCTCCAGTGCTAAACTGTATAAGCAAGCAGATGGGAGAGGAATGCAATTATAATTTTATTTACAATATTAAAAAAAATCACTGTGTTTTTTGTATCATCTTGGAATGCAAAGCAAGTAAATCTTAGAGATGACAGGAAAGTGTTCAGTTGTGTTCCAAAGACAAAAATAGGGGCTGGAGAGAGATGGTTCAGGGGTGAAGAGCACTTGCTGCTCTACAGAGGACCAGAGTCCAGTTCCTGGCATCATCAAGGCTGCTAACAACCACCTATAACTCCATCTTCAGGGATCTGGTACTCTCTTTTGGCCCCTACAGGCACGGGTACCCACATTCACATGTACATACTGACACACGGACACATAGATAATTTCTAATTAAATATAGTTTTGTTTTTCCAGACAGGATTTCTCTGTGTAACAGCTCTGACTATCCTGGAACTCTCTTTGTAGATCAGGCTGATCTGGAACTCACAGAGATCCACCTGCCTCTGCCTCCCTAGTGCTGGGATTAGAGGTGTGTGCCACCACTGCCCAGCCAAAATTAATTTTTTTCTAAAGACAAAAATATACTTTTATCCTCGGAATTCCAAAGGCAGAGGAATTGTCGAAATTGCGGTATAGATGACAGACTGCAGGCATCTCATTGTGTGTGTTCAAGTAACATTGGGTTTTGGAGCTACAGACAACATATGACCCTGGACATTGCCCTAGAGCAGGGTCTGATGGCTTTCTTAAAAGGCCACATAGTCAACAGTCTGAGCCTTAGGGGCAATTCCATCTCTTATTTTAATTTTTTTAATAGCCCCTAAGTAGCCGCAGGCAATGCTTATGAGTTCAACAGAAGCTTATTGACCGTCTACTGCCAATCCTCAAAGCACTCTGCCTGATCCATCTCTAGGGATCTTGTTCTCGGAATCTTTAGCAAGCGTTAAATTAGTGTGACCTATCAATTTTTAGTGAGAACCACAGTCTTCATTGCTCACACTGAAACGCATTGTGATGAAATTCTTTCAGAAGCAGCCCAGCTCACGATGAGCCAGCATTGAAATATATCACACAGGTTGTAACCACAAAATGGAAGGGAAGTTGTCTTCCATAGCCTCCAACCGATCTGCCGCGGTTGGTCCCAGCAACCACAGACAGACAGATTGGCTTATTAATGATGCTGAGCAGTACTTGGCTTCTGGGACAAATGAGCTTCATGTCTCCCATTGATTTCCAGGCCCAACACCAAGAACATCCTGCCAGGTACAGTGCTTAACATCCTGTATCCCTGGGATGCTGCTGGTCAACACTAATAAGGCAACTTGCTAAATTTAGCACACCCCTACCTGTGCAATCTGGCAGAACTGGTACCCCATAATTACATCCACAACACCTCCTGAGCGTTTGGTTCCTGCCGATGCTTCTCTAGGGTCTTGGGTGAGACTCAGATTCTCACTTGAAATAAATGTGTGGCAGCCATCTTTTGCTCTTCATCCCCAGAGATGGTGACGTCACTGGTGTGTGCCTATCAGTCCCCTTTGTGCCCCATGAGCAGCCCCTGATGCTTCTATTGCCACAGCTTTTCACGGGAAGAACAGAATGAGTTGTTGGCCCAAAGGAGCAGCGCACACTGGAAGGACACGTTTATTGAAAGGTTATCTCAGTAGTTATCGTGCAAGGGATGTCAACTTGGGGGCGAGAAATGACTTGTGGCCAGGATCCCGAGACACATGCCAACACTTGAAGCTATTTCTACACTCAGAAAGACCCAAAGGGCTCATCGACCTAGAAAGGCAAATACTGACTTCCTTTTCACCTGTCGAGACAGTCGGTCCCCAGATGTAGGAAAAAAGAAAGTGCTGCTTTGAATTACTCACTTTTGTAAGTGCTTGGTTCTCTATTGCCTCTGGTCTCCCAGTGCAGTTTCTATTTTAAAAGTCACAAGCGTATATTATTCCTTGTCAAAACCGACCAGCTGTGAACACATCGCTTGATTCTGAGCAGCTGACTCTAATGTGCTGGAGAGTTCCATCAGCTCGCTCTCATCTGAGGATAGCCCGGGGTTCCTGCTGTACCCCATGGAGGCCTCCAAAGCTCGAGTGGGGCACACACCTACCTATGCTTCTTCTGAGCCTCAGTAAGGTTGGTCCGTGCAGCCTGAGACTGCCTGCAGACTGCCTGGGTATGGAAGAATGGAAGAAAAATGCAGGAGATCACAGGAAAGAGCTTCCAGGAATCCAGAACAGCTGCACACAGACACTAGACACACTGAGCCAAAGGCTGTTTACACAAATCATTATTTCTGTTGAAGAGTTTGGCACAGTTAGCAGGTTTCTATGTCACCACGTAAGGTGTGGCTGGGAGCACACAGCCAGCATCTGTGTAAGGAAGATAGTTAGCAGCCCATGTAATCTTGCTGATGGAGGAGGACTTCGGGCTCCCCTACAGCTCTAAGTGATTGACAACAAACTTTCGCTGGGTGCAATGTGCTGGGACAGCTCACTGGTAAAACCAATGAATCCGCCTGGCAGTGTAATGGAAAGCGTTGGCACAGAAGACTGAAGTTAGGAGTCCCGGGGCTAGATCTGTCTGCTATAACTCGTAGTAAGTTTGGGAAACTACTTCAGCTAACTGACCGGAACTTTGGTGTGTTAGTCAGGTTTTTATCACAGTAACAACACATCTTAAAAAAAAAAAAAGCCTTAAAGGAGGAATGTTTACTTGTGTGTGTGTGTGTGTGTGTGTGTGTGTGTGTGTGTGCGCGCGCGTGTGTGTGTTTGAGATGTTGATCTATGCCAGCTGGCTCCATCACTTCTGACTCTGTGATGAGAGAATGCTCGTGGAGTAACGGAGGGGGAGGAGGGGTGGAGGAAGGGGAAGAGAGGAGGTGGGCCGAGAGACAAGAAGGGGTCAGGACCAAGATGCTCCCTGCAAAAGCAGCCTCCAGTTACTGCTTTTCCCAAGAAGGCCATCACTGCCTCCCAATAGGGAAGCAGGATAAACCTAACTCAGGAATGAAATCAGCATCCCCAAGATCCAGTCAGCTCTCAGTGGCACCTTCAGCGGAAACCTAAGATCCCGTTAAGGCCATTTTATATAAAACCATATACTTGGCTTCTCACTTAGGTGTTGGGGAAAAAAGATTGCTAAATTTGTTGCTAAGAATATCTGCTTACATCTTTTTGTGCACGTGTGTGTGTGTGTGTGTGTGTGTGTGTGTGTGTGTGTGTGTGTAGGCTGGAAGTGGATATTAAATGTCTTCCTCTATTGCTCTATCTTATTTTTTGAGACATGACTTTTGTCAACCTGAAACTTCCTGATTCAGCTAGACTGACTAGCCAGCAAAGCCCCAAGCACTCTTCTGTGTCTAGGACTGCAGCCTGTACTACCGTGCCTGACTTAAACCGCTTCTTGGAGGCTGAAGTGAGGTCCTCATGCTTGAGCCGCAAGAACCTTGCTAACTGAGCCATATTACCGGTCCTGTCTGCTTACACCCCATGACTGGGGCTTGCATATTCACACCACTGCAGAGGAAAGCCGGAAGACACTGAGATTGATGAGAAGCCACAGGTTTTCATTGAGCATCTGTGTGAGCCGTTTTCACAGTGCTGTATTGACAGTGACTTACATGCGCCAGCTGATGTGCTGTCCTGTAATTAGCCTGAGTACTGGGAGAAGTAGGCCACAGTTCAGCTCTCATCATGGGCACTAAGGTCTCTCCTCACACTCCCGGCCCCTCCATTAGAGCACAAGACCTCTCGGCCAGAGTGTTCATTTTTCAAAATGAGAATTCGGGGTGGGGGGAGTGGTTCCATAATCGGGGTTGTCTAACTTAGACTTGCTTCATCTTTCCTGCTGGAGGCTGTTTGCTCTCTCTACTGGGCAGTGTACCAGCCGGCTTTCTGCCTCACTCAGCTCACTCTGGCTCGGAACTAGAACCACAGAGGGATACTTTGAAGATTTTGCTTCAGTATCAAGCCCTATGGTAGTTTGAATAAGAATGGCTCCCATAGGCTCATATATTTGAATGCCTAGTGTCTTAGTTAGGGTTTCTATTGCTGTGAAGAGACACCATGACCATAGCAACTCTTATAAAGGAAAAACAATTAATTGGGGTGGCTTACATTTTCAGAGATTTAGCCTATTTATCACGATGGTGTGATGTGGTGTGCAAGCAGACACAATGCTAGAGAACAAGCTGAGAGTCCTACATCTTGGCCCACAGGCAACAGGAAGTGGTCTGAGTGTCACACTGAGCAAATCTTGAGCAAAGGAGACTTCAAAGCTCACCTCCACAGTGACATACTTCCTCCAACAAATCCACACCTACTCTAGCAAAGCCACACTTCCAAATAGTGCTACTCCCTATGAGCCAGATGTGATTGGCTGAGCTTCCACATCAAAAAATTACAAGAATGTCAACATATTTATTGGTTTTATTATTTTTACAATCAGGCAAAACATGATGCAGTAAAATAGAATAAATAAATAAGCACTCCAATGAGCAGAAGTTGGTTTTTCAGACAGAAAATGGCTAAAAATGCAAAAATAAAACCCAGTGGATTGTCATTTCAAAGCTACATTCCCTACAGGACAGGACAGAGATAATAGGAAAAGGATTGACAGATTGACATCAGATCACTCAAGTGATTTTCTCGTGTCTGGGAAACCCGGTCATAATCTCTGTGGTCCTGATTTCTTGGAAGTTCAGATAAATAGTGAAGTTTCCTCTTGGTGACCTGGAACCTCACATGACATTTCATGTTTCATTTTTTCTGTTTGGGCTTGCTGCAGGAGACTAGTCCAAAATGATAGCCTTCGAAAATGTTTACTTCACTCTAGGTTACCATCTACAAGAAATAATAAAGATATGTAATAAATCTATAATAAATGGGTTCACAAATGTGGTAACCATTGACATTTTTCCTCATTTGTTCATAGACATTCTTTGTTAATTGTCAGTTATATATAATTGTCTTCTGCATTATATATTATTTCTCCCAAAAGATTCTGCTTGCTGATTTTGTATTATATTTTTTCCATAAAAGATTTTTCATTTGTTTTAAATTTTAGCAATGTATCTAATTTTTCTCTTATATCTTCCAAGTAAGTTTTCAGTCCAAGACTTAGTGTGTAGAAATGCAGTGCCCGTTCTGATAATGATTCCATTGCTAGTGATTCCTCTCTTCCTGTACCAGCTTTCTAATTTTTAAAGAAAAGTCACAGTTAATTGACTAAATAGTAAATGCTAAATAATCTTTCTTTAGATTTATAAAACTCAGAAAATACAGTGACCTTCAGGTAACAAAATATATAGCTCATCTAACACAAAGTGGGTAATTTGCTTTGGATTTTAAGTTTCAGAAAAGTAAAATGTTTTGTCTAAAGAATTCTAGAAAGCAACTCCAGGAAGCCAAAACTGATTCTAATGAGCATTCTAACCAGAAAAAAAGAAATCTAAGAATTGTGTGCCCTATGTGAGGAAGATCCCCCCACCCCCCGCCAATCAAGCATGGAGTCTTCTTGCCCATTGCCCTCTGTACCTCTTTTCCCTTTTAAATAGAGGAAGACCCAGGGCTCATCTGTACCCACCAGATAGCAGAGATAAGGGGGGAATTCAATAACAAACAAAACAAAAAGGCAGCATTAGACCCTGGAATCCAGGCTTGACCGGAACAACATATTGATTGCCATATCTCATTATTCTATAATTTTCATGAGGTAGAAGAATATGGTTTTCTGCATTTCACTTATAGGCTTTGCTATTGTTGGTATTGATGCTATTTTATATGGTTATATTTTAAAATATGAAGATACTACATTTGTCATTTCATTGTTTGTTTGGAATTTAGTTATGTTCCAGTAGGCTAAGCACCATCTCCCTGTGCCTGAGCTACCAAACCTGCTTGGTCATGTATCAGTGTGTCATCTACACATTTGGAACACCACTCCTGTAAGAGGTATCAGGATGCTTAACTAATTATTATTAACTAGAAAGTTGTACATCATGTAGTTAAATTTTTCTTTTTTGCTCCATAAAACAACCTTAAATATGCAAAGAAAGCTGTAAAAAAAAACCCAGCTTTTACTTTCTGTGAGTTTTCATTGAGTTAGATAATTCTAAGCAGCAGCTTTTCTGCATATTGAGTCAAGTACTCTCAGACTTTTTGAGAAGATACCAAGCAAGTGTCCTTTATGTAAGCTATTTGCAAGGACACTTTCTTAAAGGTTACAACCAAATTACCAGGAAGAACTTAGAAAAGCCACTCTCAGATCACTAAAACTGACATGTTTTGTCCAAAGTGGGAGAGCCATTTAAACAAACCAAACCAATCAAATGATAACAAAATGGCAAACCAGAACTATCCTTGATTCTCATCAGAATGAACAAGGATGAGAACAGGGCTCAGTTGTTGGAAGCTCTACTCTGATCCTGCCAAAACATTCTGGAATGAAGCCAACCTGCAAAAAGAAATTAACCATTTTGTTTGTTTCTACCCAAACTTCCTTTGGAACAGACTTTCACAAGACTCAGGAATCTGAGGTAGAGTTAAAGGATACAGGCTAGTTTGTTATTGCTGTTTTAAGGGTTCAGATCTTTAAAGAGAGCAATGATAACTTAAAGCTGGGGGTAATGTAAAATGCTAGTGAACCCCACTATGAGCAACAACAGCTAAGGGCCTTGATGTAAGAGTCCCCAATAGAAGTGGGTCTCCCCTCTGAGCTTACAGACGGTCCGGGCCAGGCTTCCTACAATGCCTCCTTCTTTGCTTTGCTTTGCTTTCATTTTTGGCAGGCAATGTCCCTGGTTTAGAAGAAACACTTCCTTTGCCAGTCAATTTCTGCCCTTCTTCTGAGTCCACAAGCTCAATGTTTTAAGGAAACAAAAGACATCCCTGCACAAAGTCTTTCTGGGTTGATCTGACTCAAACAGGAAAAGAACACATGCCTAGACTACTTCAAGTTGTAGTAACATTGAACCACTGTTGAAGCCTACAGTATTCTGCACAGCACAAATGCTCTGGGAAAATACATGTCTGAAGCCTTTGGTATACTCAAGTACTTAGGACCATAGTCACACTCTTCCAATTGCTTTTTAACCTAAAATTGTATTATTATCACCACCTTTATCATCACTATTATAGTGTGTTGGTGTGTGTGTGTGTGTATGTGAATATGGTGTGCATGAGAATATGTGCATATATTGTGGTAAATTCATGGAGGCCAGAAATAAATTTTAGGAGTCAGTTTTCTTCTTCCACTATGAGGATTGAACAACTCTGATCAACAGGCTTACACAGCAAGTACTTTCATCTGCTGAGTCATCTTGCAGGCCCACATGCTTCAGATTTTATTAAAATCTTTTCGTAGTATGACTTAAGTATTTTCTATGAAGATATCACTTTCCAAGACTTTCTTTTGGAGTCATCTTTCCTTTCAACATTCAAGAAAAATTGATTGAAGGCCAAGTATGACACAAGCCAGCTATTATGCAGCTATTATGCATGAGATATCTGCTCACCCTAGATAGGGCATTGGCCATTGATTCTACCCAAGTCTAGCCTAGTGAATTTATTGGAATTACCCACATGTTCACGGATGAGTGGTTACTTGTAGGAGCATGGATGGCTCAAAAGTGGCTGTGTCATCAAAGGCTCGCCAGCATAGACAAGAACTCATGAGAGCTGGAGACCTAGAGCTTGATGCACAATATTCTGGTAGCTTAGCCTCTTCCAGGTAGTTTAGTTAGCCTGAGTCTCCTCAGCGATCCTTACCGCTTAGGGAAAAAGGGCCTTGTACATCTGATTAGTTTCAGGGACTTCCTAGGACTTCTGAATTGTTTACTTCCTGAATCTCAATGAGCCTCTCTCTGGAACAATGATTGGTTCCCAAGCTGTGGGTCAAGAACCCTCTGGGGTTGAATAACCCTTTCACAAGGGTTGCCAAAGGCCATCAGAAAACCGTAATTTACATTATGATTCCTAACAGTAACACAATTACAATTGTGATATAGAAAGGAAAATAATTTTATGGTTGAGGTCACCACAATATGAAGAACTATACGAAAGGGCCACAGCACTAGGAAGGTTGATAACCACTACTTTAGAACTTCTTAGTATCTTACAGGATGACATGTCTCAACACAGAGGAAATTGCTACATAACAGCTTCTATGACAACATGGATATTTTTGAGTCTACGGTATATTTTAGAAATAATTGCTAGATGTCTATAAAGTGCATAGCAGTAAAAGTGTTGAGCCATTTTCAGGAGCCCATGGGTTTTCTTTTATCGGGAATACAGGGCCTTAAGAGGCGAAGTCACTGTGGGCCGGGGTGACTCACACTGGTGGCTAATGTTTAAAACATCAGGACGGCACACAGTAGGGATGCTTGTGCAAACTCACTAGTAAGCTACCTGCTGTTTTTCTGTGGGTTTCAGGGCCCTGCTGCTTTCCCTCTCCTGGCTGGGAACCCTTGCTTCATTTTTTTGCCCATAATAGAAGTTGACAAGTTTGTAGGTGCAACTGGATGCTTCAGAGAATCTGACTGAGCTCCTTTAGGCCCTCTGTTCCTGGGAGGAATGATCTCTCTCTAATCAGCATTCCTATGAAGTCTCAAACAAATTATGCTAGATTCCCAGTAAATATTGGACAAATTTGGAGGGGGGGGGATGAGGGTTTGAAGAAGAAAAAGAAATGGAGGAAACACCTTATTATGCTTTGGGTGGGGAAGAAGGAAAAAAGAAGGAGACTTGTTGCCAGGCAACACACCCTCCAGCTCCTGGTTTGGGATCTTGACTATGGAAATTATTTCCTTTGTCCTCATGTGTGTCTCCCTAGCTGCTGAGAATCCTCTGGCAGCTCAGATTACCCCATATATGGCACCTCAATCTCAATGCTGATTTGTAGTGTCCTAGCAAAGGACCATTTCGAAGCTTCTCTCATTCCCAAGATACCGCAGTCTTTCTGTCCATGTCATGGGCATTATATGGTCTATATGGAAACAGCGTGTGTGAACGAATCTCACATGCACATTGAACCTTTCTCGGAAGGTCTCAGTTCTAGCCCTGTTAGCTGACAGTTTGGCACTCCAGTTTACACTGAGCCATGACACTGTATTCATCTCTGTACAAAACTTGACTTTGGCTCCTCTCTTGGTAGGAATCACAAAATGCAAAGGCTGGAAGAGTTGAAGGAAACCCTTACTTCTCCCTTGACGACCCTGGGCCCTTCCTAGAGCTGAAAATAAGCATTTAGCTGGTCTCAGCTATTGTGAACCTGTCTTCCTCATGATAGAGTCCTTGCAGCAATCGTTCTTTGGGGAGCATTGAAATGAACCCAAAGAACAGCCGGATGGCATGGGGGAGGGCAGTGGCAGCCTTTCTAGGGAGTATCCATCAGGACCTCAGACTCCTACGGGAGGAACATGTGAAGGATAGCACGGCTCTGGGATTTCAGCCTTTCTGATATAGCCCAGGCATTTGCTGTTCAGGCATCAGTACTCAAATTTTGTCAGACAATCCCTTGCTTTAACATCCAAGAGATAGAGCTTAAGTGGCTGAACATTTGTTCCAAAGTCCAGTGTCCCATGCCTCCTAGGAGTCCAATAAAAACAAGGTCCCCTCTGCTCCTCCTTACTTTTCAATTGAACCACCCATCCTCATGATTTATCATTTTAACCTGGGCTGTTCTTCCTTCATTCCCAAAGCATCAGCCTAGGTCAGGGAGGGTTGAAGGCACTTCAGTGAAAGTCTCAGGAACAGAGAAAGGATCATGAGATAATCGAAGGAGCTGGGGAAATGGCTGTCAGGAGAGTGTTTGCTGTGGAAGCGTGGGGACCTGACTTTGGATCCACAGTGCCCAGATACAAAGCCAGACCTAGGCATACACCTGTCAGCTAACCCTCAGTAGGTAGAGACTGAAGCATCCTTCAGATTTGTTTGCCAGCCAGTCTGGCCCAATCAGTAAACTCCTGTTTTGGTGCAAGACTTTTTAAAAAAAAAATAAGGTGGAGGTTCAACAAGATAACTCAGAAGATAAAGGTGCTTGATATCACCAAGCTGATGACCTGAGTTCTGTTTCCAGGACCCACACAGTGGAAGAACAGAAGAGACTCCTGTGAGTTGTATTCTGACCTCCGAAAGTCTGCACATAAACTAGAAATAAACAAACAAATACAAACATACTTTAAAATATAGAGAATGGTAGAGGAAAACACATGGCACTGATCTCTGGCCAACACACACACACACACACACACGCACATACACACACACATACTCCCCTCTCCCTTACAAGCACAAATATACAAATGTGTATATCCCAAAGAGCTATACGGCAGTTGATGAAATAACAAAAACGAAGTATGCTAGCGCTGGGACAACCCAAACTGTCTGTTTTCTAACAATATACTCTGGACAGCCGACACAGAACCCTTCTGCAAGCGGATGTGAGGAAACTGTTTATACGGCAGTCAGTTCTCCATCACCAGTTGCGTGTCCTATCACTCAGTTCAGTTGTGACAACAGCTCCCTGGAGTTAGCATCAAATCCTACAAGCCGAGGGCTCAGTTCCAGGGGATAGTCGCCCTCCTCCTTGGATGCCATGAAAAAATTTGGGGCCTCAGGTGCTTGTGACAAAGTGGCTCTCAATTGGAGGCTTCTCCCAACTCTCCCTTGAGTTCAGTCATTTGCTACAGCATATGAGACTTGGGAATAGATGTGTAGAAAAAGAAACTGCATAGAGTAGGGTTTGGAGGAAGGGCTGTAGAAGATAGGACATCCTCCATATTGTCAGCAACCAGAAGTTCTCTGAACCCCCAGCTGTGAGTTTTTCTAGAGCCTTAGTTACATGGCACATAGACATGGTTGATTAGATCACCAGCCATGGATCCATTTAACAGTCAGCCTCTCCTAAGAGGTCAAGGTGGGAGGAGAAGGTGGAAATAAAAATTTTAATTTTTTCACCATAAAGGTGTTCCTCTGTGTGGTCATTTGAATGTAACTGGCCCCCATAATCTCACAGGGAGTGGCACTAGTAGGAAGTGTGGCTTTGTTGGAGGAGTGTTGGTGCGGGAGAATTATCTGTACTCTGTCAATCATGTATTTTAATAAAACGCTGATTGGCCAGGCAGGAAGTATAGGTGGGTCAACCAGACAGGAAGTA
>LOEQ01001643.1:89246-105117 GCA_001685075.1 Bramus lutescens | reverse complement strand
TAATACAGTTTCTGTGTGGTTATTTCGGGTGTAAGCTAGCTGGGCGGCTGGGACGGAACAGGGGCCCCGCTCCCTACAACATGAAGGAAGCTCCAAAGTTCTAGAAGCAGCCACTACAGGATCAGGGAGACAGAAGAGGCCTGGGGACCCTTAGTGACTTCCACAGCACTCAGCTGTCATTGCTGCAAGGACTTGTCAGGCAGGATCTGACTGGATCAGAAGGACAGGCTCGGGCATGAAAGCCATGGGACGCCAGGGTGTTCAACCCTTTCAGAAAGAGGTAGGAAGGTGAGAAGACAGTAGGTGGGACTTTCCTGGAAATGACCGGTGTCCTAGTTTGCTACAAGAGGCCCCGCCACCAAAAACAAACTGGGCAGAAAGGGGGTTAATTTATCTGGTTACAGGCCATCGTAAGTTAAGGGAGAACTTGAGCAAGGCAGGAACTTAAAGCAGAAACCATGGAGGAAGGCTGCCTACCAGTCATGTCTCTCTGGCTTTGTTCAGGCAGCTGCCGAGAGGTGGCCCCACCCACAGTTGGCTCCACTCTCCCACATCAATCAACAGTGAAGGAAATGCACCCATGGACGTGCCCACAGAACAGTGTATTCAAGGCAACTCTTCGATTGAGGTTTTCTATTCCTAGGTGACTCTAGGTTGTGACAAACAATAAATAGTACAAGTGGTGCAGGCCAAAAGGTCAAATTCAACTATGTCATTTAGACACTTATAGGCGAGGGAAAATATTTTTATTGTGAATGTTTAAAACTGACTGGAATTCTAGAATGTGGGGTAAATACCTGAAGGCCACTTCTTGATGGTACCAGAAATGGAAAGGCATTGCTTCACTGCTCCTGTCTCAAAGGTCAACCCCCCCCCCAACTCTGGAAAACACATGGATTAAAACCACAGAGGAATACAACCAGAAAGACAGAGGGACTTTGCTGTCTATGATTATCAGCAGAAATTTTAGCACCCATTGAGTCAGCAGACTATATCCCAGATCTCTACATTCTCATCGCTATGGTCTGTTGTCTTTGGAGTAGCTGGCAACCAAAAATAAATTAAGACAAGTTAGTATTGGTTCAGGGCTGGAATGGAAGCTGTCCCACAGTGATTTATTGTGTGCAGAGCTGTGCTGACAGGGTCGCACGGGCTTCTGGAAACTACCTTGACTTTGTGGAGAAAGGGCTGTGGTAGATGGCAGGCCAGCGAGCACATGTGATCTGTATCCCAAGGGAATTTCATTTACAGATGCTAAAAGTATAATTTCATACATACAATTTTTACATGCCACAAAGTAACTCTCTCTCTCTCTCTCTCTCTCTCTCTCTCTCTTTTCCAACCATTTTAAAAAGAAAAACATTATGCTTTGCTTGAGGATGCTATAAAAACACACAGTGGGCTGGATTCAGCCTGCTGGCCATGGTTTCCTCCCCTTGTGTATCAGGCTAGTTCCTTCAAGTCCTTTCCAAATCACATACCTTATGCATCAACTTGTCATATTTAAGGGAGAAAAACAGTGTCCTTGCTGCATGAGACAGCAAGGTCACAGGATGACTGTGTGAGGTCCTATGTCCCCTCCATCTCTTCAGACACTATTCCTTATTCCTCTGTAGTGGTAAGTGTCGCAGATGGCACACACTGAAAAAAAAAAAACTTAACGATTCCAAATGCAGTCAGTTCTGGCCTCCTGCCGCCATTAAAAGAAAGCTTAGCCTGATGACTGTTGCCAAAACCATGGGCACAATTAAATTGCCAGCATTCACATCGGCAGCTGAGGGAATCTAACCACGCAGCCAGTGACTTCAACTGGGCTTAAAGAGAGCATCAGGAGAGCAAGCAAGGATTGCTCACACACAACAGTGACAGGAATACCACTGAAATAGTCTTTAATTTTATAATTGAATTAGGGTTTTTTTTTTGCAATGGGTGTGTGTATGTGTGTGTACCAGATAACACCTCAGGTGCCATCCTTAAGAACACTGTCTATCCCCTTTGAGACAGGGTCTCTCATTGCCCTGAAGCTCATCAGTCAGTTGAAGCTGTCCAGCTGGTGATTCCCCAAGATCTGCCTGTTTCTGCCTCCTAAGCATTGGGATTATGAGCATATGCCACCACACCCAGATTTTACATGTGGGTTCCAGGAATCAAACTCAGGTCCGCTCGCTCACTGAGCCATTCTCCCCAATCCCAGAAGAGAAAATTTGAAATTAGGAGTGATGCCCACAGATGCTGCCATTCACGTTGGTGCAGAATAAGGGACAGGACTAGATGAACAAGGGAAGATAATGTGACAGCTATGGTGTCACATGACTCCAATGCACACCAGACACTCCAGAGAATGCTGTGTAGATACCCTTCTACACAGGCTCAGAGCCTTTCTTTCTTCTTTGCCTTTTCCTCTGCCTTGTGGTTGCTTAATAACCTTTTCCCTAAAACTGAAGGTGCGGTCCTCATGGGTAGTTTTTGATTAATGAAAGATTCAATCAATCAGTCAGTCAATGGTGGCAGGTCAAAGGGGAACAGGGCACTGAGATTCACATAATTCAAAATGTCTCTCCTTGTCCTGGTGGGGTCCAGATCTACTTTCTCAATGGCCTCGCCTTCAACCTGCAGCCCCATGCACTCCTCCATTGTGCCTTTAGGTTTTTTAATGCTTGACCTGAGGAAGAAAAGAGAAAAGCCGAGGTTAGAAAACACTGAAATTATTATACCACGAACATATATGCTGTAAGAGGAGGACCGCTTGTTTGTCCCAGCTGCCCAGAACCAAAATAACCACACAGAAACTGTATTAATTAAATCACTGCTTGGCCCATTAGCTCTAGCTTCTTATTGGCCAACTTTTATATTAATTTAACCCATTTCTATTAATCTGTGTATCGCGATGTGGCAGTGGCTTACCAGGTAAAATTCCCAGCATTTGTCTCTGGCAGATCCATGACGTCTCTCCGACTCTGCTTTCTTCCTCCCAAAATTCAGTTCTGTCTTCCCTAAGTTCTGTCCTATCAACAGGCCAGAATGGTTTCTTTATTCATTAACCAATGAAAGCTGCACATGGACAAAAGGACCTCCCACACCAATCTGCTAGTCCTTTCTTCAACTACTGGATTTGGGGAGAAAGTGCCCTAATCCCCTAATTACTGAGTTAGTTCTTGAACACATACATTTTTATTAAACTGAAGCAACCAGCATTGGCTGACATGGCACCAAAAGCAGGCAGAGGACTGACAGCTTCTAGAGCTCCCAGCACTGTTCTGCTCCTGGACTCCGACAAGACTTTCTCTCTGCCCCTTTCTTCATATCAGAATTAACTTCTTTTGGCCTGGCTGTATTTCCTTGGAACTTCTGACTTCTTAATGATAAAAAGAGAAAAGCATAAAGCAATATGGCAAGAGATAAAATTGAGGAGGATGCTGAGAGCCCAGGGTGCTCTTCTCCATTAGCCCAGAAACCAAAGTTAGGATGCTGAGAGCCCAGGGTGCTCTTGCCCAGTACACTCATGTCAGGGTGCTGAGAGCCCAGGGTGCTCATTCCCATCAGCCCAGTACACTCAGGTTAGGATGCTGGGAGCCCAGGGTGCTCATCCCCATCAGCCCAATACACCCAGGTCATGATGATGAGAGCTCAGGATGCTCATCCCTATCAGCCCAGTACACCTAGGTCAGGATGCCGAGAGCCCAGGATGCTCATCTCCACCAACCCAGCATACTCAGGTCAGGATGCTGAGAGCCAAGGATGCTCATCCCCATCAGCCCAGCATAAGTTAGGATGCTGAGAACCCAGGGTGCTCTTCCCCATCAGCCCAGTCACTCATGTCAGGCTATGCTGAGGAGTGTGGTAGCAAGAGCCACAAAGCCATCTTGTTATACAGTGTTTTCATTCTTGGAGACCCGGGTGACTCCAGGGCAGAGGATGAAATTATTTGCCCCCAGAGGGACTATTTTTTTTATAGACCTGTGCTTTGAGGGCTCCTTATAGTGACTGAGGGAGATGTGTGGGGGCTAGGGTGCTGTCCCATTTGTTCTGCTGACAGTAGAATCTGCTAGTGACCTCCTTGCTCTCACAAACAACTAGTCAAGTGAACCAGATCTGCTGGGAGTTCCGCAGTGAATAGTTACTTACAGTGACATCTCTAATGTGCCATCTTCCAGAAGGAGAGCAACAGCAGATTCGACAGACAGCCTGGATCAATCCTTTTCCACTGGGAGAGACAGGGGTGGCAATATGCCAACTCTCGGGTACTTAACTGAAAACATCACAACGTGTGGGAGGGGAACTGTGGAAACACGACTGTTTAGCACGGCCTTCATCTACAAACCCTTCTGAGAACAAATGTCTATATGGATTCAATGTACTCCCTTATACCACACCCCTCCCCCCTTCCAGGTGCTAAGCAGTGTTACTGTCTGAAGGTTTGGGGCCTTTCCACAAATCTTCCCAACCAGGAAAGACTGAATGAGCAATTGACTAAGAAAGTGAGCTACCACTGACAGTTTTGTTAAGTTAGTTATATGATTTAAAAAAAAAAAAAAGAGCTTTCCAGGAGTTTGGGAGATGGTGTGGCAGGGGAGGAAGGTTGCTGACAATTCTGACTGTCTGAGTTGGATACCCAGGACCTACATGCTAGAAAGAGAGAACCAACTCTCTCCTCTGATCTCTCTCTCTCTCTCTCTCTCTCTCTCTCTCTCTCTCTCTCTTTCTGTCTCTCTCACACACACAACTCTACATAAGTAAAATTTTAATTAAAAATGTTTTCAAGCAACACGCTATTAAAATAGAAAGTAATATTCCCCAAGATTATGTCCCTACCAGTGGAAGGTCCAGGCCTCTGTGATAAAGGCCTTGATGAAATATGCAGTCAGCAACCAGCTGGTTCATTTTGAGAATCCTGTGACATTTAAGGGAACGAAGGGTGAAAAAGAAGTAAAAGTGAGGCTTTGGGATTCGGCTCAGAGGTAAAGCTCTTGCCTAGTAAGCATTAGGCCCTGAGTTGTTTGGTACCTAGGACAGAAGGAGAGAGAGAGAGAGAGAGAGAGAGACTCTCTCTCTCTCTCTCTCTCGTGAAAGAAGGAAGGGGAATGAGAAAGAAAGAGAGGGGAAAAAGTTCCATAAGTGCAACATTAGGTGGTACACTTGTCACGAACTTTATCTGTTTCTATAATATAATTTTCTATAATATATTTTCAACATTCTATAAGCAACAGCTCTATCTACCTAATCTAATCAGAAAGAAGCTATCCCTTTCTAACCCGGAGTATGCGACCATCCACACCTCACAGAAGGGAGCCAAGTGTGGGTAGCTGTCTTGTTGGGGAGCCAGGAGGAAGCACAGTAGGATCAGTTCTGTGAATCGTGAAGCTGGAATCCAACTGCGGAAAGCCTGCATGTGTAAGGGCCCGCCCTGCCTGTCCTGCCTGCCCTGCCTGCCCTGCCTGCCCTGCCCAAACCCACTGGGCTCTGGAATGCAATTTGGGAAGCAAAAACAAGTGAGGGGCCCACCAACCACACTGGTAACCAGAGCCCCCATTCAGGAGCTTGGGAACTTCAGTTTCATGGAGAGAGGCCGTCAACCATTGAGTCTTGGCCATGAGAGCGCAAGACTGGTAAAGGAAGAAAGGGAAGAGAACAGATTAGTGGGTTAGCATCAGTCTATCTGATCCTATGTCTTCAGCCTGACAAAGGACCTGTAGTGAGCCCTTTTGTTCTCCTTCCAAACTGCAGTGGCTCCAAGCACGGACTAGCATGGAGGAGAGGGAGCATGCTCAGAGTTTTCTAGGTGAATATGTCATGACATTATGTGCAAAACAGAAAAGCAATAAGAATTGTCTCTTGCCAATCCTCAGGGCTGATTTTGGGGGGGGAGATATATACTGAACAAAGGAATACTCAGATTTGTATTCATTACAGAAGATATTTGCCACAGATACCACTGTGCCTCTTTAATCTACTCCAGCTAAGATTTCCTGTGTGACTGAGAATAACCATCCAAATTCACTCATCTGTATAGAGTGACAGTGGGAGCCGAGTTAGTGGAGCAGGAGCCAGGGCTCACCATGTGTGTGAAGGGGGGTAGGGGATGGTGCGGGTTGTGACCAACAGGTTGATGGTAGCTTTTGATCTCTAAGTTCAGCTAGAATGTTATATTTCTGGAACCAGTATTGTCAGTGGCTGCTTCCTGATCCTTGGAGTGTTGATAAGGGGCAGCACCCTCTACTGTGCAGTTGGTACAGGGCCTTGCTTGTTCCTAGATCCATGAGTCTCCTGTCTACCACCCTGCTGAGAAAGCAACCCTACTTCTTCCTCTAGTGGTCTTCAAAAAAATTTAAATACTTCTTGGAACAAATTGGGCTTTGTTAGACTTAGTAATAACAGTTATGTGAACCATAATATTTTTTATAATATTTAACCTATTTAATCAACATCATTTATTTATCTGAATGCTCCCAAGTCAGAAATTTAATCTATTCTCAGATTAAATAAATATTGCAGATCTCTGCATTTTTCTCTATAGAGTATTATATTGGCCAACCAAAAGGTCTTGTCACAGTCAACCTCCATGCTATGAATGAGGATACACATCCAGCTAAGCTAAGGAGACAATGGCGGAATGAATTAAGCTGCTTACGTTTGGACTCACGAGGCCTTGCTTTTAACCCAGACTCTCTTCTTGTGTGCCTGTCAGTCCCTCCCAGGAGTTCTTTCTAGACATCACTTACTCAACTGAGTAAGGACTTGGGTACTCAGGGAAGGCTTCTGAACACTGAGATTGCAGGCATTTATTCTAATAACTGTGACCTCCAAAGCAGAAGAACATAGAGCTATCTGGGTGCCAATGCTGATGTCTGGCTGATCCCACAGGAACATTTAGGCCCCATCCATAGCAACCTCCAAATTTCCAATATGCCACTCCTCACACAGTACCTGACAATCCCTGTGGAGTTCTCACAACCACCATAAGCATGTATGTATGTATATATATAATAAAGTATACACATTATTAACTACCAAGGGTATCAGAGGGACATATTGATAACACTCCAGTCAGAATTGTGCTCAGCATCTTTCTCTCTGTCATATGGTCCTCATAACAGTTCATGGCAAGCCGTGATTCCTGTTGGAGTTTTGTTATCTTCTGTTAGACTGCTGTCTGTGACGGCTATTCTTGGTTGTCTACTTAACTACATCTGGAATTAACTGAAACCCAAGCCTGTGGGTATACTTATAAGGAATTTTTCTTGATTGGATCACTTGTGATGGGAAGATACCCTAAATCTGGATCATTTGAAGTGGTAAGACACACCTTAACTATGGGTCACATTTTCTGGTGGCAGCCTATATAAAAGACATGGAAGAAGGAAGCTCTTACTCTTTGCCTGCTTGCGCTCATTCTCACTGGCAAGTGCATTCCTTCACTGATATTAGAACTTACTTCTTTGGGGTTCTGACATGTGCTGGAGACTGGCTGAGATGCCCAGCCTCATGGAAAGAACAACCATCGGTATCTTGGGATTTCTATCGGACGATAGCCTTTGTTGGAATAATTGAGCCATTAAAGATGGTCTTTAAGCCATTTGTGTGTGTGCATGTGTGTGTGCATGCGTGTGTGTGTGTGTGTGTGTGTGATCTTTCAGTTCTGTTTCTCTAGAGAACACTGCTGTCTAAGACAATGTCTTTACAGAGCAGTTAGGACCATCCTCTCGATAGGGTCAGACCAATAGGGTTCATGTGTCAGCTCTCCCACTCTCAGATGGACTTCAGAGGAGCACTCTAAATGACCTTGAGGATCACTTAGCTGTATAAAAGCAGAATAGTAGAGCCTCCAACCTCACAGGAATGTCACCAGGATTAAAGAGCCAAGCTCTGTGCTGGGCTGGCTTCTTGTCCAAATGTCTTAGGTAGGGTTTCTATTGCTGTAAAGAGTCACCATAACCACGGCAACTCTTATAGAGAAAAACATTTAATTGGGGCTGGCTTACAGTTTCAGAGCCTTAGCACATTGTCTTCATGGAGGAGAGCATGGTGGCATGCAGAGAGACCCGGTGCTGGAGTGGTACATGGGAGTCCTATATCTGGATTCTCTGGCAGCAGGAAGGACAGAGTCATACTTCCTCCAGCAAGTCCACACCCCCTAACAGTGCCACTCCTTATGGATCTATAGGAAACATTTTTATTCAAACCACCACACCATCCCAGGCACATGCAACATAGGCTCTTGACTGACCCATAGGCCACCTTCTAGACTCTCCATTTCTGTCTTGTCAGCAACCAAATGTACCCGTGGTCAGAAGTGACTGGGAACCCATTCTTCCAGAATCTGTTAGCACTATATCACTCCCTGTGAATGGCTCTAAGGAAAGGAACATTTGCTCATGCCTGGTGGAAGAGGGTGAAAGGATGGACAGTTGTCTATAGGAGCAGCAGTGACCTAGAACAGCTGTTCTGGGAGCTATTGCCAATAGCACTCAGTACTTGTTTTCAGTGACCCAAGTAGTCTGGCTTGTTCTTCAGCTAATGGCAAGAGTGAGTTCAGTCAGGCATTTGCTTCTTGACAAATCATTTTCAAACAGAGGAATGCCTGGGACTATTAATTATTCACCATGTAATTTCAGCTCCAGGGAGAGACAAGTCAACTCCCACCAGGGGCAGTTTTTATTTTTCCACCATCATAGTTGTTTCTGGGTCATAGGAGGTGTGGAGCACATTCATATCTCATACATTCTCATTCAGAGATGCACAGTCCTGAATGGTTTTGTTCCCTAGCCATGATCTTCTGCTGAGGTCATGGAACATATTCCAGAATGGGAGCTCTGATAAAAACTTCAAATGAGCACATTGGTCAACCTTCATCAGAGAAGTTTCTTCTTGGAGTAGTTGGTGATCAACACAGAGGCCCACAACTGGTCAGCTCACAGAGACTGAGAGACCTGGGAGAGCTCAGACCTTAGAGGGATGTCTATATCACACTCCATCCCTCAAGGCTCAGGGATGGATGCATAAAAGAAAGCCAAAGACCGTGAAGATCCGAGGGGTTGGACAACTTCAGGGATATAGTGTTTTCCATGCACAACAGGGTTGATGTGCATATGAACTCACAGAGACTGTGACAGCCTACAGAAGACAAAATCCCAGCACAGAAGAGAACTGGACAGGAAGTACCACTCCCCAGAAAGAAGATATTCACAACTGATTGCTCCTGGGAGCAGAAAAATCAGTCCCCCCAATTCAATGGAATGATACTGAATATCAACCACACTCCAGGGCAGGCCCCACGCTCAGGAGCAGAAAGTCAACACAATTTGGACTCCAGTTTTTTTCTCCTCCTTCTTCTTTTTTAAGAGGTAAACAGCATCAAGCTGGGTAGGTAGATGGGAAGGATCTGGGAGGCGTTTTGGGGTAAGGGAGAATATGATCAAAATATATTGTTTAGAAAAGAATAAATAAAAAAACACTATAGTAAAAATAATAAAATTTTGGAGGGCCTAAAACCCTCTTTAGACACTTCTATAATTTTAAATCCCCATGTATAAAGTGACAGCAAAAGCATTTTTAAATGATCTTTTTTTTTTTTGCCTTATCTTCATGGAGTCAATGTGAACAGCAGGTGGCAGAGGTCAAAATACTTTTTAAACAGTAAAATGTCACTCTAATGTCAGTTATTAAATGCAGAGGGTGTATTTCCTACAGATAGCAGCCAATCATTTCTTTGTTAATTCAGGGCTTACAAAATTGGTCTCCAAGTCTGCCAGTGAAAAGATGGCGCTGAGTTTCAGATGGAAAGAATGCACACCAGGCTGGGCTCAGGGTCCCCATGAGTGGGTCCAGGAAGTCATCAATAAAGACATTGCCCTTCTGAACTGTCACTGTCCTGGACAAAGACTATGGAAGACAGACAACTGCATGTAGACAAAAAGAGACAAGGAGCTTCCCATCTGTCCTGCAATCTCCTGAGAGATGTGAGACCAGGGACTAGCAGTGTAGCTACTCCTCAGCTTTGTGAATGAAACTGCTGACCCCACACACCTGTGTCTGGGCTTGAGCCAAAACATTGTTTGTGCCAGTCATCCTCCCATGGAGATGAAAAAGGAATGAGGGATGCTCTGACCTACTTAGGCCTCAGAGGTGTGCACATTACAGAGGGACAGTGTCAACCGGGAGCACTTGCATCTACTCTGTGTCTCCTTGTATATAAGCAGATATGAGAAGGGAGGGTGTGGTGGAATAAGAGTGACCACCATAGGTTTATAGGTTTTGAAGTTTGATCTCTGATTAGTGGAACTATTGGGGAAGGATTAGGAGGTGTGGCCTTGTTGAAGGGGGTTTGTCACTGAAATGGGCTTTGAGGTTTAAAAGCCCATGCTATTCCCCATTCTCTCTCTCTCTCTGAGAGAGAGAGAGAGAGAGAGAGAGAGAGAGAGTTTCTCTCTCTCTCTCTCTCTGTTTCTCTCTGCACCTCTTGCTTGTGGATCATATGCAAGCCCTCAGCTACCTTTCCAGAACCATGACTGCCTATCTAGTGCCAAGTTCCTCACCATGATTGTCATGAACTCTAACCATCTGGAACCATGAATGCCCAAATTAAATGCTTTCTTTTGTAAGTTGCATTGGTCATGGAATCTTATCACAGTAATAAAAATGCAAATATGGCAGAGGGGAAAGCACAATCACACAGTGCCAGGAGGACCACTGCATAATGTGCCTATGAGCTCCATATGTGTACCATTGTGTACATACAGTGTCATGTGCCTACAACATCTGTGCAAAAAAGAACCTGTGAAGATATCATCCTGTGCACTGAAGATTTCATGTAGATGGATCCTGTGCATGCAGTAGATAGCTATAGCAAAGCAACTGCAACCTTTCAGATGACACCCTCCATGCTATGCTTGAGACATGCTCCCATTGCCCCCTGTCTGCACAACTTGGAGAACACTACTGCTGATTAGTCCTCTGGCCATCTGTACATGACTTCCTCTCTTGATCAGTACCATGTACTTTTCAGCATCATTTCTCCAACAGACTCTGGACTGCAGCCCTCAGGCCACCTCTTTGCTTTACAGATTCCAAGAAAAGTCAATGACATCTACAGGGTCACTAGTTGGTGTGGCATCACCCTAGCATTTCATCAAGCTCATTCTGAGAAAAATATTCTATTTCTTTAATATTAACAGCCAGCCCACTGCTTCCACATTGTCTTTCTAACTTCCTGTATTACTGGTGTGAGCTGGGCAGAAGCTTGGCTGTGCTGGGATGTTCTCATGTCCCAGCATCCCTTACTTCATGTTGTCCAATACAAATGTTGATATTATAGCACAGTGCACCACCCCCAGACTTGTTGTTTACTAGTATTTTCTGGTATTCAGGATTCAGGATTCCTTCTATCTTAGTTAGGTTCTATTGCTTTGAAGAGACACTATCATCATGGAAACTCTTTTTTTTTTTCTTTTGCTTGTTTTTGAGACAGGGTTTCTCTGTGTAACAGTTCTAGCTTCCCTGGAACTCACTTTGTAGAACAGGCTGGTCTCAAACTCACTGAGATCCAGCTGCCTCTGCCTCCCAAATGCTGGGATTGCAGGCTTGCGCCTCCACCACACAACTCTTATAATTGAAAAACATTTAATTGGGGTGTCTTACATCTTCAGAGGTTTAATCCATTACTATCATGGCTAGGCATGCTGGCATGCAGCAGATATGGTGCTGGCTATATTAGAAGACAATAGGAAGTGAGATGAGATACTGGGTGGTATCTTGAACATATTTGAAACCTCAAAGCCTGCCCCACAGTGACACACTTCTACCAACAAGTCTATTCCTACCTACTTCAATAAGGCCATGCCATACCTAACCATCCTTAAAATGACAGAAATCTGATTAATGTACAGTTAGAAACACAGGCAGGCCAACATCTTTACTGAAATATCATGGACAGACATATGACAGTACTGGGCAGAGTGTAACCATTTGAGTTAGAAAGCAGCCCCTCAGCAGGGCTCTCAACAAAACATGCACAAGGAAAGAAAATGAATGTGACCTAAGACAACAGAGAAACCGCATTGAGGATGTTTCCAGGGAGAACCAAGCAGATTACAGCTACGGAGAATGGACAGAGCTGTAAATAAAGCCTGGAGGCCAGGAGGAAGGATGTTGCTAATTGGAGTATGTGTTTGCAAAGGTGGACACTGCACACTGCACGGAGCCCCAGAGGGACCGACTGCAGGTTTAATTAGAGATGATTATCTGTAACCTTGTCCTTGATCTAAGAACAGTGGCCCAGCGATGCCTGGGAGATATGAGCTCATTAGATTCAGCTCTTGTTCTTTGAATTTAGACAGGGTGGGTTGTTTTCCCACCTCTACTTTTCCCAGTTATGATTTAAGAATCTTGCTCTCCAGCTACCTCCATTCTGGCCAAATATGACCCTAAGAGGGAAGAATAAAACATTGCAATATTTAAAAGGGTGAAATGCTGCACACAGACAATATATATGTGTGTGTGTGTACATATATATGTATATATAATTTTAAATCATTTTGTGTTTCCTTCCAGATCTCCCAAATTTTCAACTATGGCGTTTAGGAGCTAGAGAGTTTGAGGGGAGAGTCCTTGATCCTGGGGGCAGGCACTCCGCTCAGTTTCTCAGGAGGTAGTTTATAGCCTGGCAGGAATATTGTGAGATGCCAGCTTCACTGCGGTCCCCTGTTTTAACGCCTGTTGCTAAGCAGTATCAAATCGGTGATGGACAAAGAGCCTGGGAAGAGGAGAAAACAAAGGCTTTAGGACAGCGGTGATTGCTCTCCAAATTGAAAACGAGTGAGAATATTCTATGTAACTACATTCAGCATGCAGGCTCTTCTCCCTACAGAACAACTAAAAGCGCTTTATGTGTGTAAATATACATGCTTACACAGGCAGGCTCTGACATGACAGAACAAGCTCTGATTTCCCCAGGTTTTTTTTTTCTCTCATTTTTGTGCTGGGCATTCAGTAGCCATCACACTTTGAATTTAGGATTTCCCCTGAGGCTAGCAGTATGCCATCCAACCTTCATTCCACCTTGGACAGAAACAGCCACTGGCGTCTGGTCAGTACTGTCATGAGGAACAATGCTCCTGTGTCTCAGTGGAGCAGGCTGCCAGCACTTTCTAAGCTCCAGCTATCACCACCAGCTTCACATGGTTTAGCAGAATTCGCTACATAACTCAGTTATCAGTCTTGGATAACCTGCTGCTTATATGATCCCAGAATATGGTGACTCTCTGCATCTGTAGGCTCTCCTCCGATAGGTCTAGCTAACTGTGGGGTCAAAATAGCTTTTTTAAAATCTGGCATTTAAAGTGGAACTGGATATGTATAGATATTTTTGGCATTATTCCCTAAACAATAATTCTCTGCAATAACTAATTTCACAGCAGTCCCATTGTTAGTGACTACAATTACTGAGAGTCGATCTGACTAGAGCTTGGGCTTGGGAAGATACATGCAAGTTATGTGAAAATATTGTCACTTTATATGATAGATTTGAGTGTACTGGGTTTTGTTATTCTGGGAGGGTTCTTGTAGGCAACGTCCCAAGGATGGCAGATGAGTACAGTTTCGGATCTATGTCAATGAGACTAACAACAGCAGGTATTGACTATGGGAGTCTGGCTCGGGCATCTGAGTTCACAGAGGCTGATACAGTGAGCACTCCGTAGCAGGCAGCTTGGCCTCGCTTGACTGATGACAGGTATCTTAAGCGGAAGCAGATGGGTGTAGAAAGGGATGCCCCCCCCACGTTCTTCGTGTTCACTGGGCAGGCAGGACAGGGTCAGCAGAGCTAAGAGCGAAAGAGGGACAAAGCCTTACCCTGGAACATTCTCTCGACGAGTGTTTCCGATCATCTAGGTAAAGTGTCACTGATGGATGTACTCTCTGCCCAGCCACTAAATCTTCAAAGTATCCCCATGGATACCGTCACCATCCCTCAGCGTGTGTCCTCACCCCGTCGATCAGGGGAAGGGCTCTGGTGAGCAAGCCTCTGGTTACTCCGCTCTGCAAGGCTCACTGAAGGTATTCCACATGCGCACAGGTGCATGAGGCCAGACGCAGGGGGTCAGTCCTTGCTGACCACTGTTAGCATGGGCACAAGAGCCTCACGTGTGAGCCAATAGCACTGCCCATTAGCTCTGTGACTTTTGGCAAATGTGACACATTTTCAAATTTTGTTGTTCATTGAACCCTCTCCTGAAATTTTCTGTTTCCTCTTAGTCACACCTGAAGCCGGTTCGACACAATTCTTGGGGGGGGCATGGCTTGCTCCCCATTCTTACTATACATGTAAAAAAAACCATATATGAATTTGCATACACCTTAGGCATATTTGTGGAAGTGGAACTTAGGGGTTGAATGATATTTACATATAATATATTTTTAACGATTTATTTGTATTATTTTAAATACATGTATATGTGTGGAGATGTGATTTGAGTTCAGGTGCCCACAGAGATCAGAAGAAGGCATCCAACCCCCTGGAGTTGCTGAGAGCCCCTTCTATGTGGTGCTAGGGAGTGAACCCAGGTCCTCTGTAAGAGCAATGTGCCAAGCCATCTCTCCAGTCCCTGCATGTTATGTTTCATAGCTATTTCCAAGCTGCCTTCCAAAATTATGTCCCATTAGCACCCCTCCTTTGCTCCATCAGTGGGCAGCGTGGTCCTGAATGTGGACTTGGTATTGCTCACACTATAAGGCTATAGACTGGCTTACTCTGTAAGCTGCCTAGTGATATCTGAGTGACAGTTGTAATGTCTTCCCCCACCATTCTCTACGAGTCTCTCACAGCCCTCACATCCAGACAGTTCCCTCAGTAAGGAATTTGACAGAAGCAGAAGTGATGGATGCTGAAGACTCCCAGCGGGGAGTTCATGAGTGTGTCCTAGATGAGAATGAACGCTGATTACACAATCACAGACTTGGATGTGGTGAGGGATGTGTTAGCTCCACTCTGCCTGCTAACTGATGCTTGTCGCCTGTGGATTTCTTCTTTTAAGATCTGTGGCATTATAGCTTGACCTCAGAACCACAAACTGAAATGCAGGAGTAGGGGAAGACACGGCTACGGCTGGGTTATCTTTAAAAGCCAAGCGGAAGAGAGAGGGCAAGCTCCACCCATTTCCTCGTAGAGACTTCCTTGCCGTACTCTATGGTCCTTTAAAAGTTCCAGGAAGCCTTGGTAAGCAGACCATGAGGCCTTCAGATTCAGGTAGCTCAATATGAGCATCCGGCAGGTCAGTTAAAACACACCCTTTCCACTCTACAGCAGACATTACTTTCCCAATTACCAGCCACTAATCCCCAAGGCCTTTTCTCCAATGCTCTGTCAATGGAAAATGAATTTGCCTCTTGGTCATGAAGTGAGCATCCAAGGGAGGTCAGATCAGGGGATTTGAGTTTAAAGCCCCTTCATTTCTGTCTGGCTTTCCCTGGATAATCCTAATTGAACGGATACTGTCTGATTTTTGTTGTTGGCACAAAACGAGGATTTCAGCTCTTACATGTTTTCTGCCTTCGGGCTCTGGCACTCATTAGAAATGTGACTTTGTCTTGTTCATTCGCTGTGAGTCATCCTTGATCACCAGTGGTGGAAAGCTGAGCACAGACCTAAGCCAGGGTGGTTTTCGTTCCTAGCATTGAATATATATATATATGATCTACTTGGTCTGTCCAATAGTACAAAGAAATATCTTCAAGGCTTTCTTCAGTTTAAAAACCACAAATTAAGAAGCAGTGCCTTAAATGAAATGAAAGTCGCGATAAAATATGAGTGGCAAAAAGAGCAGTTAAGGGGCTAGAGAGATGGCTCAGTGGTTAAGAGCATTGCCTGCTCTTCCAAAGG
>LOEQ01001643.1:77185-89153 GCA_001685075.1 Bramus lutescens | reverse complement strand
TCTGGCCTGCAGGCATACACATAGACAGAATATTGTACACATAATAAATAAATATTTTAAAAAATAATGTTTTTTTTAAAAAAGAGCAGTTAAGAGTGTACTTCCTCCTGGAATGTGTGCAATGTTTTATGGAAATAAAATTTCTAGCAAAGTATAATGCAATAGCTTTGTCTCCTTACAGGGCTACACAATAATAAAAAGATACATAAAAATGGGTCTCATCAAGACACAACATTGTTACTGTTCTGCTCCTTATTATTTCTCCAGGGACAAGATGACAGCATGCACACTTTTCCTGTGTCTATCCCTCTGTATTGCACAGTATGGTTCATGGTGTTATCTTCATTTTCCTGTTAGGTGAGCTAGACTGGACAGTGCAGAGTGGAAGGAGGTGGCAGCGGGGCAGAGTGTTCACTGTTGAAATAGACATTGAAGGGGAACCCCACAAGAGAACCTGTGGGGCAAAGGTGTCACAGGAAAAAGGGAAACTCAATACTAGCCCCTGTAAGAGTCCAGAAGAAAGGAAGGAAGGAAAGAAGGAAGGGAGTGAGGGAGGGGGAGGGAGAGGGGAGGGAGGGAAGGAAGGAAGGAAGGAAGGAAGGAAGGAAGGAAGGAAAGAAGGAGGGAAGGAAGGAAGGAAATAGAGCAGGAAATCCAATCAGGTTGAGGTCTGGGACTTGGAACAGGCCTCAGAACTCCACACCAGTTGCTACGGAGATAATGGGACTGGATCTCAGTTTCTAGCATGGGTCTGGGCTCCAAGGTTCTTGACCCCGTTCTTTGCCTGCATTAGCTGTGGACATTCTCAGGATATGAAGGCAGGGTGGGTCCCTCCTCCCCAGACGTTCACATGATGCCCCTGAATGCTTTGTTGCTTTTCTTTTGGCTTCCAGTCATCATGCTGTTCTCTCTCCTTCTTCCCTCTCCTTCTCCCTGCTCTCTTCCATGACTATAATGTATTTGTCTCATGCTTTCAATGGCTTGAAGACCCTATGGATCTACATGAACTATAGCTTTAATAACTTCTAGGAAAATGACATGGGTAAATTGAGTTTTCAACTCTAAAGAAAACAGTTGCTTGAAACAGAAAATAAGATTCAGGGGAGAAATAAAAATCTATGCTACTTTTTTTTAAAATCTGTTTGAAGGGTTTCTTTAAAGACTAATGCTACTTACAAAGAGGCACCTTTGGCTAAATCTTTGGGACATTCTTGGATAAAGATACAAGCAGACTGCACAGAATGTGCATATTGGTCACTGCCTTAGGATTACAGCCTTGGTGGTCCAGACGCTGCCCAAAGGGTCTTTAAAAGATGAAGAATCTTGCCTGTCATTTGCCTGCCAGCATCTGCAGGGACATCTGAGCTGGTCACACTGCTCTAACAGCTGTGCTGGCACTAAAGTGATAATTTGCTGCTACTGAATCACAGGAAAAACAAACAGTAAGTCAGTTACCTGCCAGCAAAGTTGACAGAGAGGGTGTTGGACAACCTTAACCAGTCTCTTAGGTACCAGACAAGAACCGATCTGGTGGCACCAGATTTTTTTCCCTTAGCTCAGTATCTATTTAAGTTTTAATAACCTTGGTGAACTGTGGTGCAGCAAATGAATTGAGCTCACCAATGTCTTCCTGGGTTTGCTTTCTCACAAATAGCCAATGAAGACAAATCATTCATACTACTTGAGCACATGTGCTTTTATACATACGCATTGTCTATACAGGCTGATGGGGTTCCTCCCCCCACGATAGGCCCAACATGTCTAGAGCACACACCCATTCACTTCAACCCGCACGGGTCTGGCCAACCCCTGCTCAAACTGACCTCTTCAGTTTCTGCACATGGGAGGAAGCTTGTGCTCTTGCCTTTCTGTGTCTGGTTTGTCTCAGTTTAACGTCCTCCATTTCTATCCATTTTGTGGCAAATGATGGGATCTCACTGTTATTCGTGGCTGACCAGTACTCCTGTTGTCTGTTGGTGGATGGTAGGTTACTTGTATCTTAGCTATTGTGAATAGCCCTGACTTCCGTGCCTTTCGATACATACTCTGGAGTGACCAGGAGATCATAAGTGAAATATATTGTTAGCTTTTTTATTTTAAAGAGAAAGATCCACAACAAAACTGCTGTGCTGTCTTCCCCACCTCATTCAAAGGGCTCAGTTTGCTCTAAGCTCTTAGGATATGGATCCTGCCTCCCTTCTACTAGGTAGCATTCATCTTAAGCTGTTTAGAAGGAAGGGTTTAACGTGGTTTCCATGAGGCATGAAGTCCCTTGTAAAGAAAAATGCCTGACTTTATATAGTTAAAAAGATTAATGAAGTTAGAGTCTAAATACAAGAAAATTTTCATTATAAGAGCAATATACCCAGAACTAGGAAGGCTGAGGCAGGAGGATTGCAAATTTAAGGCTAGCTTGGACTACACAGTGAGACTCTGTCAAGATAAAAAAAGAAAGAAAGAAAAAAGAATGGGAGGGAGAGAGGGAAAGAGAGAAAAGGGGAAAGAGAAAGATAGAAATGGTTTTGCAGAGCTAAGATGCTGACCAGTGTCAGGCTTAAGAAAGGCCTGAGAGCTTGCCCTCCCATAAGCTCTTGAGTTAACCTGCCACTGTGTATGGATGTTTACAGAAGACTAATGAAGCTCTTCAAGAAGGGCAATTTATTACTCTCAGTAATTAGCGGCAGCAGTGTGCTTGTGTGTGTGCATGCAGTGATTTTTAGTGTCAAGCTTTTGGAAGTCCTGGCTTCTCTAAACACGTCACGTGTAGTGAGTTATAGTCCCAGATGAAGTTCGCCGAACTTAGGAAATCCAAACCAGTTATAACAGGCAGCAGGCACACACTTTGCTCTCAAGGGTGGCAACCCAAACTTCCAAGGCTGTTTGCTACACTCTAAATGTTCTTGAAGAGGGAACTCAGAACAAAGGTGACCTCTGCTCAGTCAAGAGGGACCCCTGCAGAACCATCTCGCACTGGCTGTAGCAGGGAATTCCAAACATGCATATAAATGGGATCGGACCTTTGCAGCAACCGTGTTGAAAGCAAACCAAACTTTCCTGCTTGCCAGGACCATCCACTTGTAGAATCTGCCAGAACAGGGTAAAGCCCAAGAAGGCTGACCAACCAACTTCACTTACTTCCTCACCAAGGAGCCTGAGCATGAAGAAAACATGTACCAGAAACAAAGCTAGCCTTGGTTACAAAGTTGAGCCGGTACCAGAAAGCAGGTTATGAGGGCCTTGTCTGTAGCTGTTTTAACCTTAGTGTCCTATTGAGACATCAGGCGAGGTGTGGTGTGAACGGAGTCAGGGGAGATGGGAAGGAACCAGGTCCTACAAAGCAATTCATCCTCAGGTAAAAATGCACCAGAAACAAGAGAGAACCCATGAGGATAAATCCATGCTTCTTCAAGGAGAAGCGTTCAGTATGTTCCTGAGGTTGGTGGAAGGGAGCTCACAGAGCCTGGGCAGCTAGGTGTCTGAGGCTGAGAAGATGCTCTCCCATTCACAGGCAATATATGAGCACACAGGAGGTTATTCTCCAAATCACCAAGGAAATGGAGCTAGTTTTCAACAATAACCCTACAGGCTTATTTAGCATAAAAGGAATTAAAGTATAAAAATATACTTGTGTCCAATATAAAAATGACTTCCAGAAAGTTCCAACTGTCAAATATGCTTGGTTTTAGAAAGAGCATAGATGAGAGCTCTGCTACCCACAGCATTTCTTTCTGCATCCTCCTGCACTTGACAGCACCATTGAAAGGTCATGAGCCTTGCACACAAAGGTGAGGGTCAAAGTCTTTCTTTGAGAGAGAGGGAGGGAGGAAAGCACCCCCAAAATGGATGGATTCCAGGGAAGATACTAAGAGGGACTTCCAATGATAATGGACCCATATAAAATTAAGTGCTACCAGTATATGGATCACAACCCTGGGGCCTGCTCTTCTCTTGCTAAACTGGAGTCACATGGATGGTGATGGACGGTGGTTCATGTTCCCAGTCATTGTGCTTTCTCCAAAAGGTCTGGATACAACCATACTCTCCCCTATTGTTGCTAAACTCATTTTCAGTCTTTCAAGGAGACTCCAGGAGGTAAAGTAAAAATCCAATATCTTATGTGTTCCAAACACCTTCTCCAGAGCTAGGTTTTCTTGCCTTCCCAGTAAATGGATATATGGCTACTCCATGCTTAGCTAATAGGCCAAGTCCAGGGACATTATACTGGGTCAAGGGGTGAGGGAAGGTGTGCAAGAGTTCTGAAGCAGAGAGGCAGAACCAGGGTCGGGATGCTGAGCAGGGAGCCTCCTGTCTTCAAGTATGAGGGGGCGCTCAAGTGGCTAAAACCCGCTCATCAGCTAAGCCTGCATCCCAACGCCACAGCTCAGAGAGCTGAAGCAACTCAACTGCAGCTCTTCAATTTCACTCCTAGGCATGGTACTGATGGTGAAGCCCCACAAGAGCCAGGAAGTCCAGTGGTCATGAGCCATTGGGAATACTGGAGTTAAACTGGCTCCTGTTTGAGTCTGAGGTCTAAGGTCTAATTACCACCTTAGGGAGGCTGTCAACTCTCCTGAGTTTATCTTCTCAGATGTACAATGATGACGATATGACCTGCTTCATGAGATTAAAGCTGGAATTAGCTAAAGGTACAAAGGAGTTTTGCCCAGAACGAATGCTTATAAGTGGAAGCATACCATCAAGTTTAATTTGTATGTCCCAGGGTTCCACAGAACCGGACGTTGAGGTCATCCAGCAGTGACGAGCACCTGTGTGAAGACCAGCGTGTCCATGGGCCAGCTGCCTCCCGTAGCCATTGTGTAAATGAAGGAGATTGATCTCAAGTCAGCACATCACATAAGACACTAGTGGGGCTCAACGCAGGGATCTGGAACAACAAGTTCTGTGGACTTCGGGGATGAATGTAATGGGTCAGAGCCATCCAAGGCCTGTGTTGTTTTAAAGCTCAAGTAATTCCAACAAACACTCAGACCCCAGAACCACCATCCTAGCTGGGGAGGAAGGCGTCTTCTAGAAGACTCTTTAACGTTCGCTGACTTCTCTGATAAGCCAGGCATAGGACTGGATGCTGAGTTACAGTCCATTCCCCAGATTGGCGATCCGAGGGCCTGATCTGAGAGATTCACAGGAGGGCAAGCAGGTATAACACTGCAGATACACGCTGTGACGGGGTACATACAGAGCTGGGGGGACACCTTGGAGGACTGGGGGAATCTGTTCCAGCCCTCTCAACAGTGCCTGCTGGTAGAGAAGGTGTTCTAGGCCTGAGGTAAAATATTTTACTAACCCCTGGTGAGAAAATTACATGGGACATTCTAGAAACCACAAGGGTTGAATGGTATTAAACAGGACCAAAAGTTGAAGCAGGGAGGCAAGGGCCATGTTCCTCTGAAGGTGTGACAAGGGGTCAGTTTTGTTAGACAAAGGCGATTGAATCATTCTAATTACTAGGTAGAAATAGCAGAAAGAGCTAAGACTGGACATGGAAAAGTCAGTCCTAAGATGGCCGCGCAATCTAAGGAGGTTCAGCATGGACAGGTTTAAAAGGTATTAGTTAAGCTTGGTGACTGGGTGTTTTGGAGAGGGAGAGGACCCAAGAATGTAGCCTAGTATCTAGCAGGATCCCCCAGGAAGTCCAGTGATGCCATTGAGCAAGGGAGAGAAGCAAGGCCAGAGCACACACAAGTGGGACGAGACCTGGGAGGAAACGGGACTCCTGCCTCACCTGCTCAACATGATGCGGGCCAGTCAAACCTGATAGAAATCCTGCACATATCACATATTCCTGACTCTTAATGTGCATGGCATTCTATTAACAACTGGAATGCTTTCTTAATTTCAAATCCTTACAGGTTTGCCTCAGATGGGAAAAGGGGAGCTTGAATGAAATGAATGGGGGCGCAGCTTGGGAGAACCCGGGAATAGGAGCCCGCAGGGCGGAGTACACATCGCTGGTCTTGTTTCTTTTCCAGTCCAAGAACGTAGTGGGTCCTCTGCTGAAGACACCAAGAAAAATATCATGATTAAATGCTGGCACATACTAAGAAAATGAGAGGCTAGCCCTCTGAGCGCTCAGTATCTTCATCTGCAGAAAATGCAGCAAAGTGGACATGGCCTTGCATAGTCTGCAATCATACGCACAGACAAGCTTGTAAGCATCTCCCTTTATTTGAGTAAATAGCTTGTAAATAAATCATTGGTAAACATTACAAAATTAAATACATTTCAAAAGCTTGCCAGTATACAGAAAATTCACAAACATAGTTCTTTTAAAAAATAAAATATGTTCAAAGCACCCTTGATATAAAATGCCTGGTCCCTGTCTTCAGACAGGGCCACCTGGAGACTTCTTACTGCAGGCAGGGTTTCCAGGGGGAGGCAGTAGGGGCTTCCTGGAAGGAAGGAAGGGTTTCTACTCATTTTTCACCCCGCCTACATCACATATGAATTTTAATTCTTCTCTAAATAGCTGGTATGTAACCAAGGGACAAGGGTAGGCACTCAGGCCTAGCTCCCAACATGGAAATCAAAGTCACAATTAGGACCATGAATCACTGAGAGAAACCAGAGATGAAGTCACGCTTCTAAACCAACAAGCATCTTGTGGGGTCTTCCCATCTCTACATTTTCTCAATACTCAGTTTACACTTCCAGACTGATGGTATCCAAGCACAGAAGGGGCCAGAATCTACTTCTAAGGAGGAAGAGGTTCAATCTGTTGGCTTCCCTTTGGCCAGCTTTCACTAACAGAGATAATACACAGTATTGCATGGAAAGTAGAGAGCCGGTTGCTACATGGGGCTTCCTTTCTCCACTGCAAAACTCTCTTCAGGAAGTGTGGGCATTTCTTTAAAAATCTGGTTGGTTCTTGAAATTAAAAGTTCATGAAACTTCAAAAGACCACAATGAGGCAATAAGGACTTGACCTGGCGAAGCATCTCAACCAATGAAAAAAAATGAAAGTCCATATAGTAAGCCCTTGACCAACTCAACATGTGTGTCATATGGCTCATTATAATAATGAACACACCTAATTCTTCCACTTTGGTGCAGAAAGTGGATACCGAAGGTAGACCACATTTGTGTGAAGAATGCCTGGAGGCATCTTGAAAACACACATCCTGTGACCTCTTAACAGGACAGGCACAGGTTTATTCCATCAACGTGAGATATAGGTCACATTCTATTTTTGACTTAGAGTTTGTAGATATATATACAACCATGAGACATTTTTGACATCTCAGTCAAATGTATAACTTAAAAATGTCTCATCAAACTGACCACAAGAAAACCGTCTTCCCTGTAGAGTAAGATCCTAATTACAGCTGAGTCCTTACAGAAAACACTGCCTGGCTTTGCCCATCCTTACAGATGCACCTGTTTTTACAGTCCTTGCTTGGGCTGCAGTCCAAGTTGTGATAGCTTTGCCATTAAAATAGTACAGTAACAAAAACCCTTTAAAATAACAAAAGAAGGAACACTTTTGAATAAATGTCTAACCCCCCCTCCACACACATACACACCAAAAAATGTTGTTTGTAAAAGATAACTATGGTTATTTAATAAAAGTCTTCGTGAAGTCCAAATCCCAGGTCGCTTTCTTCGTCTCCGATAGAATTCTACCCTGTTCCAAAATTATACATTCTTCTTCTGCGGAGGGCTCAGCTTCCTCATGCCTCTTATCCGGGAGAGCAGCTCCCTGACGAATTCCTAAAAGACATCAAGGAAGTTAATACAAGAGGCTATGTTATTAAAACCTGTGCTTGTGAATGTGTCTAGAGACAGATATCATCCACGTGGATTCTATGTGTGACTTCTGAACTCAGTCCAACTATGTGATCCTTACTGTGTAGGGCCAGATAAGAGCCTAAGATTCTGTCATTTCCAACTAGATTGCAGATGGCCCTAGACTGTACCTGGATCAGCAAAGTTGGGCCATTGGTTTTCACAGCTGATTATCAGATCTACCCAGGGGATTTAGTGACAGGCTGCTGGGCCCACCTTGGTGCATCTGGCTCAGTACATGACTTTGAAAAGTGACATGGTGCCTTTTTGGCAAGCTCCCAAGTGAGACTACTGAAAATCAGTCTCTCTAACTGCTTAAACTGTAGACAGTGACCTCACGTGGGTGAGGTCATGCAACCAAGTCCGGCAGCCATGAAACATTTGTCAACAGTGCAAGGTTTCGGTGCACTCGAGGCCTGGGATGATGGCATAATCACATGTATTAGAAGCCCAAGGCATTCCTAGTGGCACCTGCTGCACTGTAGTGTTTTTGCTGTGCACCCCAAGTGTTCTGGCATGATAGAAATATAATGCTTTAATTATAAAAAAGACTTTTATTAATTTCTACTGTCTATCATAGAAATGTCAAATTATTATATCCTTGTACTGTGTCATCTTGAAAGCTTTGATTTCTAAAAAATTGCTGATTGAGTTGCTTACTTTATATATATATATATATATATGTGCACACATACACATAATAATTTAGTGCATTTTGGCTTAAGATTGGTTTTTAAATGGCCTAAATGTACTTCGGTTACTTTGTACTAAGTATTTCTGTGAAGTGTCTGTGTTCTCTATATTGGTTAGATCAGTAGTTCTCAACCTGTGGGCCATGACCCCTTTGGGGGTTGAATTTCATAGGGCCATCAGAAAACACAGATTATTTACATTATGATTCATAATAGTAGCAGTATTCATAATTCATAGCTACAGCTATGAAGCAGCAATGAAAATAATTTTATGGTTGGGGCTACCACAACATGAGGAGCAGTATTTAGGAATCACAGTGTTAGGGAGGTTGAGAACCACTGGGTCATATCAACCCATTCTGGAAAAAACTACTGAAATGTTCTACACCCTGAAGTTTCAAATAATCAACCATGTTTACCTCTTTATGTAAAAATAACCAAGTACATTGTTAGAATAAGAAACGGTTTTTGTTCTAATAAATGGTAAAAGTATATGTATAACAAAGAATTGTTTTAAAATAAAATTCTTTATAATTTATAAATGTCTTTAAGATTTACTGTCAGTGAGTGTTTTATTTGTATTCCTGTTTTAAATACCTATAATTTTTCTAAGGCAAATACATTGTGTGCATGTATGATGTTATCAAAGAATAAATATAAATATTATACCAATTACAGAGAAATTCTTGCGTGAAAAGGTATTGCTAGTAGAGAAGGTTTTAGAAGCCCTGCTCTGGGGCATACTAAGGATCCTTGAGATTTTTTTTTCCTCTGTAAATCATACAAACAAACAACCAAAATCACATTTGGTGTTACAGATAGGTGCATTGAAACTCACAGAATAAATCCCTGCTGTGTACGTGCTTCTGTTTTCTATTATAATCAAATTTATTCAGTAAGAAATGCTAAGGAGACTCACTGAAGTGGGTTCCTGATCTGCACTGCATGACTGATTTGTGCAGAGTTGGGGTGAAACCCAGGGCTTCGAGCAGGTTAGGCAAGCACCCCAGAGATGGAGTCATATCCCTAGTCCCAGTGATTGCCTGGAGACCAAAAACCAAAGACTGAGCACTGATCTACAATACCTCTTTTGTACCATTAAGAAACTGTCATTTTTGCCTTGTATGTTTAAATGCTCATCTGCCATCAAAGTCGCATGTATTAAGAAATGATTGTATCTTTTTCCTATTTTGTATTTGTAAGACAAAGCTGGTAGCCAGCCAGACTTTCTGGCAGGTGAAAAATAATAGAATTACATGTCATACCAGGGCCAAAAGAGAGTAGACACAGATAAACTGATCTTATGAAAGTATCATGGCTTAACTATGTGGAGACCTTTCAAAAACTAACTCTCTGGCAGTCTCCTCCTGCCAGCTACACCTGCAGTCATTAAGACCCAGGTTCTGTCAGTCCTGCACTGTTCTCTGACCCCAACCCATAATAAGCTTTAGCATATGATACTTTGCCTACCACCACCAACAATTTGATTTTTAATAGTCTTTGCTAGTAGAAAACTAATACGTGTTTTGCTTAGATATTTGAAAAATACAAACCAGCAGTGGTATACTCTTTAGAATTAATCGCACTTAACAGATTTGTTCCATGAACCTTGATTTTAGCTACTTAGATCACACTGGGTGAATCTTGTCTACTTGACATCATGCCAAGCTTTTCCCCACTACAAGAAAGTCTTCCTAAAAGCTAATGCTCCCGGCTACACAGTCCTTTTACAGGCAGCATCAATATTAAACTTCTCAGTACTAGATTCTCGGACACTTCTGGCATTTTCCAAATTATAAACAATGGTATAAGTGAAATCTATGTGCTTCAAAAACTGTCCTCAGTCCAGATAATTCCTTTCGGACACTGATCCCACAAGCTGGTCAGAGAACTCACCCATCTTAATGCCTACCATCCCTAACAGAGGACAGCAAAGGAGCCAGATGAAAGCCCTATTCTATTTTTCGGTACACCTATCTAATTTAAAGAATGTTCATGATTGAAATAACGTCATTTTTCCCACTTATATCTAACTTGCATTTTGCAAAGTTAAGTTTCTCACTGTTCGCAGCCCATAGCATTTGGCACATTCAGTTTTCCTTTCACTGTTTTGGAAACTGCTTTTCAAGTCATTGTTATGTATATGAATGCAAATGAATGTCATGCAAATGAGCGGCAGGAGTATTCCCCTGTGTGTTTCCTCTTTTGATAAAATCCAAGGTCAGAATCACTAACCTCATCATTTATTTCATGAATAACCGTGGTAATTTTCTACTGTTTTAATAAAATTTTCACAAAGTAAAGATAAAAATCATGAGGAGCAGCATACGCTAAACTGAAGGCCTTTTCCCTCAAGACAAAAGTGGCTTTATCATTTTAATCAGATTCAAGTTCCACAAAAATTAATCATAATGTAGGTGAATCTCAGAGATTAAAATGTTTCAATATTACAATTTGTGCTTATTATTGTGTGTGTGTGTGTGCACGCGTGCACACGTGACAAACATGTAGACCAGAGGACAACCTTGGGGTTCTGGGTCTTTCCTTCCACCAAGTGGTCCCAGGCATCAACTCAGTCAAACTTGGCTGCAAGTGCCTTTATCCTCTGTGTCACTTTGCTGATCCTTCATTTTGATTTTACAGAAACATAACTTTAATAGACTTAATATACTGCCTGTACATGTGACAACTAATCTGGGTGGTCAAGCAATCTGATTACATTCGGAATCAACTAAAATCCACGTTACTAGGCAACACCTCCGAGGGATTTTCTTAATTAGATTATATGAGGTAGGAAGACCCACCCTAAATCTGAGCTACACTTTCTAGTGCAGCCCACATAAAATACCATGGAAGAAGGAATCCAGGAATCCTTTATTTTTCGCCTACTTGTCTTCACTCTGACTGGCAAGTTTGTTTGTCCTGTTGCTGCAGCAGGTATTAAACCCAACTTCTTTAGGATTCCAACATAGACTGAAAACCATTAGCTCTCCAGGAACCCTCTAGGTCTCCAGCCCTAGATAGAGACTGCTCAGACACCCTGCCTTGTTGACTAAACATTACTGAGTTTACTGGCTGTCCCATTGTGACAGCCACCCTTGCACCAAAAAGGCTGGATCCTGGAGGTCAGTCTAATAACACTCCTTTTTAATATACATCAGTTCTGTTTATTTAGAGTCTTGACTAACACCAATACATAAATGCCTGCTTAATTATTCATTAAATTTGTACATTTGGGTGCTCAGTTGAGTCGGTGAAAAGCAAGAAGACCAATATGTATTCCCCATACAGAAATGCGGCCATGGCACTTGTCCAGAAAGACTCAGTTTATTTTCCAGATGATTCTCCAGGAAGACTCAAGGATTTCTAATCAAGAATACTTAAATGGCTCTATGTTTGTATCTCAAAGACACTTTCAGCCAGTGACAATACAGCCCATTTATTAAGAAAAAAAAACAAAAACAAAAAACAGC
>LOEQ01001643.1:41436-53442 GCA_001685075.1 Bramus lutescens | reverse complement strand
TCTGTGGGCCTGCCTGCCTACTGCCGCCAGGGATCTTTAAACATTTTTAAAAAGGAGGAACATTCATTTCTGATGAGAATGAAAAATGACCTGGCTACCTTAAAAGGGTTTGATAGTTAACCACAAACTCAAATATAGTCTTAAAATACAATACTGCAGTCATGTTTCTTGGACTGTACCCCAAAGACACGAAAACAGGTCATTACAAAACCTGCACATGAATATTCAGAGCAGCAATGCTAACCCTTGAAGGCAGTCAAGACATCCTTCAGTAGGTGAGTGGAAGGGAGTGAGCTGTCAAGCCACAAAAAGACACAGAGGAGACTGAAATATGTGGGTACAAAGAAGCCAGTCTGTTGGGCGACATGATGTAAGACTCCATCTGGATGACCAGCTGACGAAACTATGGAGACAGCAAAGGAACCAGTGTTGTGTCCCAGGAAGAAAGAAGGGATGAGAAGGCAGGATGCAACGTAGAAAAGCTACTCTGTAAGACTATTGATGATGGACACAGGCCAAAAATCCCTGAAAACTCACGGTAGGACAAGTGTGAGCCCTAGCATAGACTATGGACTTGTATGTTTACCATGTGTCAAGGCAGGTTCATCAGGACCTACAGATGTGCTGCTCCGGTGGGGATGCTGATCATAGATTAGGTTGGAGGTCTGGCAGGAAATCTTTATGTCCTCTGATCTATTACTCTGTGGACCTAAAAACTGCTCTGAAAATCTAAGTCTATGTAAAATACTGAGCCATGAATGATTTGGTAAGTGTTTAAAGTGTTCATAAAGAAATAGTCAATACACGAGATGTGATTAGATCAATGCCCAGCTATTACTGTTGCTACGGCTGTTAAATTTTTCACTGCAAATAATCGTTACTGAAATGCAGGGGGATGGCTATGATGCTTCCATTCACGGGGTCCTCGATGATGAGAGGAGATGGAGGCTCAGAGAAGATGAGAGCAGGATTTAAGCTTGCTCAGCACTAGCTGGTTCTGCCTGAAAGACTCAGCTAACTCAAACCCCATTCTCCTTCCCACCGCCCATTCTCTCTCCACAGCAAGAGGCTGTAAACCAATCTGCCTCCATCAGCAAAGACTCCTAATTTACATTCCAGACTTCTCGGTGACATGATTGTCTATAAAGAGACTTTGATCAAATACAGCGGTCCAGAGATGGATGCTTTAAAAGCAGGGGGTGCTTCAATTATTCAGCATCTCGTACAGATTGGGTAACACTCTTTAAAGTTCTGAACCTCTCGCTGAGGCAGGGCACTTGGTGGACTGGCGGGATAGAACGACAGAGCACCAGACCCAGTGTCAGAACTCAGGGTCAAGTGCTGGCTCCCTGGCTCACTGCTCTGGCCCTGTAGAGAAGGTACCCAAACCCCCTGCACTCTAACTGATGGCTGTGCAGATTAAATATGACAATGTAGGTTGATACGGTGTGAGCCACTTAACTGAAAAAATAGTAGCCGGTGGCTTCTCTCACAGTCTGGGTGTCACAAACTGTGTCAGATGAGTGTATATCAAAAGGCAAAGCACTCCACCTTTCTCAGGGAACCCGTTAGGGTAAAAGAACAGAATCCCTCACTCGGCACCATTTCCATTCCTCGAAACCGTAGGCTAAAAAAAGAATCCAGAGATGTTCGCTTGGAAACTCCAGCTCACTTCCCTCCTTTCAGAATAGTTAAAGCCTGCATTTTTATTACCACTCTTTTAAATCTTCTAAACCTCCACATCAAGCATGGAGGCTAAGGAGATAGGTAACTCAGATGGCAAAGTGCTTGCTGTGGAAGAGCATGAGGAGCCAAGTTCAACCCCCCAGCCAGGGGTGGTAGTTAAGGCTCTAATCCCAGCCCTGGGGAGGTAGCGGATGGAAGGTTTCTCGGGCTTGCTGACGAACCAGCCTAGCCTATGTGGAGAGCTCCAGGCCAATGAGAGAGCCTCTCTCACAGAGACAACAAACCACAAAACCAGGCCAAGGTGGACAGCACCTGGGGAATGACAGGCAAGGTTGATATCTAGACTCCCTGCATCCACATGTGCTTACATCCACACGAGTGCCCATATGAAGAAGTATGCATAAACGAACATGCCAAAAGGGAGGAGGGTGAATAAGCCGAGCTTTGCTGCAGAGACAGGACCCTCTGTGTTCATTGATCGGCATGGCTGTGAACCACTGTAGAATTTTGATCCCTAGGCACAGCAAAAATCAGGGGACAGACAAAGGGTTGTTCGGGGTGCTGTCTATGGGGCTGATCAAAATATCTACCAGCCAGTCCATGTTGTCTCATTTAAATAGCCATCCAGTTAAGAGGGGAACAGAACAAAAAGGGAGTGAGTGTCTGAGAAGTGACATCCTGCACCTACCAATGTGGCTGCTCTCAGCAGTAACCAGAGCCTCTCCACAGTGCAGGCTGCCCATCTGCATAAGCCATTGCTTTTTACCTCAGCCCTGTGGATGGAACTCAAGGCCCTGCTCATGCTAGACTAGCACTCCATACTGAGCTACATGACCAGTGGAAGCTCCATCCCCAGCAGTCTTCTCTAACCTGCTAGAACAGCTTTAAACCCTTCTCCCAACATCAGATTGTTGTAATTCAGACTCATTCCCCAGCGCTCTGTTAGCTAAACAAGCTTTATTCCCCAAACAGTTAAGGAGGGAGGCTCTCCTGCCTCCTTCTGCTTCCAGAAAACCTGGAGTCAAGCTGGCACTCTTCTGGCAGGCGGCTAGGCCAATCAATTTGACAAAACCTGAATCTCCCTGTTGTGGGAGGAAGGGGGAAGAGATGAGACACCCAAGTAGTCATGCATCACTTAAAGTGGGGGATCTGTTCTCAGGAAAGTGTGTGAGATTTTTGTTGTGTAAACATAAATCTCTGTGTTTATGGCAACAATAGTGACAGCTCACTATAATGTAATAATTTTAAGGGACCAGCATTTTTATGTTGCTCACGAATATATTGATTTTCTCTCTTTCCACATAAAACAGCATAAAAAGTCTGACTGCTAGGCTGCTCACCCCATAATAAGACCCAACAATAAAAATGAAAAGAAAACACCTGATTAAAATCCTCACATGGAAAAGGGAATAAATTTGACCCCTGAACCAGGGAGAAAAACTAAAACAAATGGAAACCAGTCCAGAAAGACATCTTGGCTGTTAGATGTCATTATAATAGGTCAATAAAATCACTAAAATAACTCAAGTCCAGGAAGTCTTTCAGAAGCTGGGATGAAGTGAAGGACAGGGAAACCAAAATGGGAATGAGCTTCAAGGTTCCATCTAAAGTTGATTTCTCAATAAGAAGAAAGCCCAAGATGCAAAAAGCTGAGGAAGAAATAAATAAATAAAAAGAATGAGTAAAACACAGGTGATTTCTGAAACACGGAAATCTCTAAGAGTTAACAGAATACATAGCATCACACCAGAGCAAGCCACTATGGAATTTCAAAATATAGAAAGAACCCCACAAGATCACTGGAGAGAAGCCATCACATGCAAAAGTCTAAGAGCAGAAATGGCTTTGGACTTCTTACCACTAGAAATGACACCCACTGCCATAGAATAGTGTATTTCTACTTGAGTTTAATTATGACTTTATCTTAGACTTCTATTATATTTTCTGTTCAAATTGATTGAGATATAGTATCCCATATACAGGAATTCAAAAAAAAATGTACCTATAAGCATCCTTTTCAAAAATATTACTGGATGGTGGGCCCTGACCATCTCCAGAAGTACAGGAGACTGGGGTGTGGAGGCTGATGATCGGAGACAGCAATGAACAGAAATCTCAAGTCGAGCTCTCAGCAGTGCCCGGGAACAGTGTCTCCAAACCACTGAGCAGCAGCTCCGGGAGGAAGGTTTTAGGGAGAAGGGTGAGAGTGAAGCACTGAGCATGTGGGAAGCATTATGGATAGACAAGAACAGTGGAAGTCAACAAAAATAACATCGGGACTAGACTAGATCAAAGGCCTGGAACTTATCAGCTCGAGGAAAAGCCAAAGGGACACACACACATGCACGCAGGCGCACACACACACACAAAAGGAGCCATGGCCCTAGTTTACTGTTGGCTTAGTAGTGAAAACACTTTAGTCTTAATATTACAGGCTTCAACTCTTGATTTAATAAAATATGGTTATATAACTTTATTGAGGGGATGAATGGAAAGGAATATGTCAATACTAAGAGAACTAGCACTTTTCCTCTCAAGTCAACAGACAGATGAAGAATAAAAGCAATAAATACATATCTGGGGATATAATAGCAAATGAAAAGAAATAGACAAACATGTTAAATATAAATGTTAAATTTATGACTCTAGAGAGATGGGAGAAGGAAGACAACCTTTGCTTTCTCAATCTTATAACATTTGGAGGTTTTCAAAAATATGAATGTGTGCTATGTTCACCAAAAATGCACTTTTAACAGACAAAATTAATCATTTAAATTTCCATAAGGCTTTAAATATATAGTTCTCACTGATATCTACCCTCAACCAAATGCTCAAAAAACACTTTCAACTCATACATACACACACCTAAAAGCATTTTTCCTCCATAATTTACTACATCAGAAATCAGAAGAATTACCACCATGCTTTGGTATTAAGTAACCCCCCAAACACCTGATAGGTTTTCTAATTTCTCTGATTTACCATAAGAACAAACTGAAAGTATCTGGGGGGCAATAGTTTCATAATTTTAATATCTTAACATCTTAATGTCTTAAAATCTTAATATCTTCCCTGTTTTTGATTTTAATCATTTAGATACTACATCCATTGATTTGGTCTAATCAGCAATATCCATTGTTTCCTATGCTAATGCATATCACTTGAGAAATATCCAGAGAAGGCATAACATTTTTTTCCTAATAAAGGTAATCATGTGTATGTTTTTGCCTGCAAGTGTGTATGTACACCACATGCATAGATGCATGTCTAGTACCCACAGATGTCAGAACGGGGCACTGAATCTCTCAGAACTGGAGTTACAGGTGGTTGTGAGCTGCCATGGAGCTTCAGGGAACCGAACCCAGGTCCCCTGGAAAAGCAACCAGGGCTCTTAACCACGAATCCATCTCTCCAGCCCCGGTTTTAAGCATTCTTTAAAAATGCATACCCATAAAGCCAGAAGCTATATTTTCCCTCTATAATGATTCTGCATCCCCTCACAATTTTCTGTGGAGTGAAGATTTTTCTCTAAAGCATAAGCACACCCTGTTCCATTAGCATCTTCCTGAACTAAACAGGTTGAGGCTTAGAAACAACAACGCCAGCACAGCGAGAGCACAGGCACTCAAGGATGGAAACCGGTCATTTGTATTCACTTGCTGTAGCTAAGCTTTCAAAACAGACAAACTAATTTGACAAAAACCAATTCTAGCACAGCACTTAGTAGAGTAATTTGCTTACCTCTGTTGGTTTATAGCAGTCTACGAGAGCTTCCTAGAATTAAACACACAGAAAGTCAGTTTTTATTTTTAAATTCATTGTCTTAAAAGTGAAATAAAAAGTCATTTCTTCTTAATTTATTTTATTTCAAAGAATGTATATGTCTATGGAGTATGTACACATACGTGCAGTATCCATGAAGGCCACAAGAGGATACTGGACATCCCATGGAGCTGGAGTTACAGGCAGTTGTGAGCTACCTGATATGGGAGCTGGGAACTGACTTCTAGCCCTCTGGAAGAGCAGCAGGTGCTCTTAATTGCTGAGCCTTCTCCCCAGGCCCCTCATTTCATCTTTAAATTATTATTTTACAACCGTCTGCCAAGACTTCCTATTGACTATCTACAATCACATTTTATTTCGGTATCACTTGGTCAGCTACGCTATAAAAACGTCATTCATACGCAGCCATGTTTTGTCCTAAGCGTGGGGTACACATGCATATAGATACTACATAGAGTTTTTGATTTACAAAAGACTTGCTTTTGGGGCTATTATGGTTTGGAAAAATCAGATATAACCCTTACTAGGTTATAAATGCCTTGTTGAGCAGAGCTTGCTTTAAAGAATTTTTTACCTCTTTCTACACACACACACACACACACACACACTCACACCCTTCCCTTTGAACTCTCTACCTGGTTAATATTAAACTAGATATACGTAAAGCTAAGGCCCTGCCTATGTAACACAGTGGCAACCACTGTGGTCATGGAGAGAGGGCACTGGCCGTGCTTCAGCCACAGATGGTCCTAAGCCGTTCTTTCCTCACTCACCTGGACCAAGCAGGAAAGGGGACTGGAGGATAAAAACCCTTTCCAGTTCTCAGCTTATTTTGTATGTCATTTTATTTTCTACAGAACTAACACCTATTTCATTTAAAAAAAAAAACAAACAACTATTGTCTCCCAGTGAAATCCACACACAAGGAATAATTATTGTAGCAGAGGCTGCTCTCCACTCCCAAGGGCACTGGTAATTATGAACACATTAATCACATCAATGAAATAAAATGGGCACGTTGACTGGTGCCAGTCACCCTGTGCCACTGGGGATAGTCAACAGCCACTAACAGTGATTACCAGTGGGCGTTAAGAACAATGGCAGGCCACAGGTTAATTAGTTTTAGAAACTGTGCAGTGCAGACGGGGAAGTGGTGGACCTGACCTCCCATGGGAAGAGCTGTGTTTTATTGCTTTCTGATATGGAACATTAAACACTTCAATCCCAGCTGTTCTGGCACAATATGATTAAGAGAGCACCTAATAAAAAGATACTTTGCTAAACTGAATCACATTCCAAGCCATCTAATTCTAGGAATTGCTCTCATGAATGATTTAATCCATAGTTGCAAGACCAGTGCCCAGGGCTTGGATATTTCCCAGTCTGGCACAGTTACTTTCCTTCGTGCCTGCCTACATGGTAACCCTCTCTTCCCTGGAGATTGACTTTTCAGGGTAGAGACAACTCTGTCTCCCAAGATTATACGCCTTGGGAGCACTGCCCCAGAAGGCACCTGGAAAACTGTCTGCTGTCAGCAGCTGTTCTATTATCGATATGCACTAATTGGTGAAAAGCTAGCACTGATGCCCTCTGCTCTGCCAAATGCCAGTGTTCAAACCCTGGTGACCGCCAGTGTCCCCACCAGGCAACATCAGTTCTGCCTGGGTTTTGGAAACCCAAGTAGCCTCAAACGCTCACGCTCAGAAAATCCTTGATTCTGAAAGCTGTTTACCTGTAATTTCGAGGCTCTTTCTTCCTCGCTGTCAGCATCAAGAAGGTCATCAATGTCAATTTCTACATCTGGCATTTCTTCTTCCTGGTGGGAGCGAAGGGGAAGACTTTAGTGCAGGGAGAAACGAGGTAGTACACACTAAGGACTCAGTTATCCAGCCAGAAGGGGCGATGGGTAAGAAGGAGAAAGCAAGGCTCGAGGGATGGGTGGTGGTGGAGAAAGAGGGTGAAGAAAAGGGGGGAGAGATGAGAGGTGGGACAGGAAGGGGAGAAAGAAAAGGAGGGATGAGGGGAAACAAAGGAGCAGTTAGCATCACGTTCTGCTTAGACCAGGAAATCACACCTTTGCACAGACGATAGACTGGCAGAGCAGAGTAGAAGCAGTGAGAACTACAGTTCCTGATCCAGCATACGCTCCTCTCTCAGTGACCACACCAGTCTTTATTGTGGGCCCCGTCTTCCCTCACAGTTCCTGGTCTGTAGAAAAACTGATGTCACCTACTCAGGGACAGACCCACCAAGGATGTGGCATCCAAGACCCAAAGGGATTCTGAGACAGGTTCCCTCCCTCCGGACAAGTTCGGGCTGAGGAAGTGGGGAGCCCCAGATATTGCTGGTAGCCTCTTGTCGCCATAAAAGAGACCAAGATGAGGACAAGGTTGACACAAGAGTGGGAGGGCTGGGAGGACCAAGACAGTCACAGCAGGACAGTATCATATATATAAAATAGGATAGGAAGGGGGCCCGGGAGGAGTAGTGGGGAGGAGAAGGCAGATGAATATGGTCAAGATGTATTGCATGAAATTCTCTAAGAAATAATAAAAACATTTTTTCAAACAGTTTCTAGACAAAACCACTAAGCCACCAGGTCAAAGCACGTCTGAGCAGATGCCTTATATTGTAGCAGCTGACTTGGACTGAGCAATCAAAGACATCCAGTCCAGAAAAGGGGGCAGGAAGGGTGAAAGCCTTCACTGGTTTGGAAGCACTCGGTAGCCTCGGTCCCCTGCCCTCTACTCTGTTCCTTAAGTCTTCCCTTTACTCTCTGACTAACAGAGTCAAATGTAAAAATAAAGCACACTGCAAGACAGACCTGCACCTGTGCGTTTCATCTTGCCCCGTGCAATCACCAACTGCCTGACTCTGTTCAGCCCCAGTGAGAACTGAGGGGAGTCAGTAGTGGCTGGGAGGAAGCTACACATGCGCATGCTCCGAGGGTCACATGGCCTTAGCCACTCCTTCTAATGGTCTTGACTTCCAGGCAAGACTTACATTCTGAACCTCTCCAACAATCTGATTTTATACATATTTGAAATATATTTTTTGAAGTTATATATTTGCAATCAGGGCAGAAAGGAACACTGGCAGGGGGAGATAGGGACTGGGGGGGTGGGGGACGTGGTAAACAGATTAGCAGTAGCGGCATAGACTTTTGGTAGATTCTCCACAGTGAAAGGACCAATGAGGATGCAGATACCAACTGTGAGACCCAACTGGCTTACAGAACAAAGGGCAGCATCCAACAGGGACCCAGGGTACTGTGGGAGGACATGCACTGGCAATTCATCCTTAGGTGGTGCCAGGCCGGTCATTTACCCCGTAGGTATCCCCAGGCCAATGGATGAACGAGCCCTAATGATGAGCCCCCAGAAAGCGAAGCTGGGGAATTCAGCTCCATCCACAGCTCATCCACAGCTCATCACATCTTCAATCAGTTCCTCTTAACGCAAGAACACCTTTGCAGGTCTCAGCTGGCTCCATTCAAGGAAAGCCACAGCAAAATAGACCCCCAAGTTTTTATCTAAGCCGCAGGTGACAGTGCCTCCCTCTCGCCTTTGTCCCCACTCCTCCCTAGAACAGATCTCTGGGTTCAGTATTTAACCTCTGTGGACCCAGAATATTTAGGTCATGGCTTTGTGAAATCAAACAGGGGAACCTGGTATAGACCCTTCTCAAGAAATGGGAGCCACGGGCAGCTTAGAGTCTTCTGTTCTAGGACACAAAAGCACAGTCAATAATGACTACTTCCTCAGAACAGTACAGCAGTGGGGTCTCCTCCCCCCCAAAAAAGGATCACAGGAACAGAAAACTGTTTGATCGTGAGTCAAGCTTTATCAAACCAGCTTGGACTTGTGTTATGACGCTTGCCCTAGGCATGGGCACCTCAGTCAGATGTCCTCTCATTAGGAGTGCACAGGGCTGTTAGCGCCTATGCTTGACCCCTTTCCCCAGACCTGGAGAGCTAGGTTGTCTAACATGGTTGCCACGGGTAGTATTTAAACGCCTGGCAATGCAAGCCAGACATGGATTCAGTTTCTCATTCACACCAGCCATATTTCAAGAGCTCGAGAGTGCACGTGCAGCGCATGGCTTCTGCACTAGATTTAGAACGTTTCGTCATCCCAAAAGGTCCTGATGGGTAGCATGACTGTAGGACTGCTAGTCCTCTCGACCAGAGTCAAGAAGCAAAGTCTCAGTCCTACAAAACCTTAGTCTCAAAAGAGATTAAGAGGTGCAGAGGAAATACTGAGTCTTAAGGTCACTCCGGGGTCACACCTGAGACCGGAGGTCACCTGACTGGAGACCTCTGCGCTCCTTTGTAAGAGGCAATGCTGACACACGGGAAGGGCTGACTGAGTAATAATCACAGGCACCTCAGGTAGCCACGAAGTCTCCACCTGACCAGATGCCTCAGAGGCTTGGGGCAGCCACGTGCAGCCTGCACACAGAGCAGACGTTCTCAAAGGCTGGTGATTCTACATGCATGGAGGGTTCCCTTTGGCTGTGGACTGTGGATGTTGATCTTAGAATGACAGGGACCCAATCATTTCCGGGGCAGCGAAGGCTCCCAGAGTCTACAGGGGCCTAAGAGAGTTTGTCTGTCTTTCCATATTTGCCCCATATTAAAGATGTATCCCCACACAGAGGCTCTGGTGTCAAGGAGTGAAGCCATGGTCTTCAGAGTGCTGGAGAATGCTAGCAACCCTGCCTCCATGCTTCTTTAGGCAAGAAGTCTGCTGGTACTGAGGCTGTGACCTGAAGTCCCGGTGGGAGAGAAGTGATTCTGAGAGACACTTGATTTCTCCCTTCAGCTATCAAGATAACACATTTTTATTTCAGATATAAAATTAGTGCATTTAACAGGCCCTCAAGAGTGAAAGCCGAACCTGACCTCCAAAGGGAATATACCAAAGGCTTCCATTCACAGCAAAGGACCACAGAATAAAAATCCCAAATGGATGGGTTATTTTGTTCTGTGGTTTTGGGGGTTTCTGTGATGGGTGTATTCTGCCACCCACAAAACCCCCAAAGATGCCTCTCTTTTAAAAATTATAGATCTTTAAAACATCTCACACATTCACTAAGTTTGGACTCCAATAAAAACAGTTTCTATAACAAGAAGGAGGCAGAATGGGACCCAGGTCACTTTCCCCAGAGTGAACAACAAACAAACAAAAGCCGGTTAGCCTGACCAACAGTCAAACTGAAATACGTTCCTGCCATTGTCTCACGGTTTTCCAGAAACTGAGTGAGAATTAGATGCCCACCTCCCCAAAGTTGGCCAAACTGTCATTCTTAATGTAAGAAACATACAAAAATCTTAGTTTTTAAAGACTTGCCAGGAAGTAGGAGTAGGGGAAATAACAGTCACAGCTGATGTCACCTTACTGAGAACATGGCCACTGAAGGCCTCTGAGCAAGGGTGGGAAAGGACAAAGGAAGGAGCTGAGCCAGTTATAGGCCCAGGCTGATGAGGAAGCTGGGAGGCTCTGGGGACAGGGCTAGTTTCATCCAGGTGTGAGGCGGCTGGACTGGAGCGGGAGCGCTCAAGAATGGAAGGAAGAGTTAGAGGGTGTGAAAACCAGGGAAGGAGAACAGAGGAAATCAGGAAAGAACTGGATGCTGGAGCAGGAAACAGAGAAGATCAGACCCAGGTTCTGGGCTCAAGATGTTCTAGAGAACAAGGGAAACAACAGGGCCACCGGGACTGTGAAGACTTTCCCAACCTACCCAGCAGCTGTGAGGTCAGCATGACCAGCCACCCCACAGCTATGAGGAAGAGGCAGGATACCCACTCTGCAATGCAGGGCCACACTGCAGCACGGAGTGACAATGTGCGGCCCTGATAGGCAGCCATGGTAGCCAGGAGCTCATCAAGGGCTATGATGTTAGTACATGGTGCTGCAGCCGAGGCAGACTATGAAGTCAAGTCCTCCTGCAGCAATGACAAATGCCCTCGCATACACACCACCACAGACACTCACACGTGTATCTACACCACCATACCACACACATGTCCACATGCACCACCGTGAACACTGTTCACACCACCACACACCACATCGTGCATGCTTTCTTTCACATGCACACTCTCACAATACACATATATGCATACAAACTGCCTGGATTACAGTCTCACTGCCACACACCATACCATGCATAATCTTTCTCTCCTGCTCCTCTCCCCCCAGCTCCTTTGCACCCCCCCCCACATACACATATTTCTAACTAGTCAGAAGGTGCACAATGAGAATGGTCAAGTAAGCTTTTACAAAATGCAAATGTCACCTTGTCCCAGCAGTGCAAGGCCAGCAGGATGCTCAAGCTAAACTTAGATTTAGAAAAAGATAGTGTTTTTAAGCTCTATACAACACAGCTCCTCTGCAGTGCTCAGAAGTCTCCATCCCAAAGCAGGCATGGGAGGTCACAATGGTATGAGCTGCTATGTAGGCTGTTGTAGTGATGTGGCGAGCAGGCCTGCTTTTCGTCCCACCCGGCTAGCTTATACCCCGAAATAACAACACA
>LOEQ01001643.1:25637-41404 GCA_001685075.1 Bramus lutescens | reverse complement strand
CCTATCAAAAGGCCAAGGCAGTTTCTTTATTAATCAATGAAAGTAACACATAGACAGGTGACCCTCCCACATCAGACTGTGGCATCTCTAGAGAAGCAGGGGACAGTAGAGTGGGAGGCTGAGGAGCCTAGTAAACACCAGCTATTGGCTGTCCAAACACTCATGAGAAAACCAGCCAAACATCTGATGTCTCACCTCTGTATAAGCCTGTGTGGAGCAGCGGCAATTGCCATGGGAGAGATAAGAACGGAACCCTTAGTGGTATGTGAGCACTCTACGAAAACATTTATACTTCATGTTTTCCTTCTAACAATAATCCCCCAAACTTCCCATAAACAACAACAACAACAACAAACAATCACCTATGACCACATTAAGCTGGGCCAACTGCATTTACACATTACGCTAAATGGAATTTACATTATTTGCTATGGGCTAATGAGACAAAGGTCAGAGGGCATTCTAAATTTATACAAATTTAATAATAGGAATGATTCATTAACACCAAGTGATGCTGGGAGATGTCATCCAGCCAACCCTGAGCCGCAGCAATAGGTACAGATTTTCTGCTACTGAAAGAATGACGTCAGCCATCATAGGACGTACATTTAGGATGCTGTGGCTTACGTTTAATTTGCAATTTCCGTATAATTTCATAATTGGAAGAAGCATAAGCATCAGGAGTTTATACCTGTTTTAAATGATACATATGCAAATGATATGATAATATTAAATATCTAAATTAGCAATCTGCAAGAAATTAGTCCCATGAAAAAGTATCAAAACCCTGGGAATTAAAGGCAGACCAGAGGCTTTCACAAGGGATCAGGTTGCCCACATTAGGTTAGAGCGCCAAAGCCAGCAGGCTTCCCAATAGCACACTGAGTACTCAACACCAGGAATGAGCCCTTTATCTGTTTTCTGTAGCTGTAACATGAAGCCTAAAGCTGGAAGACTTACAAAGAAAAGAGGTTTATTCAGCTCACTCTTCTGGAAATCCAAGAGCATGACATCAGCACACTCCTCTGAGAACATCATAGTGGCATCACTCAGTAAGACACATGTAAGAAGTCAGATGGGAGTAAGGAAGCAAGGAGCAGGGGAGGGGCTAGGGTCATTCTTCAGTGACAGTCAACTTATTTGGAAACTGACCCATGCCTGTGAGCCTAAACCCACTCCACTCTGCAATGCTGACACTAACCTCTTCTTGATGGGACAGTCCGCATGATCTAAGGACCCTGTCCCTCTTAAAGATTCTACCAATTCAATATCACCACATTGGGGACTGAGCTTGGAACACACGAGCCTTCAGAGACAAGCCATACCTGACGCAGAGCAAGCAAGGACTCCAGAATCCCAAGAAGAGATGTTTTCTAACTATGACACATCTCCTCCCCATTAGGTCAGTCAATAGTGACAGGAAAACCCATAGGCATGTTGACACTTCAGGTCTTTCATCTTAACGTTTTTACCTCCTATGAAAGAAGCACTCTGGAGAAGCCGAGAAATCAACTGAGGAAGGAGAACCTGGAGAGCTAGCTGACAAAGCTCAGAGGGGACAAAATAAAATCGTGACTGAGGAGAGACAAGCAGGCAGGCTAGCAGTGTGTCTGGGAGCCTCACTACCAAGACATGTGGCCAGTGCCCAACCCCCACACACACCACACAGACAGCATGGCCTCCTAGCAGGGCCAGGGTGCCCTCAGCTTAGGTAGTGAACAACAGGAGTAAATAGGAGGCACTGTTCCAATCTGAGAGCACATCGGAGTGGTTCTCTAGCACATGCACACTTTAAAGACTAATTGAACTCATTCAGTGGAAGTCTCCTCAGAGCTGAGCCACCAATCTCACCAACTACTCCTTTGAAGACATCACAGCAACCAGACAGGCTGACACCTGCCTGTTACCCCAGCGGTCAGGAGGTGGGGCAGGATGATCAGGAGCTCAGGTTCATGGTAAGTCAGAGGCCATTCCTGACTACCTGAATGACACATATACATGCCCACGCACACTCGTACAAGCTCACCCAGGCACACACATGCATAAATGCACACACTCGCACACGCACATGCACACCTGGCCGCAGAAGACTCTATGGTAAAGGGATGTTTCACACTCTATTTATAGGAATTATTGTTTTTGTCACTCAAGACAGCAAGGCTTAGCACTCCCCTTGCCCCACACCCCAAAACTTATGTTCTTTTCTGAGGCACTCAACACCATGACAAGTGACAACTGCTGCAGATGGGAGCAGGCTGCCACACGTGCCATCCCAACCCCCGAACATTCTGTCTCCCTTGCTTCCTGCTCGTGAAAGCACATAGGATACAACTGACCACGAGTTGCATTATTTCACAAACACCTTGCAATGTGTTTGAAGTTTTGACAGCTCCCAGGCACCATTTAGTGCTTCCAGTTTTATTAACAAAGGGCTTGTGACACAGCCGCATGGCGTAGCAGCCCAGATCTCACTGCTGTCTCCACACAACAGCAGCGTCAATCAAACAAATGCTGCTGCTAGACAGGAAGACTGACATTCCTGGTGGTGAGAAATGAGTCTAGAACAGAGGTTCTCATCCTGTGGGTGGCGACCCCTTGGGAGTCCAGAGGTTGAATAGCAGATATCCTGCATATCAGATACTTAAATTACAATTGATTCGTAACAGTGGCAAAAGTAGTTATAAAATAGCAACAAAAATAATTTTATGCTTAGGGGTCACCACGACATGAGGGACTGTGTTAAAGGGTCGCAGTGTTAGGAAGGTTGGGAACCACTGCTCTAGAAACAGGCAAACTACATTAGAATCTCAGGACTCTAGGAGAGTCCAGAGTATCTTACCCCTTGGCAGAGAGAAGTGGTCCACTGGCAAACATGCTTGCTTCTTTAGGGGGAGACAGAAGACAAGGACCTTGGTTCAGGGTGGGTATCTACCTGAGCCGCACAGGACCAGAGGTAATCAGATCTTAAGTTTTGGAGCACCCTCAAAAACTGTACGTTTGACCACCCCTAATCTGAAAACCCAACGTCCAAAGTTCCCAGTTTTTAAAAATGTTTTATTTGCCTTATCGTCATTGTGGATGGGGGTGTGTACATGTGTATGCGCACACAAATGTGTGCTCACTCCACGATGGATAGGCGAAAGTCAGAGGATAGTCAGTCCTCTCCCTCTACCGTGTGGGTTTGTGGGGATAGAACTTAGGTCATCGGGTCTGAGCAACAAGGGGCTGGGACACTGTGTTCACTATGCTTCTGTTGCTGTGATTAAAACAGAAAACCAGGGCAACTTGTAGGAGAGTTCTACCGTGATTTATGGTTCCAGAGGGTATGAGTTCACCATGGCAGGGAGGCATGGCAGCAAGGTAGCAAGTCACAGGAGAAAAAAGCTAAGGGCTCATGGCTTCAAATACAATCTGGAAGCAGTGAGCGAAGAGGAAATGACTCCAGGCTTAAGCTTTCAAAGCTCACCTCTAAGGACACACTTCCTCCTGAACCTCTCCAAACAACACCACCAACTGAGAATCAAGGATTCAAATACCTGCTCCTGGGGGGCATTCTCACTCAGATAAGACGGATGCTCTACCACCATGCTGCGTCCCAGCTCCCAAATCTAATGCCTTTGGGGTGGTAACACGACCCTCAGAAGTTACGGATTTGGGAGTATTTTTGGATTGCAATATTTCAGATATTGCATAAAATATCATGTGGTAAGAGGTGACAAGCCTTTCAGGGGAAAAAGTCTAGGCAGGGGAGAAGGGGGAGGGATGGGGTCAGGGTAGTAACAGGGTAGGGCTCAGTGAGATATCTCATGCGAAGATCTTGACAAGAAAGAGAGATAGTCTTTGGAGGAAGAACAGGTACCAAGCTGTAGGTGAGAAGATGTAGGTGGCAGGGGCATGGGGTCTCCAGTGGAGGAAGGACCAGTGAGGAGGGGGTCACCTGCCGAGAATCACAGGGCCCTATAAAGCATCTAGCATGTACCAGAAGCAGGAGCAGCTGCTGGCGGCTCTGCGTGGAGGGATGACATGACCCGGTTTGCCTTTGAAAGGATTCCCGCCTGCGGCTTGCTGAAGCATGGGCTTTGGGGAGGGGAGAACACAGAGACAACTTACACAGCCCCAGAAATAACTGGGGAAAGGCAACACAGGCTCGGAGCAGAGCAGTCATGTGATATGTATTCTGCTCTTACAACTAGGCTCTTATGTGGGTCACTGCCAACCCAAACTTCACAGCCAACAGAGGTGTTCCTTTGCATCTCTGCTAGAGACTGAAGTGGGTGAGGGCAGAAGTCTTTGGGTGGAGATGGATACATCTAGCCTGCAGGGACCAAACAGCAGCAGGCTGTGAGACAGCCCTGCAGATCAATGGAGACGGACATCTAGCCTGCAGGGACCAAACAGCAGCAGGCTGTGAGACGGCCCTGCATGTCAATGGGTGAGAGAGGGCACTGGCTGAGGAGACACCTAGTCTTAGAAGGTAACAGGACTACTCGACTTGGGATGAGCAGCAAGCAACCAAGCTGAGCAGAGGCCACCTAGACTGTCACTACTGGCCATGTAGCTTCTCCCTTCTTAAAACTCTCCCTACCTATAGCAATGCATTTCAGGGACATATCTGAAGAACTGGTTATACCCTCCAAATAGGTCTAAATAAAATCCTCTAAAAGATTCTGAGAGGACTGGGGAGACAGCTCAGCTGGCAAAGTACTTGCAAGAATGAAGACGTGAGTTCAAGTCTCAGGACCCAAGTTTAAAAAACCAAACAAAAAACAACTAGGCATGGTTGCACATACTTATAATCCCAGCAGAGCACCAGGAAGGAGAGACATGCAGATACCTGAGGTTCTTCTGCCAGCCTACTTAGAAAATTCCAAACCAATGAGACACTGTCTCCATTGTCACAAAAACTCTAGATGGAAGATGGAAGACATCTGAGGAATGACAGTTAAGGTTGTCCCCTGGTCTACACATATACACGTGTGCGTGTGTGCATGCATACACACACACACACACACACACACACACACACACGTACTCCGGCACACACAGATGCATACGCACACACACAGTCACACGATGCAAAATCGGGCAAAAGTGATGGATATACCCATCTTTTGTCTCAAATGTCTCTTGACGCCATTTCCTTATGAAGTAAAAGGACATCAGAGAGTCTGGGTGAGAAAGCTCAGAGTGGGACTCAGAGAGCCTAAACCTCCCTTTCCTGCATCTGCTCTGGCTGCCCTGCTCAGCAGTGAGACAGCAGGTCAGAGCCAGGTAGTGGTGTGGCGGCCTGCCCAGAGCAGGGGGTAAGGAGAGTCTGTGGGTGCTGGGACACCCACCTCCCCCCATGTACTACACTGTCACCCAGGGCTACTGTCTGATTCTCAGGACGGATGAAGAGAGACCATGATCAGGCTGCAAGCCCACTACATATCAAAGGGACCAGAGTGGACATGAAGTGATCACCATATACAGTCAATCAGCTTCTCTCTCAAACATAAATAAATTCTCAATGTAAATGTCTTTTCCAGGAAATTTTTCATTTTTGATGTCTAAAAATAAACACAAATGAAGGCCTAACACATTATCAATTTGTTCAAAACCACAAGGATTAAAAGGGGAGAAGAGAAAAGAAAAGAAAAAAAAAGAGGAGAAAAGTCAAGAAAAAAATCCCAAGACACCATGCCAGGAAAGAGTCTGTGCACTGCTCAGGAAGGGACTTTCACTCAGTGTCGAGAGAAGCCAGGGCCACAGCTGACAGACAGCATCCTGGCCAAACTTCAAAACAGACAAGAGTCCAAATGAAAAAAAGCCAAAGAGACCAAGCCAAGGCACAGAGAACCTGGAGCCCCGCTATGAGTAGGAGGGAGCAGCTGGGTCATGCCACAGTCCCTATGGTGGTTGAGACCTGGGGGAGGGGCAGAGAGAGAAACTCAGACACCATGCTGGCAAGCCCACCTGCAGGGCTGCTCTGGTGAACTTGCTGGAATGTTTCTTCCTTCACTTCCCCTACAGCACAGAGTAGAGGATCTCCCATTGGGTACACCAGGGTCGGAGGATATGTTTCGCACATCTGCCTTTGGGAAGATTCCAGTCTTCGAGGGGCCATTCATAAAACAAGTCAGCTGCTACCAGAGCTTGCCTGCGAAATGAGCAGACCAAAGGGCAGGCTCCTTTGTAAGCAATATGCATAACCTTTTCCGACTCATGGGTGTGTTCTGTGTGGGCAGATTGACTGTTCACAGGACCCCTGCGAGGACCCTCCTCTTCCTAATCTATCCTGCAACTCTCCATGATGACCTGTCATTCTATAGCCCAAGTGTCCCTGAATTTGTATTTTTTATCAGTGAGTTTACTGCCTCCTAGCTGAGCTACTGTGGGACACTTCTAGCTGGTTCCCACACACACATCCTTACCCTTCTCTAGTACAACCCCACTCTGTAGCCAGCTTGGCAACTTCAAGAATACAGATCTGTCACCTTCTCAGAGCATTTGAGTGGCTGCCAACTTCTCTTAAAGAATAAAGTCTTCATTGTACAGGACTGCTTTGACTATCCTGGGTTTTTTTGTTGTTGTTGTTTTTCCATATGACGTTGAATCTTGTTCTTTTGAGGTCTGTGAAGAATTGTGTTGGGATTCTGATGGGGATTGTGTTGAATCTGTAGATTGCTTTTGGTAAAATTTTTACAATGTTAATCCTACCTATCCATGAACATGGGAGATCTTTCCATTTTCTGATAAACACTAAAAGTTCTTGTCCTACAAGTCTTTGACTTGTTTGGTTAGAATTACCCCCTAGATACTTTATATTATTTGTGACTACTGTAAAATGCATTGTTTCCCTGATTTCTTTGCATGTTGTTGTCGTCCAGGATGTCAGAGAGGAAGCCATGTCTGCTCCTGAGAGCACTGTCAAGGCTGAGAGATAAACAAGGGGATCAGACACAGTGTGCCTCCACTACCTGGACCAGGAAAGGTGTACTTTGTCTGTAGACTTGGTGAGCACAGGGTTGAATAAAGATTGCAAAGACGGGAAGAGGTTAGCTCTCTCTGGAGGCAAGTAGTGAATGGCTTGCCCCCATAAGGACTAGCTGTGGCAATTGGCAGAGTCTGGGAGCTAATGTCAAGTCCATTTAAGACTGCATGTCTTGGAAATATACATATTTATATTTGAATCTCCAGTAGCAAATTATTTTTTGGTTTCTCTATCAAAGTACTACACCAAGTAGTTTCAACTATGTTGCTGAAAAAAATAAGTTAGTGGTGAATGCCTTTAATCCTAGCGCTTGGGAGGCAGAAGCAGGTGGATCTCTGAGTTCGAGGCCAGCCTGGTCTATAGAGCGAGTTCCAGGACAGTCACAACTACACAGAGAAACCCTGTTTAAAACAACAATAACAATAAATTTAAGATAATTGCAACTTTTACCTAGAACAATGGTTCTCAACCTTACTAATGCTGTGGCCCTTTAATACAGTTCCTCGTGTTGTGGTGACCCCAACCATAAAATTATTTTAGTTGCCATTCCACAACTGGAAGTTTGTTCTGTTATGAATCATAATGTAAATATCTGTGCTTTCTGATGGTTTTAGGCAACCCCTGTGAAAGGGTCCTTTGACTCCCAGAGTGGCTGCTGCCCACAGGTTGAAAACTGCTGCCCTAGAAGATCAAGTAAGAAGACACAAACATAAACAAAGCAAGGACAAAACCCAGGTCTAAAATAAAGTATTGGAAATAAGTCAAGGTCTGTGGTCGTTTGAAAGTAATTGGCCCCTATAATCGCATAGGGAGTGGCACTATTAGGAGGTTTGGCTTTGTTGGAGTAGGTGTGGCCTTATTGGAGGAAGTCTATCATTCTGGGGGTGGGCTTTGAGGTCTTATATATGCCCAAGCCACGTCCAGTGTCTCATTTCACTTCCTGTTGCCTGTGGGTCAAGATGTAGGACTCTTAGCTCCTGATCCAGCACCATGTCTGCCTGTATGCCACCTTGTTACATCTTGATGATAATGAGCTAAATCTCTGATTGGGGGCCCTGGGACTTCTTTAACACTTTTGGAGAGAACCACACTTTCTACTCCATTTCCTGACTGCACACTGTGGTTTGGGCATTGTTCAGAGATTGGCAAGCTATAAGAGTCACATCTACAGTTTGGGGCAGCAGGCGAGAAGAGTTTAAACAAGTAATGTCGAAGGAAGCAGATGGCTGCAAAGTGAGATGCTCTTCCCCTTGGTAACCTGAGGATTGCTGTCGGGGGCGTGTCACTCGGCCACTGCCAATCTTGGCTTCAGAGACCCTCTGAGAACAGACGGCTCTGATGCGGTCACCTTAGCACTTCTCAGAACTTGCTGGCACCTCCATTTGGAAAGAGAGTTGAGGAACTCTCTATTGCTTTTGACTTCTATTGCTTTTGTCAAGTGCATATGTGGGTCTTCCCCCCAGGAAGGACATCAGTGACAAACTGGGGAGAGGCTTTTCTGGGTGTGTGCGTTTAAAAGGTACCACTCAGCCCTTCACACTTGCCTTGGTGGGAAGCTGTCCACTCTCTGAGAAGAACTACTGATACCCACACAGACAAAGCCCAAGCATACAAAACCAGGCAGGCATGTTCCCTCTTCCCCCAAGCAGGCAGGGGACAGGTGTCACGGCAGATTGCTGCCACACTGGAAACAGGACCACCTTTGTCTCTGCCCAACTTCGATAACATGAATGCCCACCCCAGGCATCCTGTGACAGTCTGGAAACCAGTTTTGCCACTCTGTGAAAGCAGCGTGTCAGCTTTGGGCCATCTGTTCCCTCCTCCCGAACCTCAAAGACCCTAGGCGAACAGTGAACGCTCAATCCAGTTCGATCACTGATTGTCAAGCCATTGCAAGAAAAGGGGCCCCAGAGCCTGGATCTTGAGTCATCTCCTACCAGTAACTGCTGGGGATAAGATTTAGAAAAGATGATCCCTGATTAACTCTCCAGACAAAGGGCAAGAGCCCTGGTCAGGTTGCTCACAAGTGTTGGGCCTGAGGTAAGTGCAACCTAACTTTAGGAGAGCTGAGCTTGTGCCTCATTTCTTACCCAATCTTTTCTGTCCCCATAAAGAACTAGACTGAGGATGTGGCTCTGTGGTAGAGTGTTTGTCTAGCTGTCAGAGGCCTTGGGTTCAATCCTGAGGGGCGGGGAGAGGGAGGGATAGAGAGAGAGAAGGGAGCTTTGCCCTATACTTCATGTCTGGGCAAGGACAGCCAACAATCCTAGTAAGGCTTCTACAAGTCTTCATTGTGAACGAGTGCCCCCCAAGGTTACTAGGCAAGAGGCAGTAATTCAAGCCAGAAAGAGAGATCAGAGGATAAAAGCCCTTCTGTACAAGCCTGATGACCTGAGAGTGGTGATTTGAACGGCATGTCCCTCCTAACCTGGCATTTAAGTACTCATTGCCAGTTAATGGAGCTGTTTGGGAGATTTAGGAGGTATGACCTTGCTGGAGAAAGAACATCACCGAGGGTGGGCTTGGAGGTTTCAAAAGCCAGCTGCATTCCCAGTCAGCTCTCTCCACTCCCGGCTTACAGTCTGAGATGCAAGTTCTCAGCTGCTCCAGCCACAACGTAATGGTGATGGATTCTTATCCCTCTGAAACCCTAAGTCCCAAATAAACCTTGGTCATGGTGTTGTATCACAGCAAAGGGAGACTAACTTATACACTCTGACCCCCTGAGCCCTGAGGGAGAGGACACACTCCACAAAGTTGCCCTCCCTTCTTCTACATACACAGAAGTGGCTTATGTGCTAACCCCAACTCCCAATAATAATCAAAATAAAATTGTAAAGAGGCAGCAGTTCCAGGTTCAGGTCTTGCCGAGTGGCTATTGTTCATAAGGGACAATCAGAGACTCTGGGCTCTTCCTGGCCCAGGGAAAGTCTTGCCTTTCCTCCCCCAGATGTTGTAAGCCTGGTTAGGACACATTCGCCTTCATAATGCAGCTTGGGTGCTTATACTTGAGACAAGCAGTTTCTAATCACACTCCATCTCAGAGGCCCCAATTTTGTTATTCTGACTCAGTAGCAAAGCAAGTTCCAACTCCCTTCCCCCACCACATCTGTCGTTTTCACTACTACAACACACTCTGATTAGGAATCTAGACACTCGCACTGGCAGAGGGAAGGAGGGCCAAGCTTCCATTTTAACTTTGTGAGCCGACTGGAGCGTGTGTTTATTGTAAAAGAAAAGAAAGGTGACAAAAAGTAAGGGGCAGGGTCATTATGATAATCTTTGTTTTCACTCTCAGAAAGAGACATTAAATGCTTAAAATCTTTCCAAGACACCTCACTTTCCCACCGCACGGGGTAGATTTTTTAATTGAACACAACAGATTCAACCATGTGGATGTGGGGTGGGAGGAGCTTGAAGCAAAAATGAGATTCAAGATTCTAATGCCTTGCTCTGACTCCAGCTAAATATTAATAGAAAAAGAAGGGCAACAGGACACTTCATACCTAGTGGATGCCCCTTAACTGTCTGCTGCCAAGTGACAAGTGTGTGATTTGGTCTGAGTCCCAGTGGGTCTGGGGAGCTTGCTCTATTGTCACGAAGGCAAGCAAGCATGGCTCACAACTTATGGTTGCTCAGCTGCCCTCAATGACCGTAAATCCTTGCTTGCTTCTAAGCTGTCCCAGGTGGCTCAGCTAATAGTTGAGTGGACATAATGAGAGAATATTATGATGGTTCCCTTAAGGTCAAGGCTCTTATTTAGAAACGGGAGGCTTAACCGGGACCATGGTTCTTGTTCTGTGTGTCTCAGGAAAGGAACATGCTGGTCTCCACTCATGATAACACACTCTTCCGCTCAAATAAGGGCCAGACTCAAGAGTCTTGGGTCTCTGGCCTTTGGTCTCTTGGGTACATTGGAGATGGGTGAAGGCCATTCAAGCAGAGCACTGACATTTGTCTGACACAGGAAGGTCCTGTCCTCGGCTACCACAGCGCTATGGTCACTCATATGTTAAAATGCATCCTGAGTGGACCCCGGGTTCCTGTCTGGGGAAATGAGAAAGTCAAGAGAAGGCTGATGGGGATGATGGTGCAATGATGTCAGGTTCTTAGTTCCACTGAAGAGAATGCTTAACAATGGTGGATTTTATGTTCGCGTGTATTCTACTACAGTAAAATCAAAACAGAACGTCAAGATGGGCTCCATCATCTTCACCTGCAAACTGAGCTTTTTGAGGTCAGGACCACACTCATTTCTCTCTGTCATCCCTAGACACAGCATGGTATCCACACTCAAACCCAAGCTGTGCAATTTCTACTGAGTGGTGAAACTTGATAAATAAACCGAATGACAAAAAAAAATGGTGAATAAAGAGATAAATAAACAGAAGTTATTCCCAATAAGATGCTTGGGCCTGCAATCATCATTAAGTGCATTTTCTAATGTTCAAGTTAATAAGAGTAACCCAGCGGCTCACACTTTTAATCCAAGCGCTAGGGAGGCAGAAGCACGGGGGCATTTGTGAGTTTGAGGTCAGCCTGGTCTACAGAGTGCGTTCCAGGACAGCCAGGGCTACACAAAGAAACCATGCCTTGAAAAACCAAAAACAAACAAACAAAATAAAAAACAAACAAATAAAAAAAACTGGGTACTTGGGATTTTCAAACTGACCCAAATTTGCAGAGAAGATCATGAGAGCCATGGTTTTTAACTATGAGAGAATAACTCTAGTTATTTATACCATAGTCATAAGTACCAACTGCTCTAACTACAAACTGCCAAGTCGAATAATGCAAAAGGCAAGTGGACACGTATTATGGTTTCTTTTACAGCTTTTGCCTTTTTTTCCCCCTAATTCATCCTTGACACAGTGACTGTTGAATCAAATGTTTTATTTGAGTGGGTTTAGCCTCACCTTTAGCTATGAGCCAGTAACTCAAGGAGTATGTGGAACTAGCAGACTTCCTCTATAGTCAGACACTGAAACATGGGAAATATCCACGAGCAGCTGTTCAGACACAGGGAGCAGCATTCTGCAAGAACCTCTTACCTTTTTACTGCAGTCAGGCAAGGCATTTTATTGGGTCATCAAAACACAGAGCTGCTTGTGCTAAAGAGGGGAGCAGTAGGAGGCCCAGGTGATTAAATAAGGTATAAAATCTTTTAAAGGCAACACTACTTAATCATTGTGACGACATGTTTTAAGAACACCCTGGGACAGTAAACTATTCCTTGATAAAGAGTCCCTCCTTTAATGAATGTCAAAAAATTATGATTGACATATAAACTATGGTAGAACATAATTCACTTTTCTTAGTGAAATTATGCATACCACTTCAAATCCTGCTTATGGTATCATTGTACATGCTTCCCAGAAAGCAAATTAGAGTTTCCTGTACAAAGAGAATTTTTAGCCCACACTGATGAAATTCTCAGAAGGGTTTTGAATTCATTGATCATTTCTCGGGCTAAGGGAAAGGTGACAGAAGTAGAAGAAAAGATTCAAGGACAAAGGGAGAAAGGGAGTCAAGAAAAGCAGGCTCACACATCAGGCATCCAATAACTATCTGCTGACGAAGTGTCTAAGAGCCAGAGGGAGCAGTTTGAGAGGGCTCCAGGGCTGAACCAGATAAATGTCAAAGGAAATAAATACGGAGTAAGCTGTAACTGGGAATGCAGCCTTCCAGATGTGAGCGATCCAGATGCGAGCAGCCCAGCAGAGGTGGAAGGAGTGTGCATCCCCACTATGCCTCTTGCTCCTGCCCATTCATCATCCAATCTTCTTTTCCCTTCACATCACTGTCCTTGATTCACATCTCAGCCCCTCCTAAGCACCCTAATGCCCCACTCACTTCTGGGAATTCTCTAGAAAATAGAGACTTTGGTGCAGACAGTCATCCACACCAACTGGGGTAAAGCAAATGGACTCTGTGTTGTTGTTGTTGTTGTTGTTGTTGTTGTTCCTTGTGCATATTTTCCCACTTTCTGGGTAGTCTGGTATTAGGGAGTCACTGACACAGCCAAGGTTTTGCCTGGCACAGCAGTCTCTGAGATCTTCCCACATTCTGACACATAGTTGTTGCTGCCACTACCTCTGCGTTCTCCTCCTTTTTAATACGGATTCTTGGACCCATTCCATGGAGATGCTGATTTAATAAGACCCACATAATTTTGAAAGCCTTTCTTACCCCAGTGATTCTTGCAATTTTCAGCCCTGAGAAAGCCTGGTCTAAATAACTCCTACCCTTTTTCTTTATGAATCTCTGCCGGGGTGAGCCTGCAGAAATGGTGCTTGCTTTACAGTTAAATAGAGGTTTAAAAGACAAAAAGTATGTCTGTGTGTTTGTGTGTGTGTGTTATGTTATATGTTCTCTTTGAATTGTTTGAATGCTGAGGAAGGAGCAACAGCTGCTAAGAGACATTTGATTATAAATGTTGCTGGATTAATCCAACATCCATATTTTGAAAAATGCTTTGACTTCGAAATTTAAGTCAAAAGATATGTTACTTTGGAGAAGAGGTTTTGGTTTTGTTTCCACAGGAAATGAAAGGCTGTGGATTCATTCTGGGCTAAGAAAAATCATGTTTGATCAAGGAAGATCCCCTGAGAAATCTCTGATAGGAACGGATGGCCCAGATGTCTGAGTTCTATATCCAGAACAGATTCAAGACTGCTGACTGAGATGATTAAGCCTCACAGGATACTCCAGTCAGGCCTTGATCATAATTCTAAATTTTCTTTAGGTCCCTGTAAGATTATAAGCACCACTAATCAGCAGAAAGTATCTTGGAAAACTACACCCACATCCTCCCCCCCAAAATGGATTATGGATATTTATCTTTGTTTAGAGTGTTGGTTACAAGATGTTATGGATAATGATCTGGACAAAAAGCTAAACAAAGGATATTCAATTTAGAGTTCTTGTTTTGAAAAAAAAGGGGGGGAAGTACTGTAGGACAATGGTCTGTACCCTGTCACTTATATTTTAATAAAACACTGATTGGCCAGTAGCTAGGCAGGAAGTAGAGGCGGGATGATAAGAACAGGAGAATTCTGGGAAGAGGAAAGATGCAGTCTGCAGTTGTAACCAAGATGCAGAGGAAGCAAGATAAGAAGGCCTCACTAATAAAAGGTACCAAGCCATGTGGCTAACACAGACAAGAATTATGGTCTAATATAAGTTATAAGAGTTAATAAGAAAATCCTGAGCTACTAGGCCAACTAGTATATAATTTTAAAAAAGTGTGTACACACACACACACTGATCATCAGAACATTCCAGGGTTAGTCAAGAATGGCACCTATAGCATTTTCAAGTGCAGAGGTGTAGGGGGAGGTTGTTTGTTCATACCCGGCTGTCCTGACCTGAAATATTCACACAGAAACTGTATTAATTACAACATTGCTTGGCCTATTAGCTAGATAACTAATAGTTATTAAATAAATAACTCTTACATCTTAAATCTACCTATTTCTATTAATCTGTGCATCACCACAAGTTGTGACCTACTGGCAAGGTTTCACCATTTGTCTCCTCTGGCAGTGGCTACCTGGCATCTCCCTGACTCCTCTTTCTTTCCTCTTCTATCTGCTTGGAATTACCATCTAGCCCTATTCTCCTAAGCCACTGGCTGAAACAGCTTTATTCACTAACCAATAAAAGCAACACATATACACAAAGACTTCCAGTACCACAGAGGGAATAACTTAACTGGTTCATACAGCCAATAAAAAAATAAACTACAGAGAATGGCCAAGATCCAAATCAAGTGCACAGAATGAGTGTGCAAAGAAGACAAAGTGAACCTGCTGAAATGCACATCCACTTACACCTCAGTCATAGAATTTCTGAGCCTTGGAGGGCCTGAGGAGATAACAGAGAAGAGGACAGCATGGAAGACCTAGAAACAAACAAAACCAACGCACTCATTCCCCACACTACCCGGAAGCTCAGTCACCACAGGCCTGGTCACGTGTTCCTCCACACCTGGAAGGTTCTGTCCTCCTGTCTACACCTCTATTCGCAGCTCAGAAGCTAATCTGTAGCCAAGATCCATTTCCTTCCCTGATACTCAAAAGGACAGGCCTCTTTTTAAGTCTTCCCTTTACATTCTTTACCAATAACTCTGTGCCCCATGAATACGTTCTCTAACACTTGACCGTGCTTCTGAGAAGGTTGATAGGGCAATAATGTGCCACCAAGCAGTTCAATAAACAAAACAGGTCTGTGGACCTACATAATGAGAGGAGGTGCCATCTCTGTCTTTGCTATCTCACTGCTGTGAGCTCCACGGGCTGTATGCACAGCTGGTTATTCCTTCCATCCCTTCTAATTCTGAGCCTCATTCTCAACACATGGAAAACAAGATCAAACATTTCCTGGATATGTTCAGTGTCTACAACACACCAGGAAGTGTTCTAGGTGCCAGGGAGAGGGTGGATGACAGTTGATCTGAATCCTCAACTTGATGGGACTTAGAATTGCCTGACATATCTCTGGGTGTGTCTGTGAGGTCATTTCTGGAAAGGTTTAACTGAGAGGGAAATCCCATCCTGAATGTGGGCACCCATTCCATGGCCTTCCTGACTGCAGACACATGTAACCAGATGGTCACATTCCTGCTGCCCTGCCTTCCAAACATGATGGCTGCCCGGTCTTCCAAGTCACAATGCGTTCTACCTATTAAAATCGTGAGCTTAATTAAGAAAATCCTTCCTTCAGTTGCCTGTGCTGATGTAGGAGGGTCATCTGTCTATATGTTACTTTCATTGGTTAATAAAGAAACTGCCTT
>LOEQ01001643.1:10874-20983 GCA_001685075.1 Bramus lutescens | reverse complement strand
TCTCTCTCTCTCTCTCTCTCTCTCTGTGTGTGTGTGTGTGTGTGTGTGTGTACCCTGACTGACTCCAGTGCAAGGAAATAGAACTTATAAAAACGGAGAATTGATCACTTGAACAACTGTCAGCCGGAACATCCCATAAGAAAGAAATATCCTGTTGTACTGTGCTTTCTTGAGCAGACCTGCGCTCCAGCACAGGATGGCTAGTGGCCTGAGCACGTGACCACCATCCACCCCCTGTATCTCATCTCTCCTCATCATTGCAGTCACAGCCTGTCCCTTATGACTTCCTGTTTCCTAGGAGCCCTGATCTCTCCCCTATCCTTCAGAACTGCCCTCTCCACCTCATCTCCTGAAGGTAGAAGGTTCTCTTGAAAATTCTAGTCCCCTGAAACCACTTAGCAACAAAATCTCTGGTTTTGGAATGTGTCGTGGAAATACTTGTCCAACCATCTAATTAAAGCTATTAGCGAAAGAGTCACACAAATGAATTCTTCGCCATAAAACTGGAAGTATATTAATTAGCTCAAAATTAGAAACTCTGATGTTTTAAGTACATAACCACAAGGTTCAGTTTTGACAAAACAACCAATCACAACATTTGCCTAATGAAATAAGAAACCTGGATAATTTAACCTCCCCTAAGAGTGACTGGAGCCATGGTATAATATAACATTCTGCTTTGCTTTTTTTATATTGTCGAACATTTTCTGTAAATGAAAAATACTGGAAAGAATTAGCATTAAAGCCAATATGCTTAGTCTGTGTAAAATATAAATTTTGACTTAACAAAAATATTATAGAAAAGAAATAGTTGTGGGAATAAAAATTATAATAATAATTAAGGCAAGTATAAAATAAAAATGGCAAGTCTGAGTTAAAATAGAAATTTAAGCTGTACCACTATCACCCTTCATCAATGAATTTCTCTTAAATTTAAAATTCTGACCCCTCACTTGGCCCATGGAGATCTCAAGATGGGAGATAGACAACTTCCCCAGCCTCACCTCATGCAATGGAACTCATGCAACCNAACTGAACAGGCCAGTGCTGGATTGCACAGAACTTCTTAGATAGTGGCATTGTATCTTCAAAATAGATGAGAAAACTGTACCTATAGGCTTTGGGGTTGCTCTGGTTCATATATATATATGGAGAGGGAGAATGTGTGTGGGTGTGGTGTGTTTGTTGTGGTGAGGGGTGTGTGTTTGTAGTATGTTTGTGTGGTGTGTGTCTGTGGTGTATGTCATGTGTGTGTGGTGTGGTATGTGTATGGTGTGTGTGTGTGGTGTGGTGTGTGTGGTGTAGTGTGTGTGGTGTGGTGTGTGCTGCGTGTATGTGTGTGTTGTGTGTGTGTGTGTTGGGCTGGGGATATGGTTAAGTGGCTAAGTGTTTCCTCCTCGAGTGTGAGGACCAGGGTTCAGATCCTCAGAACTCACGTAAATACCGGGGTAAATCTGAAAGCAGAGATGGGGGACTACCCACAGCAAGCTGACTCAAGGAATAAAACGGATGTGTGCCTGAAGGTGATAAACCAACACCAACCTCAAGTCTCCACATGTATGGACACACAGATTCAGTGTATACACACATACACGCACATAAACACACACAGACATGTATACATTCATACACACATACATACCACATACACACATTGAAAGTGGAAAATAGATTTGTTATTAAATGCTATGTCCATCATTGAGACTTCCCTGCTCTGTTTACCCATTTTAAGAAATGTCCCCTTTTGGTGACTCAGCAGCAGGTTCTTGATGACTCTGTGAAAGCCAACTTTTGGAAGAATCGTTTTGGACACTGAAACCTCCTGAATTCCTAAAGGAAAACACATTTCTTATTCTACTTCTTTTCCGTAGAAACAGATAAATAAAATTGAATTAATGAAACATGTTCAACTCATTTCTTTTTAAAATCTCAGTGTTAACTGTGTTACAGCAAAGTCAAATAAAGTTTATGACTAACATCAGCCAGAATTACTTGCTAATAGTCCAAGATGACTCATATAGGAAGTCATTCTTTACAAGTCATTCTTTCCCCAATGTGAAAGTCTAATGTACCGCAATAATTATGAAAGATATAATATGAAAACCACTGAATACTTATTTATATTCATCAATGTCTACAACATATCACTTTTGTTGTATCAGGCACGATCCTCTTAGCCTTACATGTATTATTTAAGCCCAAGAACATCCCTCTAAAATATGTCTATGCCCTATTCTCTCCACTTTACTGCTTACAAGTTGACAATGCTGTAGAATAAAACTGTATGTGGACTGAAATTATTCTTTTGATGTCCTAGACTCGACATAAGGTTATTAGGAGATGTGATCTTTGGGAGGTAATTTGGTCATGGGGGTGGGCCCCTCAGGAATGAGATTAGTGCCCTCATAAGAGATCGTGAGAGACAAACCATATGAAGACAAAGGGAGAACATGGCCCTCTGCAAACCAGGAAGCAGCCTCGAGAGACAACAAATCCACTGGCACCTTGGCCTTGAGGTTTCTCGCCTCTTACTGTGAAGAGCAGCAGCTGTGTGCGCTCCCTCAGCTGCTGTGGTCTCTTCACCAGCATGAGCAGGTGAAGACAGAGAGACTGAATCATTTGCCTCAAGATACACAAAGTGGAAATGGGAGGCATAAAATCCGGCAGGCTCTGGTGTGATAGACTCTGTGTATCTAAAGCCTACGCTAACTAAAACTGCTGCATCTGATCACTACTGGAAGGTCACAAGCGTCTAATTTAATAAAAATGCCTGAATTTAGTCCAAGGACAAAATTGAGTTTAAATTGTATTTAATATCATTTACACCCACGCTAGTTAGCTATGTTGCCAACTTGACACTCAGGATTTGGGGAAACAAAAAGAAAAAAAAAAGCTAATTCTTATTCCACCCCTGAGTCCTATTTCCCACTTCAACTAGCAACAGCTAGGGGAGGGGAGGAAGCAAGCAAACAGCCTACAAACCATTTACTGCAGGAAGCAGTCCTAGCTCAAGACAAATTAGAGCAACAACAAGAAGAGAAACCTGCCTTTGCTCTAAATCCCGAATAAATCAAGTCACAGTTAATGAAAGATCACAAGCATACATACAAAGTATACTGTGTTTGTTAGAAAGATGGCTCACACAGACTGAGCAAAGCCAGTCGCTTAGCCCTCCGGTGTGCCACAACAATCACAAGGGTATGGTGCTAGGCTTGGAAACACGGCTAAGGTCACATAGGACATTTCCCCTCATTTAGACACATAAGAAGAAGAAGAGAAACTTGTGTGGTGAGCATTTTTAAACTGGAGAACTGGATGCCCCGAGGTCAAGGAGATGTTTCTAAATGCCCTACCGTATTATTAAGGTCTCGGGTTGGGGGTGTGACGCAGTGCTGAAGCATTTACCTAGCATGTGGGACTCTCTGAGTTTATCCCCAGAGTCACAGTTATTTAATTAACCAGTCAATTAATTGAGTGTCCCCTAAAGACAACCCAAAGCCAAGAACTGAAAGAGAAAATACCCACCAGACCCAAAAAGCAGGTGCTAAGCGATAGCCTCCAGGGGGCGCTACACCAGGCAGTCTTTATTAGTTGCCTCCCTTGCAGAAGCTCATCTGATCCTGATATAGCACCTTCTGGCACATGCTTTAAAGGCGATAAACAGTGCAGTTCACAAGAGAGCACTACAGAATTTCACATCTAAGAAAAAAGATAAATTTGTCAGTTGTACCTAAATATAAACGTGACCTTTAGTTCTTTAGAAGTCGTGTCCCTCCGACTTCCATTTAGCAAAACAAACCTCAACTGTGACTTTGCCCTCATGAATATGGATGTTGACTCTAGCGAAGCTGCAGATTTGCCCCAATCATGGTTCGTTCCATCCAGGTACCCTCTAGGACCTGTTCATACAGCCCAGGGTTGTCACACAGCTCTGAGAACCTCACTCAAAGAACTTAGCAAACTAAGGCATAGCACAGACACTTACTTTATAGATAGGAAAATCAAAGACCAAAGCTTGACTCATTCTCCAAGGTGACAGTCATTAAGTATGTGGCTGAGCCATGCCTGAAGCCCTTGTCTTTCTCATTAGCCTATGGGTGGATATTGTTTTCCAGTTTTGTCACAGCCGTGGCATTTTTCAAAATTGTTTTATCTCACATATACAGCAGGGTTAACATGTGTATGATTAGTTTTTCTAACAGCCCAGGAGACGAGCAGCACAGATTTACCGTGAGACTTGATGCTCGGATTTAGAATCTAGGAAAGGGCAACTCTGAACAGTTGGTTTCTGTTTTCACAGGCACACACAGAACCTCTACCCCTAGTGAGGTCTAGACACACTCATGCCTCCTCACAGACAGGCTGGCTCTCTACTCCCTCCGACTTGCCCAGACCTTTCCACCCAGTTCTAATCTGAGGCCTGGGAGATACCACAGCCCTCCAGAGGAAGTAGGCTATGAGATATTTTAGGAAGTGGATCAGAGCATTGAAAAGCACAGCTGCATGGCTTCCCTAGAGAGCTTGCTTTGCCACTAGCTCACACTCGGTGGGTTCCCCAGCAGCCCCCCGTATCTTTTTCTGTCCTTCCCTGATGATGGAGAAGTGTGTCACCTATGAGCCTTGAAAATCTCCTTGTCATAGAGAGCACCTAGATGCTTGGGTCCCTTCAACCCACTCTCTCTTCACTGTACTCACTGACCATTGCTGTGACAGGACCAAAAAATTAGTCAATGACCTGATGACACTCCTGTCTTTCCATTACATTATTTTGTATCCCAATTTTGGAAGCCAAAAGTGATGATACATGATTTCATGTCAATGAAAGAGGAAATAAAGCAGCCGTGGCAGCATCCATGACTATGTTTAGGTTAGAAGCAACAGTCAGGCCTTTGTCTGAAATGTATGTGATTGGTCTGTAAATAAATCCGATTGGCATAGCTTAGGTTGGAGAATCGAACTTCAATATCCGGTCCTGATGAGCAGCAGTTATCCATCTCCACCTTCAGTAGCCTCTTCTCTCTCAGACCTATCCTAGGGTCTCCTAAAGATACCAGAGTTCGCTGTACTCCTTAGTCACAGAAGAAGACTTTGCTTTTGGGTTTCCTCCAGTCTCTGACGCAATTAGACCAGCTGGTACCCAGACCCCTTGAGCTAACTTCTAAGCAGAGCCAAGAAAGAGGAAAGTGAAGCCTGCAGGGGACACGGAGCATCACAGTTGACACTAGTGGAAACACGCAAACTTTCTAAGAGGTAGACCATGTCCCAGGGCCATCTGGGAAAAACACATTCACAAGTAAGTGGCATTAACCACTGGGTGGCTCCACAGCCTTTCTCCATGGGCAGAAGGGCAACATGTTCATGAATGAGGCAAGAAAGGTAAAACAGAGTGTAATGGTAAAGCAAGATGGGGCTTCTCTGAAGAGTCTGTCCCTAGCCCAATGGTTGGTAGGTTGGGCTCCAGGGGTCCAGCTGTCAGCCTGACTGACTTCTACCTACTCTCTCTCCCTTTGCCACATGTCCTGAATTGAATCCAGAGGACCAGGTCATACTAATCTCTGAGCAGAATACAGGATCATGGGATGGGAGGGGGACAGGTTGTCAAGGGGACAAAGGAAACTGATTTGGTATTGCTCCTGAGCATGCACCCCACAGCTCTATTGGGAAAAGAGATAGACAGGGATGGGAAGGCAGTGGGGGTGCTGGCATGGCTACAGTGATAACACCAGACCCTTACAGAAACTACAGCCATAGCCCCAGGATTCCACATGTGACCCCCTGCCTGTTCCTTTGGCTGTCAACACATTCCAGCCTTCAGGCACACTGGCAAGAATTTCCACTTATCTTCCAAGATAGTTCCCTTCCCAATATAAACCTGGCCTAAGCTGTCATGAAATGTGACTACACATGGCCACAGATGATCTCCGTGTTCTCTGGCTTTTCTCTCCACTGCCTTTCACACACAGCAACCACCAAGGAAATGGTACGTCGTCTTCACTCTCTAGGACATGAGGAGAAAACTTCTTTCAGAAGGGTGGGTAGTAGGCAGAAGGCTGGCCTTGTCTGCTGAGTGTGAAGCTGGCTCAGCCCTGCCTCGAGGGCAGTTTGGTGTCACACAAGGACGTCTGGAGCACAGTCAACCAGCAGGGAGCCCCTGAGAGCCAGGGCTCTGGTTGTAGCTAGACTTCAAGATTCGGGTAAAGGGGGACAGCAAACAGGATGTGAGGTCAGGAACACAGGAAGCCAGAAGTCAGATCATTTGGCCGGTGGACCAATTAAAGAGAACTAGCCACTACTGGTGTTCACGTCACTGAGTGGGGTGAATGCCACTGATTGGCCTCAGCATGCCCACACCACCAAGACTCTCCTCATGCAAGCCACTCCTTCAAGTCCTCTCCAAAGGCAACCACCTGTGTCAAGGGTAGGGCCCTGTGCTTACACAGGCCTCATTCCTGAAACTAGCCTAGGAGTAAGCTCACTGTCAAGATTCAAGAGATGGTTAGACTATAGATACAAGTCTACTATCCTCAGAGACAACAAAGTCCAAAAATATCAGTAGAAAGGCATGGGTCGTGAATGGGACTAGGAACATTTCCCTCAAATAACCTAAAAAGGGCCTAACGTCTTCTGAGGCCTGAACTCTCCATACTTTAGCTAAAACAGCATAGAAGGAAGCAGAGCTGTTTCCCTGCGTCTCTGTGGCCTGAGACAGTCAGGCAAGGGAACGGCTGTGTTGAATTGAAAGACAGCAGGAAGTGAGACAAGAAGTGGTTGCCAAGGAAGTCAGACACAAATTGCACATGGCATCCTGCCTCGTTTCATTTTTAGGAGCCAATTCCAGGCTTGAGAACTCTGGCAGGCCATGGGCACCCCTGGAGAAGGAGAATAAGAGCCTGCCAAGCTTGGGCCACCCAGACTGGCCAGCTGGGCTGGTTGCCATATTGCCTGGGATCCACCTCACACTCCATAGCCTGACCTCACAGGGCCTACAGGGTCCCTCCTGTCCACTCTAGTCTTGAGACCCTATTTCCCACACAAAAGGGGCACTCAGGTGGAATGCCCTACAGAGAAAAAATAGGACCAAACCTTAGGAAGCCTGTGTTCTAAATGCTCTGGTGGAGTTTCAGATTTTTCTTTACTGAAGGTAACACATTTAGAGATCTTGTTACAGAGAGAGAGTCTCGGAAATTTCTAAGGACCCACTATTACAAACAAATCTTGTCAACCAAGAAGTTCTTTGAAGCAACACAGATATGTTGTGCCTGTGGTTCAAACTGCAGTTTCTATCTCAGGCTAGAGCCTGCCATCCAGGTTTTAGTTCAACTGATTTGACTGAGAGAAAAAACAGCAGCCCTAAGCATAGCATCAAGATTAGGTTACCCAGTAACAGGGCTAGAGGATGTGTTTGACCAGGGAAACGTACACAAAGCCAGAATCCTGGCAATTACTCATACACATGCACAGACATGCACACAGACACAAACACAGACACATGCACACAACCACACAGACACATCTATAGACACAAATATACAGACATCACAGACATGAATAGACAGATATACACAGAGACACAGACAGACAGACACACAGAGACACATGCACAGACAGAAAGACACAGATACACAGATACAGACACACACATGCACACACACACACACACACACAAACACACACACACCCCACAGAGTAGCCAAATCACTCCTAGAGAAGTGTCAGGGAATCCACGTACTTGGGAATTTGCTTTTATCAAGTCTTTTTGTTACTGAAGTGATTTTTAAAATTGAAACTACTAAATAGCTGTAAAGAGAAAGGATCTTATAGTCATTGTATCAGCAAACTGTCCTTCCCCACGATGCATTTAACATATCCAAATTTTACATCTTTAGTGAATGATTAATATCACCTTATGAAAAAAAAGGTTCATTCTGGGTTTACATGTGACCTCTGTTGGCAAAGACCCCATCACCACAGAACCTAGCCCACAAGAGAAGCCCTTGTGTGTATCATCTTCTCTAGGTTCAGAGTTAGTTACTAAACCTCTCCATTCCCAGGTTCCATTCTTTGAAACCAGATTAATAATAAAGTAGACTCCGTTCTCTGTAGGGTTACAATAATCTCAGATCTTGAGTGGATGCAGACACCATCTATCGTATGGAACCCTGTACACAATTTTTCTGAGACCATTGCTGACTCCTTGTATGAGTGTATAAGCTTATAAAAAATGTTGACATTTGAGGAAGCTGAGCAAAAGGTGCATGGGAGACTCTGTGCTATCTTTGTATATCAAAACCGTCTTTTAAAAACAAAGACTAAGACCCTCCAGGCCTTTTCCTCTGACTCAACAGATTATGGACGGAAAGGGAGGCCAGGGCAAGCCCCAGCTTGGAACAGAAGTGATGAGCTGATTGAGGAAACAGACAGCGCAGTGTGGGGAGGCTAAGGAGATGGCCACGCCACTGTGGAACCCGGTCATGTGACAAGCATGAGCAAATATGGCTTTTTAGGGACATAGACTGGCTGACTGCTGCCTTGGGTTTCCAGATTCACCTCTTCTGCCACTGGATGTCCCCCCATGCGGTCCACAGCTCAGCTCCTACTGTGGTAGCTGCCCACCAGGAGAGGTGCCAAGCACCATTTCCAAACACTTTCATCTGCAGGTGAGAAGCTTCTATTTTAAAGGGCATAATAAACATAAAGAATGAAAAAAAATCCATTAGCTCTCAGTAGTCTAAATGAAGAATAATCACACACCTCACAAGCAACTCACTGTAATTTTGACTCAGCTCTGTTTTGTTCCGCATGTTTCCCATGCTACCAAGGGGGCCTCAAACAGAAAGCCATATAAAGTCAAGGGTCCATGAGCAAGTGTACACACACACACACACACACACACACACACACTAAAAGAGCTTCATCCCAGTGTGAAAACACTTATACTGGGGGTTAAAGAGATCTTCCAGAAAGCTGCCTGCTCTAACTGAACTGAGAAAATCAAGTGTTTCCTTCAGATGGCCATTAGCCGTTTGAGCCATTAGTCTTAAATGTAAAAGCACTACTAATAAATATATGTATTTTGGTTATATATGTTATACATACACACATGTATACTATATAATGAATATACATAGTTGCCTATAACCTAGTTCTTCATGACAAAAAAAAAACCTCAAATACCTAATAAGCGCTAGTAGTCATTCACTGACTACTTAATTACATGATTTTGAGGTCTTTGAAGTCATCCCCACTTTAATGAAACATGTCTTAGGCTAATTATAAAATCAGGAATGGGGTTGATTATGTGAGACTAAAATTAGGGAAGAACAAGAGGAAGGGATTAAATTGTAACCCTGGTCTGTGCCTAAGAAGGTCCCCGGCATTTCAAGTGTGTGTGTCAATCACTGATTCTGGGCAGGATGTGAGAAATCTGAACCTTGGCAGCCCTGGGAGGGCCTTTTACTGGGCTACAGATGGAATCAGTGTGTCAATCAGAGAGGTTAGAAGCAGTCATCTCAAGAAGCATATCTTCTAGCTGTGGACTCCTGTGATTTTCTTAGAGTGTCATCAGGGTCAAGTAAAATAGCAAAGTGTTCCTCAGTAATGGGGTGTTCAGTGTGCAATGGTGTGCCTGTGCTGGCTTTACCAGTTCAGGACAGACAGCTGTATTTTTAGAAATATCACAATCCAACTGTTAAACACAGTACGCAGAGATTTTCAGTTCAGTGAAACTATTCTGAATGACGGTATAGTATTAGACACTATATGTTTATTGACATCTACAGGAAGTACCACATAGACAGTAAACAGTAGCATAAATGATGCACTTTGGGTAACAAAGAGTTTCAATATAAGTCCGTTGATTATAGGAAATGCACTGCTCTGGTTCAGGATCTTGGCGGTCGGGGAGACTATGCATGTGGAGCAAGAAGTATATAGGAGTGCTGTGGGACAACGGTCTTTTATCCTGTCACTTGTACTATTTTTAATAAAACGCTGATTGGCCAGTAGCCAGGCAGGAAGTAGAGGCAGGGCAATGAGAATTCTGGGAAGAGAAAAGATTCAGTCTGCAGTTGTCACCCAGACACAGAGGAAGCCAGACACAGAGCAAGCAA
>LOEQ01001642.1:265665-276612 GCA_001685075.1 Bramus lutescens | reverse complement strand
GTGTGTGTGTGTGTGTGTGTGTGTGTGTGTGTATGTTAGGTTACACCAAGGATTAAAGTAGGAAGTTGTTGGGACCAATTGGAGTCTTGGCCTTCAGCTGCTCTTCCCTGTCTAGAGCCTTCTAATTGGATTTACTAAAAGCTGTGCCTTACCTAGGGGATCAGAGGATGGGATTTTCAMCTGTTGGCCATTGACTGCTGGGTATTTAAGCCTCCATGGTGCTATTAAAGAAGGGCTTTGTACCAGTGATTGGAGGGCCATGTGTCTGTCTGTCTCTGTGTGTATTTCCTCAACCTCCAGCCCCTTGCCCGAAGCTCACAAACTGGATTCTAGCGAATAATGCGCAGATGGGGCCATGCCTGTGGTGTGAGGCATGAAGTATTATATCCATTGGAGAAATAATACAAGATTAATTAGCATTCATATTTCCTCAGTGATTTGGATTATATAATAAGTAGACTTGGCAGCTATCTCAATCTATAAATATATAATAACTAGTATATATTTATATACATTTATTATCAAGAATAAATGTTATTGTAGAATAATAAGTCACATATCCTTATGCAAACATAGTATACACTTTCAATGTATTTTTGATTTGTTGAAAGATGTTTAGAATTGCATGTACTCAGAAAAGTATACCTCTAATTCTGAGCTTGTGTGCTGAGAGGGAAAACAGATGGAGGAATGAGAGGGAGAGGTAAGGACAAAGCAGAGAAGACTAGAATAGGGTTATTAGAAGAGAGTCTTAGGAGAACAGTACTGATGTGCACTGTGCAATACACACTAAGTCCTCTGAAATTTCTTTTTTAGCTTATGTCTACCAGTACTTCAATGTATGGTTGACATTTGTGTTGTACATATCCATGAAACTCCCATCAAGATCTGGTTGAAATCTAGTGAGCTCTCTAACACTCTCACATCTTACAAGAGTTACTAAAATAGCTGTTTTTTTCAACGTTCTGAGAAAATTCATTCTACAGTCCCTCTTGAATATACTACTTTTACTAATTTACCCACATCCAATGGTAAGAGTTTAAAATTACATGTTAATTCTTGTTATTACTATTTTATATACATGTGTGATCTCATGGAAACACTGTACCATTCTACAATGTGAAAAAAAGATAAAGGAAATTATTTTTTACAGTCTGTGGCATCTCTGTCTAATGAGGTTTAAAATACTTCTTTCTCATTACAAGTGTCAGAACTGAAGAACTTAGATTAAATGTTTTGTTCAAAGCACAATGTCTTAAAGAGTTAAAAGTCCTCATTTCATTTCTGTGCTCCCTGCCATCAAAACTGCTCTTTGACATTGACCCTCCTCTGTCACTGGATAAGATACACATATTTTTCTTCCTAGAATTTTACTTGAACCATTTTTCTTTTTTCGCATTGTATTACACTTGCCTGACCTTAAGATAGACATAGCATTCAAAGCCAGTATTGATTATGCTGTCCCTCTAATAATAATGTATCAGCATCCTGTCATCAACTATTACAACCACAGGATAGTCATTAATGATGCTAAAAATGGGGAAAATGGGGAGGGCCTTAAAGGGACTATAAAGAAAATATGCTTCATGTTTGTGTGTGCGTGTATGTAAAATCTAGACCACTACTCTAAAAATAAAGTCCATATATTAAAACATATGTTTATTTACATATATATATTATTAAGATGAGAACATCATAAAAAGACTTGATACAGTTCTGAGTTTAATCTTTAGTACCACTGAAAAGCAAACAAAAGCATGTTACTTCTCTGCTTCTAAAATACGCCAATGTTTAGTCACAATAGGTTTAGTCACCCTATCTGTGATTCTCTGTCAAGTTTGTCTTAAACATGGAATATCTATGTAGAGAAAATTTCATTACTATTCCTTCTCAGCCCTACCCCGCCTACACCATATACACCAATTCTTTCTTTCCAAAACCATTTTTACTAGTTTCTCTTGATTTCTTAATGTTGAACAGATTTTCTTCCATATCCTAGTTACCCAAAGGTACCTCTTGCTATGCATTAGACAAAGAATAGCTTCAAAGTTCCTGTGCCAATGGTGTGGTCCTCAGCTGGTTGCAATAGCTAGATACCATTGAACTCTGAGGATGCTAGTTTTATCAATTGAGTATTCCTTGATAAGATCACATGAAACGGGCCTTTAGGAGATGTGTCTGGTCACAGCAAGTAGATCACTGGAGACATGCTTTTGCAGGATGTATCATGTATCTGGTTTCTTTCTTTTTGTCTCTTGGTTTACAAGCTGCCAGGATATGAGCTCCTTTTGTCTGCCACCTCCTTTCTGCCAGATGTCTTCCCTTATCACACACGGGCAAAAAAATAGCAGAAATGAGTGACTATGGGCTGAGCCAAGAAAATAAAACAATCCTAAAATTGTTTCTATGTTATTTTTCCAAAGCAGTGAAGAAGGACAAGCAGATATGATCTTGTAGGCATCCTCTCAGTCCCAGCCTAGAGTTGACAGGAAATAACCCTTATGGGAAGAACCATTTACCTTAAAAATGATTTTTATCTTCTTTAGCATTTTATGACATATTAAATGTATTATTTCTCAATTGTTTTATGAGTTTAGTTGGTGTCTTTACAATGAAACTTAATTTCTCTAAGGCAAAATCCATTGCTTGAATAAATTTTGAAATCCTCATCACTAATAAGTATGCCATAACTTTGTATTGATTTTAACAGAGATCAGGAAATAGCCTGGGATAATGTCCCAGTCTTCAGATTCCATGCTTATTTAGAGACTCTTTATGCTGAAAATTAGTTGAATAAGTCTTTACTTTCTTTAAATATAACAGGAAAGTATTTTAATTAATTCATTGATTTGTGTTAAATTTCTTCACCGTCTTATGTAGAACATTTCAGGATAAAAGCACTAAATGAAGTCAAAGTTTTTAATTAATCTTATTGGTCTTCATGGCACTTGTCTCCCTAAAATGTATTTTATTCATTTTACCCATTTCCCCATGTACAGTGATTAGGCACTGTACAAGGGACTGAGTTCAGCCCTCATCTTCTGTGTTATGGGTTACGTTGACTGGGTTGAAAAAGTAAACACTTACTGCTGTTCTGACGTATTTCAGTAATCCTGACCTAAGTCAAACAGGGGTAGTCAAGCCATCTCTACCATAGCTACAAACTTAGTTCCAAGTGGACCCATTCAGCTCAAAGTTGATTTTGCCTAAAGGAATCTTTTATTTTTGAGGCATATGATCCAAGAACTCTTTGAAAATGTGTCCACTAATTTATATTGAGGTTTTTGTTAGATGTAATATGAAGCATCATAACAATACTTTTCTTTGTTTTGACATCTTAAGAAAATAATTTGAGCTCTGTGTGGTGGTGTATGCCTTTAATCCCAGCACACAAGGAGTTAAAGGAGAGGCAGGTGGGCCTCTGCCGGCCTCATCTACAGAGCAAGTTCCAGGACAACCAAAAATACACAGAGAAAACATATCTCAAAAAACTATAAATAAATAAATAATAAGTTGCAAAATAAAAATCATTTGAAAAGACATGAATGATGCTTACATCATAGAAATATAGACAACAAACCTGAAAATAGCTAACTGCATTTGTAAACTGTCACACTTGGTTATAATGTACTCTCAACAAAATGACTCCTGAGGGGGAGACCTGACATGTTCAATATTGCAGATGGGTTTAGTGTACTTAAAAACTGAACCTCAAGTTAGCCTCTTTCAAATAAATGTTTTGTAGTGTTATGCCTAAAAATAGAATCCTCACAAATTCACATCTTTAGCTATTTTAGTAATTTCCATAGTCATTGCTTAGATGCAAAGTTTCTCTAAGAGATGAGAATAAATCAGCAAATGTGTTTTGAAGACTCTTTAAATAGACGATTGGACTCACTGTACGGTGAAATGACTTTTTATTTAACTTGAAATGTTCATTTTGTTTTTCACCTATGAGCATGAAAAAAGCTGTGACTAAAAAATAAATGAATAAAGTCAAAATAGAAATCTAAATAGCCTCTGAATAACACCTCAGGACACATTTTTCCAGGATGTTTTTAGATATACATCGTCATTCTAGGTGTTATATGAGCCATGCAGTAATTAAACAAAAATGAATTGAATAGAATTGAGTTAGGAATGAATGTGGTATAGTGGAAATAATTCTATAGAGGATATGACTTATTTCAGTTTCTGACTTATAGTTTTAAATATGCAGAAGAATAACTAGGAAGTAAGAGGCATAAATTCATAGAGAATAGAAACTTCGTGAATAAAGTCTGTCTTGAAAGTGGGAGATATGATAAAAGTTCATACTGCAGCAAATGCAAAAAGTATTTTGTTTTCTCATGGAAAAAGCAAGGAGGATTAGCAATTTTTGTGTAGGAGGGGAAATTTGATTTCAAATAGCATACGTGTTCATGTTACAGTTATGAAAATGGGTGTGGTAAAGAATAGAACCCTAGAAAGGGTGAAAATTCTGAATGAAATTGACAATCTCAACAAAAATGTTATCTATGGAGCACAAGGGATAATTCAGATCTTGAATCTCGCCTCTGCAAGCTGAGTTAAAAGCTGTTCCTCTGATGTTTTTTTTTAGAACCTAGAGGAATTGGGCCCAATGAAGGATGGGAGGTCCTTGGCTATCGGTATAACCATAAAAGGCTCTTAGGCCCCTGGCCCCTATGCTCGCCTTCTGTTTTGCTTCTAGGTTACAAGGAGGTGTAAATTATTCTGTCATGTGAACCTATCATGATTCAGTGTCCACTACAGACCCTTAAACTGCAAATCGTGATGACTGAGGACTGAAATTTTAACACCATGAACCCAAATTAAGCTTCTCTTTCTAAAGTTTACTATCTTGCTTGATGGGTATATTAATGGAAGGGAAAACAGACCTTTTCATTATGGGAGGTTTGGATANATAGCTATATCAGTAGATTGAAGAGGAAGCTATTTTCATATTTATTATTATATAGCATACAATTAAATGTGTATAAAAGTAACTGAAAAAAAACTATTGAGAACCTACCATTTTATGAATCTTCTTAGCCACAGTGTGGACAAAGTTAAAATTATCAGTATTTCACTCACTTATCCAAATCATTAAATATCAAGATCAAGATGGTAACTCAGGTCACCAGTATAGAGGGTAGGGCTGCTGTAGTATTATACATGCATACAAATATACATACATACATACAAACATACATACATACACACATACATATATAGATAAACAGAGACACACAGACACTTATATGTGTATATATATATATATACACAGACAATGACACAGTTCTGTATTATTTACTTGTCTCTGTGTACAATGAAAGAACAATTGACTCTTATCTCTTATATACAGTAGTTTAATAGGTTTTACAATGCATGTTCTACTATTATTTTGCTCAGAGTTGTTATTTCTTAATGATGCTCAGTCTTAAACACGCTTTCTTCCTGCATGCTAGTGTCCCTTTCAAATCTCAAAGGGATCTTTGTGGTAATAAAATCACCACAACTTTTACTTCAAAGTCCTGAACATAACTGGTCCTCCTATCTTCCTACACTATGGGTTGTACAATGCATTCGTGGGTGAGTCAAGCAGGAAAATAATATTAAACAATAAATAAATAATAAAACAATATTATTCAATTGTGTCATAATGACACTCAAAGAAGCCTGAATGACTTCCTCTCCCCTGCCTGGTAACATAGGAAAAAGAAATCCCTGAACTGGACTGGAACCTGGTTTCATGATGCAACACTGGACTGTGCTGCTGCACACCAAGGACTTATTTATATCTGCCCGCCTCATCTGTCAAGTTTCATAAGCTACTCAAAGACTGTTTTCTCAAATACACAGAAGGAAGCTAATCTAACTTCAGAATTCCAAATATTTAATAAATTTGCTGGCTAAAGCTCCACTTAAGAGTACCGAGACTAGGACTCATCATATGCTATTTTGTTTTGCGGAGGAAACAAAGGAGGCGCATTCTGTTGATTCACATGTTAAAAAAAAAGTTCACATAGTTAAGAAGCAGACGTCAGAAGGAACAGTAAAAGGTTAGATGCAGATTTCTATTATTTTTTCCTCATATTAAGGTATTTAATGCTTGATTGAACTAAATTAAACATCTGGATTCAAAAGGAGTTTTGTTTGCTAAAGAGGAACTAGATTGAAAATATCAAAGTAACTGCCTCAGGACTTCACGCCCCAGTTCAGATGTTTTGGTTTCAAGCCACTTGTGATTTATTGTCTCAAAAAAAAATGTGTGAATGATACCAGTTTGACTCTACCTAACAAACAAAAGGGAAGCCATAACCTTAGATTGTCATGTTCGACAAGTTAATGTGGAGTGTTTTCTAGTGCTCCCCTTTGCAAGGGCTCTGACATACAAACATCAGGCTGAGTGTGTTTAAACAGGCTGTGTTTGAATTCATTCCAAACTTTCCATTTACAGCAATTTAAGATTATTTGTATTCAGGAAACAAAATAACAAGGGACAGCTGTTTCTCTGTTTTGCTCTTACTTTTAAGTTATTTGGAAACACTCAGAGAAGCTAAAAATATAAAGAAACATCCTTTTGGTAACTTAGGAGAAAAGTGAGTCAGGTAAAATCATAGAAAACAGTATAAAATCAGATTTCTTCCTAACCTCAATTTCTACCATCAAGCTACTATTATAGCAACTTAAAGTCTTGTGATAAGCTATTAAGGAGTGATATGTATTTGATCTTAACACTAAAGAAGCAGCTCATACCACAGTAGACCCTTGACATTGATGGTCCTAAGTTTCCACACAAGCTCTGCTCTTCATTAGTTGAAGACCTAGCATAAATGAGAGCTTTGGGGAGCAGTCACTAGCCATGCTTAACAGCATCAGAGAATTATGCTTTAAAGGTTCATCAGTTGATTTGCTGAATTTAGAAAGGAGACTTAGGCTAACATGGCAACTGCTGTGTAACTGTCTAAGTACTATGTACTGTCTCTGTAGCAACAGGCAGCATTCTACCATCCAAGGTAAGCTGTCTTACCCTGTTCAGACAGGCGAGGAAGGAAAAGATGACGGACGAGGGCCTAATGTGTGTCTTCCACGAATCTACTTACACAGTACTTTGCAATACTCATGCCTGAAGATTTCAAATTTCCAACGCTGGCAGGATGACAAGCAGCTAGAAATGTTTATAGATGATTGGTGCTTATTGGAAATCTACCTTTCAGATATCCGTATATAAAGAGATTAGTTTGAAACCAAGCTCTGCATTGCTACTTTGAAAATGTGACACTGTTACAGCTACTTGGAACACTTGCATACACAAATAAACTCATGGGATCAATTTGCTTAAAAGGAGGCCTTTGACAAAATATATACCTCATCAATAGATTGTTTTCTATATTTTTTCTAGGATATATAGGAACTGCAGTTTTCCTCTAATCCAATATGAATACTAACAAAAGAACAATATCATGAAAGAAAAGCTTTTTCTTGTTTTAAACTCAAGGGAATGAGTGTGAGCAGTCTTAGGAATATGTTTCATTAAGGACGGGAAGCCCATATGTATGTGATTATTTTTAGGTAAGTAAGTTACCTCCCAAAAGAGACAGATGGCTCCAGAAACACATCTGCAGCTTGGGGTTTCTTTTTCTCACTACTCACACAGAGAATGACAGGGTTATGAAGACACAGTCACAAGTAAGCTCTGAAATAGACACTGACTTGTGTGGAAAAGGAGGGTGGAATCTAAATATTGTTTTAGTTTTTTCTAAGAGGGGGTGGACTTCCATTATAGTTCAACCAACTGACAAGAATGCAGAACCTTTTTGAGGGCTATAGACACACCATGAGAAACAGGAAGAGAGATGAGCATAATAAATATTAACACCAGAATAAAGGCATTTCTGAGCATCTGTTTATTTATGCTGAGAGAAGAATTATGACCTCTTTCATCCCATTTGGTTCCAAAAGGAGGAACCTTATTAGAGGAAAGCAACAAACACATTATGCCACATTATTCAGAGTATGTCCATTGTTCTTAACCTTCTGGCCTCACATCCATCTTCTCTTTCCCTAATCAATAACATGAGAACTGGATGGGTAGACATATCTTCCTCAGTGTGAATAGTGTTTAGCTCTTTTGGCATAGAGGGTATTGGGGTACATAGATGGGGTGAATAAGTTTGTTCTCATGCGGCTTACAGTCTTATTAATAGTTTCAGGGTACCATTGAACTAGAACACCTTTTAGTGCTTACTTCTTACCAAATTTCCCAGCATTCCTAGTGAGATACTTTCTGATGAGTTTTAGTGGCTCAACTGAAAAAGTCCATCCATCACTGTGGTGAATCTCTATCATCCAGTGGCTCAAACCTCCAACACAGTCTAAAACTCATTATTGAAACACAAGACAGGTGGTGGTTACTGTGCTCTCCCGAATACATTTCTTCACTGTTTCTTTTCTGCTCCCGGTATTGGCTAAGTTTTAGTTATTTTGACATTTTTTTATCTTTCCATGTATCTTTAATTGCATAAAAATTATTACAGTCTCCATACTCAAGTTGCCAAAGTAGCCTTCCTTTCCCCATTGGACTTTGACTGATAAACTTAGTAAAAATATTTAGGCTACAAAGAACAATAAGTTTAATTATTTGGAAAATAATGAAGGTATATGAAACAGAAAGGCTTGAAGGAGACGAAATGGGCATACCTCAGCTCTCTGCTCTTTATTACTATTAGCAATCTCTGATTCTTAACTTATTTACTTTTGGTCATAGTATTACATTTAGACATGTAAGTCTGTCTGTACATATCTCTGTGGCTTTTGTCATTACATGTAGCATACGGGCAAACTCTTACAAATACATCATGTGTAGAAGTAGATTGGCATTTCCTTCTCTGCTACTTGAGATAGCATATGCCTCTGCCATTTTCTCAGTCTTCTCCAGCTAGCACCCACATTGAGAGTGCTCCAGCCTCGCCAGGCCCACATGGTGTTGTACTGAATGATGTTGCTAGAAAAACTTGGATAAAATCTGGCCCTGAATGATTGTCAGGAGGAGAGCTGTCACACCAACTTGAGCCACACCCACTTGAGATTGTTTTAAAAAGATGTCTGTGTAGAGTTTTCAAGCCACTTGGAGCATTTTTGTTAGATGAGCTTAGGTTCTCAAAGTTAAAACAATTGTTAATCATGGAAAGCCACAGTCATCCTCTGGCCTTCAGTTAACCAACATTCTGTGAACAGCTTGACTTGGTCCTGAAATCTGACTGGGGCAGCAATGAAGAAAGGATAGACATACAGACACACATACTGCATGCTCTTTGAAGAAACAGTATCAACTCTACAACAACCTGAAAGCTCAGAGCCTTAATGACATCGCACAGAGGGGAAAGGATATCTGGTCTCAATAGGAGCTATCTATAGCCAAGGGGTCTCGAGGGGTAAACATGTTAAAGAAGGTAGCTGCAGTTGCTAACTTTGACACATGCTTTCAACACTTGCTCTTGGGCTAGAGGGACACTTTGACATCACTCTGAGTCTCACCCGTGTAGGCAAGGCTTTGTCATCCCCGTGATCCTGAATCAGTAGACTTTTGACATAGCAGTGCTCATGTAGCACAGCACACATTCACTGAGGATGTATCTGCTTTTTACACATTCACTCAAGTCAGCCTTGGCTCTTCAAAGTAGATGCTATTATCTATTGCTGAGTTTTTTAACCATGTTAATCTCTTTGTTCACCATTTCCATATTGAAATATCTATCCAATCATATAAGTTTGAATTCTAGTCTCTTGAAAGTCTTTGTTCTTCTCTGCTCTTTTAAAAGCTTGGAGTTTTATTTTGTTTTGTTTTGTCTCTTTTTAGCACAGCTTCTCACTCTGTCATCTAACCTGGCTTTGAATTTTCAATCCTCTTGCTTCAGTATATCTTTCTGTGGTATCAACATATATTACCTTGAAGAACCTTTAATCTTTTAGAAATACTAATTGTTCTCTTTCCTAATTCTTCAAGAACAAGTTAATATCATTCATATCTCCTTTCTTAACTATCCTGCCTTTATTTTATTATGAGTGCAATTTTTTTCTGAACAAGTTGCAAGATTAAATACCATGATTTAAGTTTAGTCCCTCTGTCTTAACCAAATAGAGATGTGTTTTATTAGAATTTTAAATATCTTGAATTTAATTAGAATCTTATCAAATATAGCAGAAATTAGTCCCCTAACCAAAGAAAGTGTTAAATTAGAAATCAAATGAATAAAATATTACTTTTATTTCCAAAAAATTAACCTGTTAACCTCCCAAAATTGGAGAATTCAGGCCATCATTTATAAATGCTAAGTCTCACAGATGCTTATTTTTCTCCAAGCTTATAGCAAAGAAACAAAATCACAAGGAGCACACAGATAGCAGTTCTTAACCACAATTTAGGATATTTCAATTAATCTCCATTCACCATAGTTTTAAAGGATCCATGAAAGGAAGTGGATTTTTTGACCTGTGTTCCAAGTAATAATAGCACAGATACCTCAGTGGGAAATGCAGGAAAACCAAGGAAACATAGAAATAAAAGAGCCAGAATATGTACTGATAGCAACAGTACATGAAATACAATGTGGAATATCACAAATCTTCTTAGTATTAGATAAAAATAAAAATTCGTGAGTGTTTTAGGTTATTTCAATTAATGGTTACAGTGTATTATCAAAGAACCAAGGGCAGGAACATAATACTGGAATCTAGAAGCAAGAAGTTAGAGACCACTGGGGAATAGTGCTACCTGGCTTACCCAGCTAGCTCAGGACTTTTCTTTTTCCTTTTCTTTTATCTTTTTATTTTTTTTTTTGATTTTTCAAGATAGGGTTTCACTGTAATTTTAGAGCCTGTCCTGGAACCAGCTCTTGTAGACCAGGCTGACCTTGAACTCAAAGAGATCTGCCTGCCTCTGCC
>LOEQ01001642.1:235305-257596 GCA_001685075.1 Bramus lutescens | reverse complement strand
CTCTTTATTTGACCAATGAAAGTAACACATAGACAGAAGACCCACCTATATCATATTACCATATTTGAAGTTTAAAAAAAATCAGTTCTTGCCAGATCCTTTCTGGAAAATTATTTGTCAAATCTGTATAGCTCAAAAATCTTTAGTGTAAACATCATGGTTTCAGAATAAAATCAGGAGCTTCTCTGCACTATTCAATGAGTTAGATTTAATAAGGACCTCATATTTTCTACTCCAAAGGAACATTTGCTTTAAAAATCATAAGGGAAGGGAATGGTTGACTCCTTCAATATAGATGGCATTACTTGCTGGAGTCCACAACTTTTATATATCTTATTACTAGTTATGTGTGTGCATGTGTGTGCCTGTCTGGTGATGAGCACACAGAGCACAAACGCCTTTGGAGGCAGGAAGAATGTGTCCGTTCCCTTAGATTTGGTGTTAGGTGGTTGCTGGGAACTGATCTCGGGTTCCCTATAAGAGCATTCTAGAATGCTAAAGCCATTGCTCAGCCACCTCAACGTTCATGACTTCTCATGAAAGGATTTTTTTTTCATTATTTCCTATTTGTGTGTAAAGTGCTACTGGTCACACCAACAGTTTTTGTTGTTGTTGTTGTTGTTGTATTTTTTTTCTCCTCTACCACCAGGGTACATGCCCAGTCCTTTGTGGAGAACAGGTCTTGCTTTAGAGTTTCAATATGCCTTGAGCACATTTTGCAACCCACATGAACATTAGCTACTAATCCTTCTGTCTCTGCTTCTAAAGTTCTGATAGTACAAGATATAACACAAGAAAAGTAAAATTCTTTACTACATCATATGTTTTTCAAAATAAATTTATTCCATTTTACTTTTATACATTATCTTTTTTGGAAAATGTATTATAAGTCTATTCTGGGTATTCCTTTCAGATGACTACCTAAAATGGCCTTTTTTTAAATGACATTGAATGAAATGATTTTCTGACCAATCTTAGAGTATGGACTTTGAAATATGTGAAGACTTACTGAGTGTTATGTTTTGTATTGCGAATGCAGATCTATGAAAAACTCATCTTCCTTATATGGCCATTGTCTTACTCCTGGTAAATTTACAAAAAAGAAAAATACACATTTTACCAAGTGCAGCACAGTTACTTCCAGTTATTATGGAAACTCATCATATATAACACAGAATTGTATTTTTTTTCCAAATGCATAAGGTAGATTGATGGACTCCACAGAAACATCAGCTGAGGTTTCAGTTCCTTTGGAAAAAATAGAGACAGGAAACAAAGAGAGAGGATGTAGAGAAAAAAGAAGAAAATCAGGAGGGAGAGAGAGAGAGAGAGAGAGAGAGAGAGAGAGAGAGAGATTTCTATGTGCGTTCAAGACTTGCTTTCCACTTAGGTTGTTCACACTTTTGTATGCCATCTCTGGACGTATTTGCTTACTCATCTTATGGGTCTAGCTTTGCATGTACACTGCCCAAGCTGGAATCATCACCATCAACCTAGATACATTTTCATTTCCCGCAGCATCACATGAAAACACTCATAATTTCATGAATAACTGGTGTGTTTTGTTTGTAATTTGTTAATTTAATATGAAACCTATGGTCGTTTTGTTGTTGTTAAAATTGAATGCTATTTGCTTTTCTAGCCATTGGTATTTCATATAAGAAAGGGTTTCTTATATTTTGGCTGCACTTCAGGTATGTGACCGTTAGTAAGATTCATCTACTATTAAAAAAAAAACTATTTTGTATGCTTTTTCATTGCTTTTCTTCTAAATGTACTTTTGTTTTTTGATTGCTTCTAAATTTTTTATCGATTTTTAATGATCTCTGCATTTTTCTCTGCTCCCGTCCCTGCCTCTCCTCTCCCCTTCAGCCCTCCCCCAAGGTCCCCATGATTCCAATTTACTCAGGAAATTTTGTCTTTTTCTACGTCCCATGTAGATTAGATCTACGTAAGTCTCTCTTAGTGTCCTCATTGTTGTCTGAGTTCTCTGGGATTATGATTTATGGGCTGGTTTTCTTTGCTTTATGTTTAAAAATGTACTTACTTTTCAATTCAGTGTTTGTAAATCTGTAAAAGCACTGTTTTTCACTAGGAATACAAAACAAAATTAAGCTTTCAGGTGGAGACAGAGTCATGCCAAATTGGAAGCCAGCTTAGGCAATATAATGACTCCTTTTATCATTTCATCCCCATCTTTAAAAAAAAAACACTAAATTTTACTTTTTTTCTGTGATTGGTTCTATTTTAAAGAATTAAAAGGAAGAAATAAAGTCAGAAAAATGGGACTATTTGAAAGATGGTGAATGTCAGCTCAGAGTTATCATGCAGAGAATTACTAACAATATTTACATACTTTTTGCTATTTTCTAATTTTACTAAATTAAAAATGGTTGTCTTCCATTATTTAAAAGGACAAGTGTTGAACTAAATAACTATCTGTCTCTGTTCATCATCGTGTGTTCCAAAGGCAAAAGAACAATGCTTTTCAATAAGGGAAGAAAGTATTGTCTACACACTAAATTATCATTTAATTTTGAAAAAACGAACAGTGAACAACAAAAATTAAAAACACATTGTGTGATTATAAGATCTATAGGAAATAATCTGAATTCAGTAATTAAGTCCTAAGTTTCAGGTTTATAATATCTGTAGATTAGTACATTTTATATAACTTTAATCTCAAATTCTTTGGCTAAGGATCAATGAAGGTTAATATTTCCAAAAAGTAATGTTATTTAAACATAGGAACTGTCTTACAAATAAAGTGATTACAGTCTCACGGATGCATGCATTCTCCTGCTGTAGGCAGAATTTTATTAATGAGCTATGACTGTTTAAGAGAGTCAGTGCACTCAGCTAATTCAAATTTCCTGTTAGGAATACAAAGCTTTTCTAAATCATAAACGTGGGCCAGTAAGAGTTCCAGCACTAACAATGAGGCGCGTTTATTTAGGCAGCTCTTTGAGCAGTCCCCTAAATAAGTATCCTGTTGATTCGTATAAAATACAGTTTTGAGAAATATGCCCAAGTAGGATGTTTTTGTTATGGTGAACACATTATATTTAAGTAGGCATATGACTGTGACATTAACAAAAATTGTCTTAAAATTCCCTCCTGTGTTAATTTTATTCTACAAGCTCCATAGTTGCCTTTCTTCTCTTTAAAGTGTTGACTGGTAATATATGAATATTTTATGAGTACATTTTACATCACTCTACTGTCTTATTTTAATTATAATCATCATCAGCTGAGAACTTTTGCTTTTATATAGCACTGAATATTTTCAGGGACAGAGGGAAACCGTTTTCATGAATAATTGATTCTCTTATACACAAAAGGTAGAAAACACCACAGTCAGTTCTCTTCTATTTATTTATTTTTCTTTCAAGTTTCCCTGTTTTTGAAATTCAGGACAAAGCCTTTGCTTGACTCAAATCCTCACAAATCCTTTTCAGATCTAAAAATTGATCTGATAACTAGTGTCTGAAATGTTCAAATACCCATGATCTTTTGTCCTTTATGACAAACTGCAAAGATATAGTTCTTTTGAAATATCTATCTTTGAAAGTCTTATTAACATTTACATTTTAGTCTATAATATATTTTTGTTTCAATCAAGACAAAAATATTAGAAATCACTTATAAAGTACATGTAACAGCTCAAGAGTCTAAGCTTTGAACATTATCTGTAACTGTGTCAGGTTTCTTGGTCCTAGGATTAAGCTCAGAAATCTAAGTCAAATTTCAGGCAGTAGAAAGGACGCATGCACAAGGACTTGATCCTGGAACACCCTGGGCCTTTTAAACCACTTCAAATGTAGCAGGATACCATACTTCCTTTGTAGGTCCGTTGTTGTTCCTGAAGGATTCACACAGGTGAAGATATATGACCGTTGGATTTCTTATGTGCATGTTTGTCATCAGAAACATGGATGTGATATCATCTACTAAGCAATAATAACTGCAATAGCAAATATGAAGTTCCTAATGGTTGCCAAGCAAAGAGAATGCCCAAACGACCTTGATTTTATATCAGTATCCCTGAGTTGCCTCATATTTAAAGATCTGATTCAATATAATATAATATAATATTCAATGCAATTTTATTGATAAAAATGTGGAGAACAAATACACAGAGACATTTCCAAGAGATTATTCTGCCCTTCTTACCCAAAATGAAGGATGACTATTTGACACAGTCTTTTTGCTCCTGGAGGAATTACAGACACAACAATGGTCATGCTATTTTTATGAGTGCCAGACTTTGCTCAAGATGCTGCTGGACTCTGAAAACGTATACATACTCTTGTGCAAATCTATTACTACTATAGACTTTATTCATGAAATGCTTAAATAAGAAAAAAAAATAACCTGATGTATGCTTATTAGTCATGCAACTCTGTGAGTTTGTCCACCTCATCATGAAGACCTTATTTAGTAATGAAACGTTGATTAACAATGATTAACTGATAGATCACTGATTAAAATGATTCATTATGGATGGAAGTAGCTTGCATCTTATTAATAAACAACAAAATTATCTTCCTCTCACAAATTCATTAAATAGTTTAGCATTAGAAGAAATTTCTCTATCATCACCAAATCATGTTTTTTAATATTTTTATATATCTCTTAATCCCAGAATATTGAATACTGCTACATTTAAATTGGAATCTTAAAAACTAAATTATATCATTTTTTATCCTTAGGTGAATTTGTTTTCTTTTGTACCTGTACAAACTTACTGAATATGCTTACCCTTTAATGGCTAAATTTTAAGTAAATGGTAAATAATTTCCCAATGTTTGGAGTTGTTTCCTCTGGCAAATATTACTTCTGAACCTCTTTTAATTCTAAACAATAATTTTCTTGCAATCTGTGCACATACTGTGTTGGTTGCCTTCCTTTCTTTACTTTTGAAATGGAGTTTCAATCTGATAAACACATTGTCCTCATGCACCCAAACTTTTCTTTTTTACCCAAAGTTTTTCTTTTTTTCCATTGCAGCTCCTTCTGCAAAGGCATGTGTATCATCTCTGTAACACCGATTTTTGTCCCTTTTACAATTTCTCCTTTTACTCAGATTCTGTGGCAGATCTTCCTATACTACAAATCAAAATAATTTACTTGGCGTCTGAAATGTGACCTTGAGTTATCTGTGATCTTCATCAGTCCTTGAATACCTATGGAATTTGTGTTATTTATAATCATGAATTATAGGATAGAAATTTTAAATTCTTTAAAATAATGCTGTTGCTTTCTGATCAAACTAAACTGATCACACACCTCGGCCTCTATTTTTCCGCATATTTCTGTCTTTTTCCAATTTCTCTTTCTGGTATCATTCCTTCAGTGTCCTGGGTTCTTCATCCATCTAAAAATGTTCCTAATACTCTGAGTATCAGATTCTGGCTACAAAACATATCAGCGACTGAATTATAGTTTGTTTTCTACATTGTAAAACTTTTTGGACCTATGATGATCTATGTTATTGTCCATTCTCTAATATAAGAAAAATATCCTTGTTACTTGTCTCCATTTTCTCTTTTTCTTTTCTTTCTTCTCCTTTCCTTAATTCAATAGTTGGTATTTATTTTTAAATTTTTCCAACTCTTCCTTTTGTTCCTTCTAAATTTATAAATTTGTTCCTTCAATGTAAACATTGAAGGCAATGTTTTGTAAAATTAAGACTAAATAGTAGCAAAATTAGTGACAAATGAGCTTAGAGATTAGCCTTATAATTATTATTCTTACTGCAGCCATAATGTTGTTATCGGCTAAGTTCCAGCATTGATGGACTGATGCTAAGATGATACTCCGTGAGTCCTCAGTTGGAAATTTTTTATCATCTCCCATTCTTGTGTGTAGGCGCAAACTATATTGCAAACAATTTGAGAAATATGTGCAATTCAAACTCTTATCTGTATTTTTCTCTGTTATAAACTTTTGTCTGAGCAGACAGAAGAAATTGTGGCTTAAAAAATCATAGATTGTAGTGAGGACCTTTGGAAACAAACATGGATTTGGAGAAGGATGCCTAGTTGCCTCATGTAGTAAGTTCTATTCTGACATCTAGCACAAAATAAAATCTTGATGTAAATACTCCAGGATATCAATTTTTCAACATTCTCATCAGAATCTGAAACTGTTTTTTCATTAAATATATATTTGACAAAATCAGAGCAAAATGAAGACCTGAAAAAAGAACCAGCTACATCTTCCTCAGATTCTGGTACCCCAGACATTAATAGATAATGATGGGATGTTGGCTTAATGTACTATGTATCTTATAAATTACTAAACACCAAGGGAAACTAGCAAATTCTTCTCTTTGTTACTTCATTGAGCAGATTGCTATCTATGATCAAATTGTTTTTGTATGAGGTAGCAGCTATTATCATGACTCTGAGAGCAAGAGTCTCATCCGGGATATGTGACTGAGCCATTCTCTGCATCCATTCTGAACTGCTTCCTCTAACATCATCTCTATAATTGACCTCCTTCTGTATATTTTCTTATTAAATGTATTCATTCTCCAACCACTGATAAAATAGTAACTGTGGTGGTTGAATAAAAATGACCTCTGTCTATCTGAATGCTTAGTCACCAGGAAGTGGCAGTACTTGAGAGGGATTAGAAGATGAAGTATGGTTAGAGGAAGTGCCACTGGGGTTGGGATTTGGGGATTCAGAAGTCCAAGCAAAGTTCAGTGTCCATTTCTCCTTCCTGCTGCCTGTGGATCCAGATGCAGAACTCTTTCTACACGGTGTCTGCCTGTGACACCATGTTTCCTGCAATGATGATAATGGACAAAACCTCTGAAATTATAAGCAAGCCCCAATTAAATGTTTATGAGTTGCCTTGTCATGGTGTCTCTTCACAGCAATAGAAAACTGAATAAGACAGTAACCGTACTGCTTTGGATGTGATTCCTACATCCAAATTCATCACTCACTGCTTTCTGTATAAATTTCTCTGGTTATTGTCACTATTTAACTCTATTGCATAAGTTTGGTGACTACATATAATACATACTTTACTGTCTTCCTTTTATATGAGTTATTTATTTTTTCATATAAATTCTTTGTTCTCTTAAAAATATTGTTGACAGTTTCATACATTTACTTAAGGAATTTAGTGACCACCCTCTAGCCCCCATCATTCACTTTCTCTACTCTCTTCTTTCACCCACAGGGGCACTACTCAACAAGTTTTCCTTCCATTTTAATGTTTTTTTTGTTTGTTTTAATTTTTTGATTGTTGTCTATTAGGTTTGATTGGAGCATCTTACTTGAGCATGGATGGAAAGGTGATTTATGGTAGTGGGCACTTTGACTGGACATCACAAAAAGAAATCTATGAATGTAAACATGAGTAATTAGAATGTAGCTTGACAATTTAGCAAAACAGCAATAATAATTTCCAATCTAAGACTGATTACCTATCTAGCCATGCACTCCTGACAGTGTTTACAGAAACAGGCATGAGTTTCTTCCAGTGAAGCTGAACTCAATCCAAGCAGAAAGTAATTTGTTACTCAATAAAAGTCAATTTACTATTTAAATTTATATCTCAGCAATAACATGAAGATAAATTACCTGGTTTGATAACAATACATAATACTACTATTTTATATTTAGTTGAATTATCATGTGTCTTCTTTGAATTTCCCAAAATGCAACAATATTTATGCTTGCTTCACAAGTATATTCACATTCACATGTATTAATATTTGAGAATACTATTTGTTACAAAGGGTGTGTTCAGGAGTAGGTTGGCTAAAATCAAAACTATCATTTTAACTGTCTTTTCTTTAGTATTAAACACATAAATCTTAGCCAATTTCATATTTTAAGTTTTTATTTAGATTATAGTTCTGGCGTGCCTTCTTCTGTGGAACAAAGGAGAGGAACTACAGCAAGAACTCCCCAGACAAAGCCAATGCAACTAAAAAATGCAATGCATGTTTTCAATGCATAAAAGGAAACATCTAGATAATTCACTTTTATATTCTGACTGTAATCAGACATACACATCCAATGTACGCTGGATTTACATTGAAATTAATTGTATGTCAATGACCTGGAGTATACTTTCAGATATGTTTATTTCACTTTCGTTGATTATTCATGGGCAGTGGTTTTCAACATTTTTACTTTAGTAATTTAGTTGCATAATTCTTTTGTCAAGTGTTAATGACCTGCAGTATAAAAGTCAAATTGTTTAGAAATAAATTGACTCAAACTGTTGAGTAAAATATTTTGTAATAAAGAGTGGTATTTTTTTAAAAATCCTGATTATAATTTATCTCCCTTGTGAAATAGATGGTTTTGTATCATAATTTATTTTAAAGTCAGAAGAATTTTCTTAAAATATGTATAGTCCATATTATTAAACTTTATTTTTCTGAATTTCATAAGAAATATTTAAAATCACTCTGCATGTCTGTAAATAGAAGTGAAGTTACAAATCTTTTATTTCCCTTCCTTATTATAATTAAAATAAAAACCATAAGCATGCTCAAAATTCAATCTAATTTGTTAATAAATTAGCTTTCCAGGTCAAGGAAATAATTAGAATTCAAAAGATGATGAGGGAATTTTCTAATTTTAATTACTTAATAAATTACAAAACAGGAGACTAATAAAACACATTAGTAGGTGTGCTTATCAATGAAAAACTCTACAGGGGTTCTTCAATATTTGATTGTCAATAAGTGAAGAACGGTGAAAATCTCCCACAAGAAGAAAATAGACATTTAAAAACGGATATTCAAATGGGTTAATTTTAAGCGTGAACATAGCAGTAACTGAAACCTAATTTGTTGTGGGATTCCTAACTGCATCTTCAATAACAAGCAAAAATCTGACAAGCTGAGTTTGTTCTAAAAGAGTCTGTTGTTCTATTGTTTCTTTAGTGTATGGATCAGTGTGTCTTCTTACACAGAACAGAGGACAGAAATCTACAAACTATCCACAAACCAGGAAAAAACAAGCACAAATAACTAATTTCCTAGAGGCTTAGAATTTAGATGTATTTCTGTATTGCATTTCTGAACTACCACAAATATGAGTACTAGCCACACAACATATACATAACTCACATTATAAAAGAGCATTATTTAATAAGTTACTGTAATCTAATAGAGTCAAAATTGTAAATTCTTGCACCTGTTTAAGGACCAGTGAAATGGCTTAGCAAATAAAACTGACTGTGTGAAACTAGATGAGCTCTCTACCCAGAGACTCTTACGGTAGAAAGAACTCGCTCACATGTTAACCCCGTGTCTCCATGTGCGTGTCATTCCATGTGCCACCCTTAACACATATAACAAATGAACAAATGCATATCCACAGAAATCTCATGTCCCAGTGTTTGAGGCACAACATGCACTTCCATTAACTCCTTGAGATAGCTTTCGAATGCATAAAAATGTTCCAATAATAACGGATTATCTTTTCAATCCTGAGTGTGTAATGCGAGACGGAGTCGATCTTACATACTTTCATCAGGTATAGAAATTAATCAGGCGGGATAGTCACAGAAACATCTCTTAAATGTGTGTATACGTATCATCCATCCATCCTCTGTCCACCTGTCATCTGTCATCTCCCTATCTTTCTATCATCTTTGAATCACTTTTCCTGTAATGTAGAAAACTGATGACCAACTTTATCATTTGAGTGTTAGCATGGTATCTTCAAAATTTCTTTATCAGAGTCTAAGCTCCTTTTCACTAATGTTGAAATTGCACCATGAATTTCAGTAGGATGAAAACTGCTCTAATGACCCATGGTACTTTCTTTCTTAACATGTAGCTGCCATTGAAGTCATGGTTTTTAAAATGCTTTGTGCTTATTTGTTCATTTATTGTGGGGAAGCTTTTTTTTTCCTTTAAAGGTGAAGTGCTTTCTGTGTGAAACTTTCGTAGACACCATGTGCTAAAAGGGCAATTCTTTTACACATCTTGCAAAGCAGACTTCTCCTCTTTCCCTGAAGGCTACTTGTTTACTAATCTAGATATCTTGGTTTGAACCCCCAACTCAGAATTGTGATTTAGACTTCTCCCCTTGATGTTTAAGATGAAAATGGGGTATCTTGGAAAGAAGAAAGCACATTTGTATATCTGTGATCCTACACACCATCTACTGATGCATGCAAACACAGACACATATGACACTCACTCAAAAGACAGTAAGTAGGCCAAAACCATGATAATAGGAACTGAATTCCAGAAGGAATAATAATGTAGAAAAGCATTTAATGTTAAGGCCAAGATAAAGAGAATTGTAGACTGTAATTAATGAAAAGAGAAAGAGAAGGATTTCAAAAGAAACTTCAAAAGACTAATTAAGATCATCCATATATAGGAAAGCACCCTTTCAAGCAGAACCGTGTAATGCATTAGAAACACGGAAGGCAGGAGGAAGAAGACTAGATGTAATCTTAGAACAAGGGAAACAAGGCTCAGTACAAAGAAGGCAATTGATTTCCCATCAAGGGAGGTACTAGGACTTTTTCTCTGACCTGGAAAGAGAGGAGAAATATAAAGCAGGCATTTGGTTTAGGGAACTAATGTCTTTGTTTGGATATGTTCAAGGCCCATGTATATGCAAATGCTGGACAAAATTAGTGGATTGAAAAGAGTCTAGATTTTTGGTTCTGTAACACCAACCCTTAAAGAAATATGAAGGAAGAAAGTTATTTTACTCCTGTATAGCATTGTAGCATACAAAAAGGTATGTCTTTGAGGATAATTGTGAAAACTAAGAGAGTATCACATTTGACAGAAAATGGTCTATGAGGCTAAATATTTAGATTCTGACCATAAGACTTGACAGATGGTTGTTTATTTATTTATTTTTTAATATTTTATTATTATTATTATTGAAAATTTCCACCTCCTGCCCCNCTCTCCCTCTCCATTTCCTGTCCAAAGAACAGTCAGGGCTCCCTGCCCTGTGGGAAGACCAAGGTGGTTGTTTAGATGCAAATTCCAATATATTTCAATTCATTTTACACACACAAATGTGGAAGGTACTGCAGTAAAATCAAGGGATTTATGGACAAGAAATAAAACTTTGTAAAATATTTTACCAAATATTGCTTTTGGATTCATGCTGTGACTAAAATTGGTTACAATCAATTTCTTAAAAGCTGTGAAATCTATATACAGATTCAAGGTATTATTTTGTAGAGGAAATAATCAAAAGCAAAGTTGCTTATCTTCCCCCCATAAAGGTGTCTTGGTGGCAGGATATACTTAAAATGATATAAAGAAAGCACTCAAGGGAAGAAGGAAAAGCAAAGCCTCTAAAGAGAAAAGGAGATGTACCCACCCGTAATGCTGTTCAGCGGAACATATATACCCACCCGTAATGCTGTTCAGAGGAACATGTAGTTGGGGAAAAATCATCAAAGGTGAAGTGGAGCAGAAACAGCAAAAATTAAAGTGCAAAGGACATTTATATTGACAGAGCAAGAGGAGAAAAAGGAGAAAGAAGTCAGCTAAAAACAAAGATTGGACCTGTAGAAATTCTGAAGTTTATATATTCATTCAGCAGACATTCCTTTTGAACCTACTGTTTTCTGACATTTTGAAAATGAACAGACCTTGGTTCTAACTCAGAAAATTTTCTATGTAGCTTGCAATTATGACAAAAAGCCAGTATCTACTAAGTTCAGCATTTATCATCATTGCTTCTCACGGAGCTACCTGTTTTTGGAATGTCTCAGTGCTTCCCTAAGTGCTTTGCTTAGTAAAATGTATGGGATTTTAGGAAATGCTTTCTTCTTCTCATTTCACAAGCACATAATGCTATCCTAGACTAAAAAGCGTCAGTCACATCAGGGTTAAATGAAGCCATATTAAAGCATATACATACTCAGAAAGAATAGATTATTGCTGCACTATTTGTTTCTCAGAAATATTTAAGAGGAACAAACTGCTGCTATCACCATCTAAATGATGAAAATAATGGATGAAGAAACCATCAGAATTCACTAATAATGTTAGATGGTCTGAGATTAATCTTTTAAAGATATTCCTCATCAAAACCTGGAACTTTATACTGCATTATAGTTCCCTTTTTAAAGTCCATGAAATTAGGCATTGAGACACAAGCCAAGTCTTCATTAAATATTAGCTGTTACTATAACATAAAAATCTCCCTATTCATTCATTCATTCATTCATTCATTCATTCATTCACTCATTCCAGGCTCATCTCTGGGCAAACATCATTGTTAAGTAGTAGTATTCTGTGTAGCTAACATTTTCTGTGCCATGGTCAACTGAGACTAAAGTACACTATACTTGTTTGTAGGTTGCATCACCATAAAATATTATGCCCTGTCATATCCTCACATTTTACATGAGATCTCACCTCAGTCATTTCTATGGGGCTTCATGTGTGCCTTGTTCTTAATGGCACACGGATCCACCTCCAGGAGCATCCTTCCCAGTTAGCCAGCACAGTTCTTAGTATCCATCACTTCCTCATGTGTTTACATTTATTGTCTTCCTTAGAGGATATGACCGCATTCTGGCGCTCCTCTGTATCCACACCAGATAGGAGTCCAGTAAATATTTGGTGAAAAGAATAAAGTGAACTAGGATGTTTCTTTATGGCCATCATGTGCCCCATAAGTGTTACTCTTTTAGTCTAATTGCCCACCCACGAAAGTTTGATTAGAAAAATCTGTTTTGAGAGTTGGCTTCTTATAGCTCCCAATTTTTTGTTCCCTTTAACTTATTATTTTTAAGTAACAACTCTATTCTTCTGCCGTTTACTTAACAGCAACTCTGTTTCCTTTGATTTTTGTATTTATTTGGGCCATCCAAATCTTGTCAAACTTGTTAAACTGCATTTGCAAATTCTGTTCTAGGTACTATGACTGGAGTTAAGTATAAAAACAAGATATGACACTCTATCCATATTTAATGGATTCCAGAATATATAAATCAAATTATAGTAAACTTAAGTAAAGCATACACAAGTGTTTAAGAAAAGTGAAGAATTATTTTTATATGCATGTATTTTTGCAATTTATTTTCTTCTTTCAGCCCTCCCCCCTTTACCATCTTCTTCTAGTTAAGCAGAAAAAGTGGGGAGGATCTTCCCATTTGGAGAAATTTCTTTGGTTGCAGACTCAAATAAATGAAATAAAAGCTAATTACTTCTACTCTTCAAAAATAAGTGGAAAATTGAAGTGTCTAAAATCATAGTCTGTCTCTTATCAAGAACATAAATAATTATAAAAATATTTCTATTCATGATTTAATTAGTATTCTCTTTCAAGGGCTTATCAAAGTTGCCTTTAGTAAAAGGCTTCATTCCCTTTTCTCTTTTCCACATGTGTAAAAAGATCAAAGTGTGTCTCTGCATTGCAGTGTTTGCCCTTGTTCTGGAACTTTATTTGCTGCAGACAATAAAGAAAACAACTCTGCAGAAAGACTTCCATAAACCACAGACCTCAGAGATGCACTTCCCACTGGCCTCAGATATCTTGGAGCCTCGTCCTTCACCCATGTGCCTTATGGCTAAAGATTTACTAGGCAGAGGGACAGCAAACAGGAGTGCATTGCAGCCAAGGGTATTTGCTTTGCTGTCAGCATTCATTTCAAAGACATTATCTCCGTTTAGTACATAACTGCATTGATAAAATTCTTACTGTCTTCAGTACGCTTAGACAAAGGCCAAGAACTTCAAGAGGAGATTGGCCATACGAGGAATGTGTCCCTTGCTCAGAATAATAGTTACCTTTATTAGATTTGTTCAAGAATATTGGAAAATACTTATAAATAATCCTTTAAGATTGGGTCTTATAATGAATGATTATCAAGAATTATTAGCTAGTTAGAATAGAAATTATGTGAAAATACTTTCATGGAAGTCTAGTAAATTAGTGTAAGAGTATTACACTTTCAGAAAAATATATTGGCACAGGAATTGCCACACATAATTTAGTCAGGGTGCACTTTATATAACTACTCATACTTAAAATAGCTTTAATAAATTTTAATGAAACTTATTTGCTATAGGGTCAAAAAAACACATTAAAACTTGATCAGAAAATGCACTGTAGAAATGTAAAAGCTTTTCATATGCAGAAAACCATTTTAATGAAAAGAACCAATCCAACCCTTTCTATGAAATTTCAAAGCACTTGATCTATTCTTTCATATATGATAAATTTATAAGAGATTCCTAAATTTAGGAGTCTGTTGAATGTTAAATAGTCTTTACTATCCCAAATAATAAAGTTAACTGGAGGTTATTATTAGCAAAGTGAGAAATGTGAATGTTTCCAAATTTAGAATGAAGTTTACTTTTAAATTATACAACTATAAGTCTGCCCCAAGTAGCTTGTTTATAATGTAAATGACTTATATTAAATTTGAAAGTGAAATTTTCCAGGATTTATATGGAGTAACATTGTTTCTGCCAGGATTCTAGATTCTTTTTCAACATATTTTTCCTAAAACATAAAAAAATCACTTTATCAAATTAACTGTTAAATTTAAATGAATAATTTTATACAAAATTTTAGCTGAAATCTCTAGAACTGTGAGTAACAATAGTGCAAAAGAGGAAACATTACAAATATCAATCAGGAAGAAAAAAATGACCTAAGCAAAATCCTGTATGCCTGGTAGAAACCTAGAAAACCTAGAGGTTAGATTAGCTGTAGTGCATTAGAAGATCACAGCACACAGAGTAAAAGATGTTAAAAATTAAACACTTCTCATTGACTCAATGATGTGATTTTGACCTGCTGCTTTAGAAGTGAACATAATGATGAGTGTTGAATAGGTAAAGTGACTGGCTGAGGACAAAAGGGCACTACAAGAACTATGTAACATCATTTCTTGATTTTTGTATGCATTAATTACAATGTTTTATAAACATTAAGTTGGGTTATGTACATGTAGAAAATTTGAATAATATTTATTAATAAGACTCCCCTGACTTTTAAGGCATCATTTCTACATTTTACAAAGATCATTCAACACATATGAACCACAGAAGAATGAATTAGAAAAAGGAGCCACATGGAGTTCATTTAAAAAAAAATATTCTACAGAAAGAGGTCATACATAGTGGTACACACCTGTAATTCCAACACTCAGAAGGCAGAGTCAGTTGGGTCTGTGATTTGCAGGTCTACTACTTGAGTTCCAGGACACACAGAGCTACATAGAAACCCTGTCTAAAACCAAAACAATAACAAAAACAGCAAAACCCAAAAGGAGACAAGGGCCAGTTATCTGGTTTAGTGTGAAGAGGCACTAGCTGCTAAGTCTACATGATTACTGGCTAGAAACTCCAGAGACAAGCTGCAGAAATATATATATTTCTTACAAATGTTACTTTATTTAATGTATTAAAAATGTAGAATTGTCTGGACAGTAAGGCAAGCCTTTAATCCCAGCACTCAGGAGGCAAATGCAGGCAGATCTCTGTGTGTCTGAGATCTCTAACCTGGTCTACAAGAGGTAGTTCCAGGACACTTAAGAATTTAACACAGAGAAACTCTGTCACATAAAAAGAGTATAATTGCTGTTCATCACAAATGTGTATCTAAAGGTTTGTAAATTGGTACATAACATAGAAATTAATTTAGAAATGCTCCACTTAAGAATTATGAGATCTGGGAAGATGAGAGTATTTTTTTTTCTATTTTTCATGCTTATTAAGTGTTCTATTATGTTAAACATTTCAATTAGGCTGTAATAATGGAAATATTAAATTAGGTCTGTATGCTGTATATTATTATAACTTATAAAAACTTTATAATCCATCTATCCATTAGTCATTTAAGTTAATTTTATTTGTATTTCATATTGAACTGCACTCTAATATACCAATTTGTCACCCACAACTTTTTTCTTTCAATTTGGGTTGAAAAACCTACTAACAGAACCTTTCTTCTCCTTTAAGCAGACAACATAGGCTCCTGGTTCCAAATACTTGAATTATATATTAGACATGATGAAGCTTTTACACACCAGATGCATTCTAAAAAAAATCTACAAAGCTAGTATTTTCATATAATCTTTCAATCATATAATTCCCAAATTAGTAGGACCACCTAGATATCAATTGACTTTATCTAGATTAAAGTCTTCCCTGATGTAAAGTTGTAGGTCAAAGTTTTACGACATTTGAAACCCAATTGACTTACTCAAGTGTTTATTAGCAAGAGTCAGGTTAGTTATTCATCAAGTGGAGGGATATGGGCTTTTTAATTTTCCCCTTTAATGGAAGTTGTGGTTCAAAGAAAGATGGTAAGAAGAGAGAGAAAGAAAAGAGATGAGCAGATCAGGATGGAGAGGATAGAGATATAAGGTCTTGTAAAGTCTGTTGGAGAAGCAAGAGCTAATCCCTTCTGTGATTCCATGGGTCTTACAGACCAACCCTGGAATAATGCCAGAGAAAATTGTCCAAAATTAAAAAGAAAAAAAAAAGATGCAGGGTCCTTTGGAGCTGATGGTGAATGCTCCCTGCCTCATGAATACAGAGCTGTCCCCTGTACTGTGGCTGTAGTATTCAGGTTATGAGTACTTACTCCTGCTTGTTTTTCCACCTACATTTCATTCATATTCTGCAAGTAACATTTTGGAAACATTTTTTTCTTCATTACATCAAGGACAAGGCAGTTTATTACGTTTTATGTACCAAGTGATCATAAACTATTGAAGAGAATGATAATGTACTTTTGGTATGTTTCACTTCAAGAACCCTTACAAAACCCTGTTAGATAGAAGTCATTATTCCCAATGACTCTCAGAAATAATGGAAACTATTTACATTGCTTGTCTAGTGTCACTCGCATGGTAAGCACTAGGGGGTAGTACCTAAAGTCACAGGGTACAGCAATCAGAGGACAATTTGCAGCATTCAGTTCTCTCTTATTATGTGAGTCCCAGAGACAGCTCAGGTCTTCATCCTTGGTGGCCAGAACTTCAACAGCTGAGTCACATCACTGACCCCGTTTTCCTTAATTTCTTAAAGGCAGAATTGTAATATTGTGAACATCAATTTGATGGAGAAGTTTTTTTGACTTTCTGTTTATTAACTGAGAAACCATGTCCACTGTTTTCTTTTTTTAATTGATTTTTGTTGAGCTCTACAGTTTTCTTTGCTCCCCCTTCAATCCTCTCCCACTGTTTTCTTTTAAAGCAATGACTACATTTAATGTGAGAAACGTTTATATGATAGTTCTAGCTTAAAACAAAATCCAAACATTTTCATATTGAAAAGGCCTCACTGGGTAGCAGATTATAGGAAGATTTAACTAAATTAAATATGGAATCTGTTAGGGTGGAGAGATGACTCAGTAGTTAAAAGCACTGACTGATCTTCCAGAGTACCTGGATTCTATTCCTGGAACCTATATATACGCTCACAGCATCAGGAGATCAAGTTCCTGGGGATCCAATCCCTCTTCTTGTCTCCAAAGGCAACAGGCATACATGTGGTACACAAATAGACAGCTTGGAAAAACACTCATGCATACAAAATAAAATTCTAAAACTTTAAAAATAATTTGGTAAGTATATAAGATGGTGGTATTGAGCTCTCCATTCTTACTTATAACCTCAATCATGAATGCTGTATTAGGTATCGTATGTGCTTCTCTTTTACCAGAATAGTAACATAGAATGATCCTTTTATCATGAAGTGTTTTTATTAATCCTTTATTTTGTTCAACAATTCAAGTGCACAAAATATAAGGTTTAATTTGCAATAAATGATATCTCACCATGCAAACACTAAGTGGTTTAGAACTTCTACATAAACATAGTTTACTTATTTCTTTAGTGAACCAGTAAGAGGCCATCTCTGCTTTTACAGTTTGCTTTTTGTATTCAAAATGCCCTCATAAAGCTACTGTAAGTGACTTGATTCTGACTAGCATATGAAGAGATATGGTGGTTGGCTGGAGAAGTGCTAACGCAAAGGGCCCTTTCTCCAGATGCACAAGCTTCATCTCTCATCATTAATGTTCTCGACAAAAATGGTGCCATTCAATGTTTGTTTTCCACTTACAGTAAGGTAGGAAGAAATGTGGAAAGACATGGGAGTTGGATTTTATGGTGACGTTTTGAGATAGTACCTCCAAAAACATGGACAACAGTTAAAATCATCACGACTGGAAATCAGTTTGCTGTTGTCCCTTGGAAATGGTCCTCCATTCTCCCATACTTAAAATATAATCAGTTACTTCCCCATGAATGCAACTGGACTGCTGTAAATAGTCATAAGACATAAAAGCCCAACTGACCATAATATCCATTCTCTTTAGTTTCAATGAACAGCACCCTGAGAATAAGGAGGAACAGAAGATAGTATTTCCTTGAAATTATGTTCTAATTTGGTTGAATAGGTATATTAATCTACAGACTGGGTGGAAATTTTCATTCAAAAGTATGAGGCAATAATGAATTAACTTAATAAACATCAAAAATATGTTCAAATAATTTTGTGACTTGTTGGTAATCCTAAAAATTAATATTTGCTTGAACAATGCTGCAACATGTAACATTCTGGAGCAGCAAACATGCTGTGTGACCACATGAGGAAACAGTAAGCTACAGAGTCCTCGATACATTTAAATGTGTATACCTGAGTGTGTTGTGTACTTAAAGGCTCTGAGTTAGAACCAAATGGTTCCTCTGAGTCTCCCTGTATGTGTGTGTTGGGGGGGGGTGAGAGGGTGTCTGTCCTGATTTGATATGTGATGTTTTTAATTCTTCACTTTATATTGTTTTAAATCAGTTTTGCTGCCGTCTAATCTGGGTAGACAAATCAAGTATCATTTTCTGTTATACTCTTTGTTTTTTTTTTCCCACTCATAAACTCTATGCTGGGTTTAGGAAGGCACTAGAGCATAAGAACTTGGGTGGCTTCTTTGAAAAACAGAAAGAAAGAAAAATAAGCTTGTTCATGAGGGCTTTCCCCTAAGCCCTTCCCAAACCAATTACAGCGGCTGTAGTACAATAGCAAGGGACAGCGGAACAGAAGGTTAGAGGAAGCAATCAGGCCACACGCTCTGTCTGCACCACATCCTGGGAATAAGGATGCTGCCTTATCTCTACTGCGTACAGCAAATAACAAGTAGTCATTAAGTTCTCAAGGAACCCCGCGCTTAATTTGGAGTTGCCAGTGTAGGCTGCCCTGTCGTATAATGGCATGCTCGGCCATTAGACAGTAATTTGTATTGTTCTGGTTGGGAAAACTAAGCCCTTGAGATGTTCCTTTTAAACAAAGGAAAGAAAAGAAGAGTTTATAGATGTGTAGACAATAGGAGGCCCGGGCTACTGAAAACTACTGGCAGGCTCAATGCACAGGAAAATAACTACCCTGCATCTAAGGACATGGGCTTCTTTGTACCTCTTGACACCAAGCAAACTAGCCACGCTCTAATGAGACGCTTTTCCCCTAAACTATGTGATGCCACTGACATGTGGCATGTTAGACAGACAGATCAAAAGTGGCCTACAGCATGTATAACTGTTCAACACCCAGGTGTTCTACTTGACATTTTCTTGGTATCTAACAGCTGCCTGATTATTTAAAGCTTACCAACAGTCATTGAACTTGGAGAAAGGTCCGCCTGCGCTAATCACCTGCTCTAATAGGATCAACATCTAGACCTAAGGTTCTTTTGATTAACATTGTTAAACCTTCTCTTAGGTCCCCCAGCTTGCTAGAGAAAAGGACTTACTGAACCACGCACTATCAAAGATCATCCCATTGAAATATTGCTGGACATTCCTGAGTGCACAATAATACATACATATATAAAAGATCAAATATTTACAATTTTTCCCACTGAATAGATAACATATATTCTTTCCACTCTTATTGTACTATCTGGCATAAGATGCAAATAAGGAAATAACATAGCATCAGGCTATAAAATAGTTGTGTGTTCTAATTTCTCATCATGAAATTAATAAAATTTGGCAATGTCTGCATCAATCCATGTTTGTATTTGAATCTTTATTAGATACACAAATGTATACATGTTAGCTTTTCTGAACCTCAGTTTTTCCCACCTGGACCATATATACACACATATACATATACTATATACTATATATACTTATATTACATATGTGTGCATTGTATGTACACATATGCATGTATTACAATGAAAACCATGCTTTTGCATGACAACAGAAAGCAATAAAAAATACATTCTGTATATCCAAGTGGAATAAAAGACACTATGAGCACTATTTCGGGTAAGATGAGCAGAGGAAGTGCCTTAGCTGCTGCTTCATGACTTTTAGGTCAAAGCAGTTTCCAGAGCACATGCTACGTAAAGTGGAGACATACCACTAAGGCATGTCATTCTCTTGTCTCCCACATACTCTCCCTCCCCAGTCCATTTTCATTATTAATATAAATTTCCTGTTGTGTTTGAAGCACTCAGTTATGTGAGTTACAGTTCCTGAGCCCTGCCACGTTCAGTTCTGCCTCTGCTTCGTTAATAATAGAATTAGAACCTTCTAGGGGGAAAAAGGGAGATGGTTGGTGAGATAAAAGAAAAGTATGTTATTTAGGCTATTCCTGGACAGGTTTAAACAAGAAGCTCAGTGATAAATTTCTTAAAATCTAGTTGTTGTCAATATTAGATTATTTTTGACTGACATTTAGGTCCATTTTCTGGGTAGTTAGTTATATTTCTACTGCAAAGAAACCATGCTGATTCCTTAATGGGTTGTTGTACAGGGTAAATAAGATATGGTTTGTGAAAATACTTATTGAACAAATAACAAATATCTTCAAATTATTCTGAAAGGCAGTTTTAACCATAGTCCAAATGTCTTGGATTTTTTTCTGACATTTTGATCTTTTAAAACAAAGTCATTGCACATGCTATCCAAATCTCTAATTACTTTTGGCTGGCTGGCAAGTCACAGCTTTATGACTTCCGAGAGAGAAAGAAATTTGCATCTGATTTGGCATTTTTAATGAGTAGTGAGTAAAATTTAGCATGCTTATATTAATAAAAGAAACTTTTATACTTATGTCACAAGAAGCTAACAATTGTCTGGCATTGTGGGATTGTGCATTGTATCATTCTATATGGAATTCGTACAGCCTCTGGAAGGTTTTAAAACCTTACTTCTAGGAAAGAATAAGAAACACATTTAGCACGTATCCCACCGTGGCTGTGAAATGGAGGCCACCAGCCACTTCTCATGTGGCCCACAAATTAAAGATGGCTGCTCATTCTTGTTTTGTTTTTACTGTTTTGTTGTTAAGATGGTTGAGGACTGGGAATGAAACCCAGTCATAATATGCCTGCCTGGCATACATAAGCAAGGCCCTGGTTTTGATCTGTAGTAAAAAGACTATTATTACGGCAAAGAATTAGAATAATAGTTTAGGGAGTATCACTTTGTGACACATAAACATTATAAGAGGAGACCGAAGGACAGAGAAAGGGAGATCTTAAGTGATTAAAAAAAAAAAGGTTGATAAAAGTAGACGAGACATGAAAACACGAGTGACCTTAGGCAGAGGAAGATGGCCACTGGGGTGGCCAGGAGGACTTGTTGGAAACACATTGCTTTCTGTGCTAATTTTAGAAGAACTCATAAAACACTACACACAATTTCCAGGAGTAAGTTTGGAGGCAACATCGCTACCTGAGTTTTCTGATCTATTAAACATAACTGCTTTCATGTAACTACAGAATTGAGTCATTGTGGCATGCTATCTTGTCAACAATGCCCAGATCTTTATAATTCCACCTTTTCTAAATAGTTTACCAATGCCTTACCTATTGCATTATTAAGAAAAAGTTAACATTTCCTATGTCAAATAAAGGTAGAATAATGGAGAAAGACATTACTATATATACATGGAAAAGATACAAATTGGGAAACAAAAACATGTTACATAAAAGAATACAATGGTGAAACTTTTGCTGTTTGATTTTGCTTAAATAAATGGAATCGGGGTCTGCTTCTCTGACTTTTCTGACTCTGTTGATAGACATGGTGCATAGACACAAAGTTGCCATGGTAACTTTGAAAACAAACATGAAAGAACTCAATTCCTAAATCACTGCAAGTGAATTCAATTGAATTCCTTCTTATGAACTTTCTGTATCATTTTCCTGCTATAACAACCAAAACTTCTGAGGCAAATGACTCTAGGGAAGGATTTATACTCAGGGCTGGTTTCATGGACTCGGGTCTTACTGTAATTCCTTTAGCCACCCATAAGGCTGCACTTCCGGGCTCCGGAGGCCAGCATACATCT
>LOEQ01001642.1:173753-216116 GCA_001685075.1 Bramus lutescens | reverse complement strand
TAGATAGATAGATAGATAGATAGATAGATAGATAGATAGATGATTGATAGATATTAAGCTAACATGAAGAATCAAATGAATTAATGAATAATAAGAAGTGTAGTCTGCCATTAAGTGTCTAAGACTTGGACTGGCATGTCGTAGGCATGCAGTATCAGTATTAATTGAACAAATGCATTTTATATTTATCACTTTATTGCATAAGGTAATTTTGCATGCATTATTTCTCTTCAGGTCTCACAACAGTTCCGTGAAGCAGGTAGAAGAGGTAGTTGACATCATTAGACAGATGCTTTCAACTTGTCAACTTTGTCATAGCTCTTAAAATCAACAGGTCTGACAAAAGCTTTTAGTGTGTGACTGATGTTGAGAATGTTTCATGCATTAAAGAGAGCACTTTCAATTGTCTCTTTAGGAGGATCCTTTTCCATTGCTTACTGTCTTTGTTTAACAAAGACTAAAATAGCTAACCACTATGGAAATGCTAACTTTTTAGCTACAAAGTTAATTGCTTTGATTGATCCCAGAGCATTTTCTATCCACCCCTGCTACTTAAAGACTCTCAAGACAGACTTGGAAAATGCTACATAGTCATGTGGTAACTGGGGGCTTGAGTTCTGCATTCAGACTCTCCCCCAAGAGCAATACTTTCAATTATTTGAGCCCCATGTGATCCCTATAGAGACATATATGTTCAAAAACAAGACATTTTAAGGAGAAAATTCTGAAAGTGTTTTGAGGCATAGAAATAGCAAGGCTTAAAGATTCACAGTAATATCAGGTCTGGAGTTTGTTCCTCCATGGTGAGCCTGATTTTTAGTTCCAAAGCATGATCCATGAGGATATGCATGGTCTGATTGAAAGGTAGTGGTTTACAATTACTATTGACTCTACGTCTGAAATTTATTCCAATTAAGTTGCCTCTTACAAATAATTTTCTAGATTAAAGGAAAAAAAATCAAAATGGATTCCCCTGTATAGAAATACAACTAAAATGCACAGGAATAGTTTTTTTTAATTGAATAAATACTTCATTGACATAAAACAACATTGGATTGTGTTTTGTACTAAATGAATGGATATTTATTAAAGTACCTATTTCTTCCTATCTGGGAGATCAGGAAATGTTCTCAACAAACTATTTTGATGCCATACAACAATCTTCTTGAAATTTGTTCATTATAAAATTGCACAATTTATAATATTCAAAGATAATTATGTAAAGTAGCTATGTTGGGTATTTTCTGCTTTCAACTCCTTCATTAATTCTAATGATTTGAATGTTTAAAATGCACATTTATAAATGTCTGAAACAAATGCTAATCTATAGCATCAAATACAGAAGAAACTTTGTTTTTTGTTTTTTTTTCAGACAGGTTTTCTCTGCCTGATTCTACCTCCTAAGTACTCAGGTTGAAGTGAGTACCTCTGCCTGACATGAAGCTCAATTTTTGTTGAATTCTCACAAAGTACTATTTTTTTACTCAAGAGGGCAGAAAAGAAACTTTTACTTTTCACTGATATTTGTAATTATTTCACTAGGAAACAATGCATATATTGAAACAATGTTTTAATCACTAGTCCTAAGTCAGCACTATAGTATGTATCTGATAAAACACTTTAATTTCAAGATAACATTATTATTTCCAAAGTAAATTAGAGAAAATTAAAGATTAAAGAAACTAAACTTGGGTTTTGGAATATGGTACAGTGTACAGTAAATTTCTTTCCATGAAATCATGGGAATATGAGTTTCAATGCCCAGAACCCATGCAGAGCCAGATGTGCCATGCCTGAGTGTAAGCCTAGTGATTCTGCAGAAAGCAAGAAGAAAACAAGCACTGATATCCAACATTGTCTTCTGACTTCTCCATTCATGCTGTGGCTTGGACATGTCCACATTTACATATAAGAACACATATACAAACATGTACACACACATACAAACAAATTAAGAAGGAATAGTATGAAATCATTTTGCCTAAAGCCACAGCTTTGTCAGGTAATATCAAATCCTGGGTTCTTCATATCAAACCATGCTAAATGTTTTTGACCTTACACAATGTCATTATTTTAATTAAACAGTGTTTGAGTTTCCAGAAACCCACATTGCTTTTCTTTCCTAAAAACCCTTTTGGTAATAGTTGTGTAGTCAGGGGGAGAGGGAAACAGGGAGATCAAAACATTTAAATTGGGGGGTAATGATAGTCATTTTTTAATTTATTAGTATGACCTAACTATAAAACATTTACATGGTAAATGAATTGGTAAGGAGGTACGCCTCCTACGTTCCAAATGAAGACCCTCTTGAAAGGGAAAAGGAAAGACCCACAGATGGGATAGGTGCCCACATACTTTATCTGGTACTTTAATTGCCAAATGGACAGTGAACTTGTCCTTTGCACATGGGGGATTAGCACCATGGGCAAACAGAGCTTGTGAAGGAACAAAACAGCTGAAACTAACCCTAACTCCCTACCCAGAGCTGCTGAATGGGTCTTTCAAGGTTTGCATTTAATGTAATCCTACATACTTTATGAAATACATGCCACCCCAATATTTATTTCCAACAATGAAACTGAGAAAAGCTCAGTCCAACAATGTACTATAAGAACAAAGCACCAACAAACATTTGTAATTTTTAAACTATCAATATTTTCTTTCTTAAGGAAATATGCCAATGAGGAATTGCTTACAGTTATTTGCACTTAAGTTACTCTGCTTATTTGGGGATAATGACAAGTTATCTTTCCTAGAGCATCCTCCTTTAAAGCATTTAGACAGCTCCAGGTTGAAGAGAAAAGAAGAGATACAAGGATTGGTCAGACTTTTAAGCCTTCTTGATCCAGAAACCATGTAAATTTAGTCTTCATCAAACTACATTTTACTTCAGTCAAGTATTGAAAGTATTTCATAAGATCTAAATAAGAGATATATAACCATGGAACAAAAAGGTAATACTTAAAAATAAACCTGTAAATGCCAGGTACTTTTATGTTCCATCAAAAAGAATATATATATACAATTCTAAGCTAACCAAATTGAATTGACAATCCAGTAAATGGAATTTTATATTATGTTTGTTATCAGCTAAATAATTAATTATTTGATTTTACATGCATACTCTTTAATTAACACTCTGACTCAAAGTGAAGATGATAATCCTTCATTTCCCCCAAGTCTCTGACACACAAAGAAGGACACTCACGTGTCAGAGAAAGAACTGAAGGTCAGAGATCTCATATGAAGGGCCAACTAAGTGCCCCACCCCGTGCAGGGGCCACCTCTCTTCTCTTCTCCCATCCCCTCTCCCACTCTTCTCCCATTTCTCCTTTTCTCTTTTGCCCTTCCCATCCTGTCCCCTACTTTTTCCATGTGCAGGCTGTGAATGCTGGCATCTCTTTGACCAGGTGGCTATGGGCCTGCTTCTTGTCAGATGGTTTTCCTTTTATACACATATTTTCTTTAAAACACAATCATGTATTTTCTGCAGGGGTGGACCTCTTTTAAAACAGGTTAAAATCCTGGCCAAATTGGCTACAGGTAATTGGAACCTATTTGGGGGGAGAGAAAAAGGAGGAACAAATGTTTGGTAATTGGAGACAGTCTAGGACTTACGCAGTAGTCTGTTATTTTAAGTATTCACCTGAAGCTTGCAGATTTCATTACCATTTTATTGTTAAATGATATTACCCACACCAAATCTTTGAAGAACCCTCATTTGAGAACTAATGCGGTTTATTATCTTTTCTTTGCTTCACTTTTTTCTCTACCACATCCTTAGACTTTGCCTACCAGCTTTGTAATTTCCACAAGTCACAACTGACATGTATTTAAGAGACACTGTGATTTAGCAATCTGCTGATAGGAATTCAGAAGTCTTGAATTCTGAGGCTGTGTTGTGATAACAGTATTTGTAAGTACCAGGCTAGACAAAGAGAATCATGTAGCCAGTATTTTGAAAAAGATCTGAGAATACCATTGATTATAAATATCTCATTACATATAAAGAAATTATATACAGCACAAAAACCAGCAGTCACTGTCGGAAGGTGTTACAACAAAGATTGCAATACCCATCCCTCAACATTAAGGCTAGTTAATAATTCTTCAGCTCTTTACAGTATATAAAGCATTGGTCCCAAAAACAAGACATTTCAAAATTGCATTTAATATTTTGTGATTTTGTTAAAGACATATTTTATCTGAGCAGAGACTGTTTGATAAGCACTGAGTCCTGTTATTATGTTTTTAAAGAGCAGTGAACAACTGTGTACATCATTTGATCACCTTTTTTACAGGAGTTTTTGCAGCTCTATGTGTTGCCAATTTATTTTTTCTCAGTTCCAAATCTGTATTTCTTGGCTTTTATTTTGCGCTGTTGAAGCAGGACTCTGGTAATTCCCATGCCAGCTGGCCCAAGTCGAGTTTGGTCAACAGAAGGTGCAGGATGAATGCTAAAAGATCAAATCAAAAAAAAAAAAAAAGAATTCTTTTCTGGGTTCAGAAGATTCTGGATCGTTTCCCAGTAAGGGAGTATAAGGTTATAGCAGGTGTAATTACCCAATGGATTGTTTCATATGACATTCCTATAAGTCAGCTTAGTCTACTCTCACTGGGTAGAAAGTTTCCTGTCCCAGCATCCAGCTCTTTTGGATGCAATTAAGCTCTTACTATATACAGTGCCTAAGGCACCACGAAAACAGCCAGAGCTGCAATATTATGTTGGTCCTCTTTGACCAACATTCAGGGGTAATTGAAATTGTACCAAATATACAGATATTAAAAATTCTGATAAAATTATTAAAATGATTTCTTGCTGTTCATAATAAATCACACCATCAGATGGCAAGAAGTTTAAAACAAATACATTGAGGTTGCCATTTTGTTGTTATTCAGGAGAATATAAGTTCATCTACATAGAGGCCAGCAGAGGGTCTAGAGGACCTACTGGTGGCTAGGATACTCACTACACAAAAGAAAACCTGAGTTAAAGTCCTAACTAGGTAAAAAGCCAGGAGTAACAGTTTATGCCTGCAGTTCCAGAGCTGTGAGGTAGAGACAGGAGGATGCTAGTACATGATGCTCACTAGTCTAGCCAGTAAGGGCTCTACAGTTTCAGTACAACACTGTGTCTCAAACACACAAACTAAAACAGAAGATGGAGAATGAGAAAGGATGCCTAATAGTGACCTCTGCCTTTTATTTGTGCCCAAAGTTCTAGACACATGCACCTTTATACACACATACATAGAAACACACACACACACACACACACACACACTCACATATATACACACCCCAAAGTCCAAAGAATTGTTATGATTACATTGGAAGTCAGCCAAATTTTGAGGGAAAATTCAAACAATGAAATAGTGTCAGCAATGTAAATCCTGTAGACATTTTTAGAATAACCTGAATTTACTTAGAAAATCAGTGTGGCCGTGGGTTAGAAACAAATAGATATGGGGTTTATGGTTTGTCTTATATCAGGTCACACAGAGTAGATTCTTCTACCCTATTTAAGGAAGTACTTTCAGAACAGATCACTAAAGGGGCAGGGAGCACATGACAGAAAGAGAGGATGCGAATAGGGGGTGTAACTACAGCAAGTAATATGCTCGAATGTACAAACCCTGGATTTTATGTGGAACAGTCCCCCAAAGCCCACATCTTAGTAGCACCTCAAAATGGAAGGGAAACACTTTTCATAAGGGAACAAATTATCCTAAATCATCCCCATTATTGTTGTATGTGAAAAAAATGAAACATGTTATCAACTTAAGAGATGTGGCATTTGATTAACCTTCAGATGTGGGAATAACTAGCTAGAACACATATGGTATCGGAGGTTAGAAGATGGCTTCAAATTCCAATCTCTCTACTGATAAGCTTTGGCTCTGCCAAACCGTTTTTTCTTTCCGAGCCTTACTTTCAATGCAAGATAATACTGTTTGACTTGTTATTTAAGAGTCTTTCTTACTTTAAACCATTGAGATTCAATACAGAAAATTAAATTTACAGTTATCCATTTAGTAAATAGTTGCCCTCAAAAGGATAGCTCACATGTCACAAAGCCATTTTGATCTCCATTTTAAAATTATGCAGCTTCCTTATTCTTAATGCATATACTATAATTCTGGGGTTGGAGCATTATACATTGAAGAGTTTTACCTATCAGCTGCATGTCAGTCCTTTCATTAAAATCAATATGGAATTAAATGCTCAAAGTATTTTCTATTATTCTTCAGTGTATATGATCTTCCTCGTTTAAAGGTGAAAATAAAGCATCAATAGCCAATACCATCTGCTGCTGTGCTAACATCCTTATCAATCAAAACGTCAGTGTCAATGCTTTGATCACCAAAGTTCCATTTCCCCAACAGTTAGGTGAGATAAACATTACTACAAATGAGAAGGTGACAGGTCTCTGTAGTCTTCAAGACCAAGGTTGTAAATCCCAGCTTCTTAGGAGAATTTCTGGGAGAGCAAGGACATGGCTTCATTTTTCAAAGCCCTGGAAATTTCAAGCACACTTATCTAGGAGAGCTATGAAGATCAGTGAGAGATATGGTAGTCATAGGGAAAAACATAGAGACTATGGTGTTAGAGACCTCACTATAATAGCCAGTCCTTAAGTCAGGGAAACTTCCCTTACACAAAGCCAAGAAAAATGAAGGTCTAGAGGATCTCCTTTAACCAAAATTTCTTCAATTGCAGAAATTTCTAAAAATATTTTTCTAAGGAAGTATGAGGGGCTACAAGAATAGATAACAGAACAAATTCATTTATACCATTTTATTTGTTAGGAAAAATTTAAGTCAGCTTAGCAGCAGATAATATAAACTATTATTGCATCAAGTTAGGTTTCATGTCTCTAATGAGCATACTTTATTAAGATATTAGAGCATAACATTATTATTATAATTAATTACATAACTAACCTGTTAACGCAACAGACAAAATACTGAAGATGCCGTGCCTTTTAATAAATTACAAGAAGCAAAAGAGGAGAAATGAAATTGATTGAATGGAATAACTCAACACACCAGCATTGAGACTGGTCCTGAATACACATGGTAAAGAAAGCTTTCTGTAGAATACGAAAAGATGAATGTGTAGATTATTTAGCCAAATTTGGAAGAGCAAGGATGGGAAGAAACTAAATGTGTGCAGAGAAGGTACTAGTGTAGAGGAGGCTTTGGATCTCATCTAAATAGATGCTTTTATAATTGCAGTTCTCTCAATGGAAGTTCCTCTTCCTCTTTTACAAACTGTGCCTTTTTATGCAGTCTTCCTGGGAAGAGCTAATGTATGCTGGCATCCGGCCATGGTGTAGGTTTGCATCGTGATATATTGCTTCTCGTTCTCCCCTTGCTCAGCGTCCTCAGTAAGAGAGCCCTCTCAATGTGCAGGAAACATTCAGGAGTATAAACATGTGACTGCCACTTTAAAGATTTTAGGAGGGACAGGAGGTGTATTATTATTTCTTTAATCAACAAAACTACATGTAAAATGAACTGAAACAACAAGAAAAAATGGATATAATCCTCCTAGCAAATAAGAAGGTAAAGAATCTGCAATCTTCAAAACCAATGCAGATCCTATAGCCCATGGCAGCCTCAAACTTATGTATTGCAGAGTAATCCTCTTTTTTTTTGCCTCTATTTCCAAAGTAATTGATACATGGAAACTCACTGTTCTGCTTGTTATATGTGGTTTTGGGGGCTAATCTGGGGCTTTGTAAATGCTAAGCAACCACTCTTCTGTCAGGGACCAGCCTTGACAAAAACAACACTTGCCAGGGTAGGGCCATGGAGATCAGAAAAATAAGTAAAGAGTATTAAGACATGAAAAAAATAATAAAAGAGAAAACATAGAATAGTACCAGGAGGGAGTTCCAGAAAATACTGAAATTGCCTGTGTTTAATTTTCCATATACTTTCATACACCAATACAAAAGGGGGAAGAACACAACAAAAAAACTTTAACATGATACACAGGACATTGCTTAAACACTTTGAGACATCAAGTTGTTAACATTTTTGTTGTTTAGGCAGTGAAGCCACACTAGACCAAATATACCGAAAGCAGCCACTCCCCAGGTAACTTCCTATCACAAAAGAAGGAGAAAAAGTATGCTTGTATATTCTGATCTTCTGTCAGTGTGGAGTGGATCTACCTGTTTGAGCCATCTTAACATCAAAAGAACAAAGTAAGCACATCTTGAGTCAGAATAGGTAGCTGTGATTATTGCCATCAATCTTTAGCAATCTCCAAACTCTCTGACCATCAGACAAGATGGAAATGGACTCACATTTTGGGGCCTCCACACTCTTGGAAAACTGAGTCACATTGCTGCCCTCACTGCTTCAATGCAAAGAACTTCAGTACAGTCTTTTTAAGAGTACCTTTTACACAACTGAATTTTCCTGAAAGGTAGGATTTCTGCTCAAGAGTTGATTTGCTTTGGACCCAAACTTACTCTAAGGCTTCGTGGGAATGGTTTGATAATTCATTTGGTCAGATATACTAATAATTTATTTCATCAACATCAACAAAGCAACTTGTTAACATAATTTAAAAAACAACCACTTACTTTATACAAGTGAGTTGTTTTAATCAACTATAAGTGCTGCAGATATAAAGCCAAGATGCTTGTAATATAGAAAAATTTTCAGAAGTCTAGGTCAATCATTGTTAACAATTTTCACCCCACGAGAAGCATAAAATCCTTGCTTTCTTTCCGTAGTATTAGTACAGAAACCCTGGACCTGCAGCATAGCAATAGCAAGGACCCAACCTTCACACACTTTTTTTTTTTTTGCTTGATACCACTTCCCAGGAACAAATTGACTCTGGGCAGAGAAAAAATATCACTCACACCATGTGTCAAAAAGGACAGTATGTTTAGTCAGGTCAGCAGAAAAAAAAAACTGTGATAATAGAAGCCAGAAGAGTTGTTCATTCTAAATCCCAAATGTTTTTGAATAACATTGCAAAATACTAAAAGATAATGTTTGATATGTAAACTGCATTTTCTTCTGCCATTTGAAATCCTGATTTTTATCTTAGGTAACTAAATAAATGAATAAACACTACATTCAAAACAAATAAGTATTTGCTTATTTCTTAAAATTTGCTTTATAGAAAAAAAATTCTTTTATCAATAATCCAAACATGAAAAAGAATAAGATTCAAATTATTTCTGAGGCAATTTTGAGAAGTAACTATTCACATACTTATTAACTTTATAGTTCAGCTCAACAACAACGACAGTATAGAAAAGGGCTAACAAAGTCCTTGAAAAAGATAATGAAAAGGAGAATTTATATAATGTGAACATCGTAATTTTCACTTAAAATGACAATGTGTATAATATGGAATTTGCATTGGACACACAGGACCAATGTCTTCTCAAATTAGAATTTTAATTTCCTAAACTGTCTTTATAAGTGTTCATTCTGCCTCTGATGATCTTGGTTGTCAACTTGACTGGACATTTTTCTGCATCCTGTAGAATGTCTAGCAGATTCTTTCATGAAGCAGGAACCCTGAAGGATCACCTCACCCTTTGGTAAGTTAGAACAAACCTGGCTCTAGAGAAATTTCCAGGAATCCACAAAGATGACTCCAGGTAAAACCCTAAGTAATAGAGGAGAGGGGTCCATATCTTGACGTGCCCTGTAGTTAGACTGGTGAATAACTTAAATTTCATCATAGAACCTTCATCCAGCAACCGGTGGAAACAGATGATGCAGAGACCCACATCAGAGCCCTGGATTGAGCTCCCAAACTCCAACTGAAGAGTGGGAGGAATGATAATATGAGCAAAGAGGTCAAGACCATGATGGGTACACCAACTGAAACTGTCTACCTGAGCTAATGGGAGCTCATCAACCCCAGACAGACTGGGAAGAAACAAGTATAGGACCAAACTACTCCCTCTGAATGTGGTTGACAGTTACATGGCTGGGGCAGACTGAGATGCCAATAATACCAGGATTATCCCTACTGCATGTGCTGGGTTTTTTTGGGAACGTTTTCTCTTTGGATGGATACCTTGCTCAGCCTAGCTATAGTAGGGAGGGCCTTTGACCTTCCCCAAAGCAACGTGCCTTACAGTTAAAATTATATTTGTTATTTCTGTTTACAATATTTGTACACCTATGCAAAGTTATTCTGTCAGATTGTATGCATGCATGTTTCTACCTCTGCTTAGGACATTTTGTATATTGATAAAACTTTTTTTAAATGCAATATTTTCATATTGTATTATATATTATTCTTACCTCTGATCAATATACTTATACATTGTTTACATTTTGAGGCCATTGTCTTTACTTGCTGCACATTTGTTTACAGATTATTCAGTATTTTGATATGAAGTCTTAGTGTTTAAGTTACACGGGTATTATACATGTTTTATACATATAGTCAAATTAATTATTTCTTTAGATACATAGCAATTGTATTCTGCCTAGATAGGTGACCTTCAAATGCTTCAAGGATCTGTAGAACATGATATTTAAATAACAGGGTTCTGTTGACATGACACATGATTGCTCCTGACAGCACCAATCTATTCCAAGGGAATGTTGATCATTGAAGACACTCTACTCAGAGTTTGTTTTCTTCTTGGCAAAATTGGCCTTTGGGCAAGGAACTGCCCATGCCTCAACCACTGACAAAGTACATGGTATCTGGACTGGATAAGCAAGACACAAGGAAAAGTACTGCCAAATCTTGCCAAGGCAGGGTAAGAAGGCTCTTAAAAATTTTGAGCCTCTGAAAATGATCTGTCAGTTAGATTAGGCCTTAGCCAAAATTGTTTGCTTCAACATTACAAATGAGACTTTGGGTGATTGCTCACGTAGCCAATTGTCTCCATCATATATTGCTCTCTTTGGAAGCTGCTTGACTGTACTTCCTGCCTACTCAAGTATTATTATCTCCCTTCTCAGGCTTTTGATGGAGTTAAGGATTAGATAGTTGTAGTTGCCATCCTCTTATGGTTTAGCCAAGCTTATTTCCAATGCAAGATTTAGACCGTTTGAAATAAAATGTCTACTAAAACATTTATCATATGTTCCTTTCTTAATATTGTTTATGTTGGTTGTAATTTTATACTTGATATCTGTTCTTATTGTTTATAGTTTAGTATATAGTTTGGATCGCTCTTATTTAGACAAAACAGGGAGGTGATGGGGAATCTTTGTCAACCAATTATCTTTAAGAGGTGGGATCAAGATAGGGTGTGGCTATCTGGGACACGAAGAAAAACAGCATGCATGGCCAGGTGCCCTCTCTCTGTGTGGTTCACTTGCAGCAGAGCTGAGCTTGGACTTCTCGTTTATGTTTTATGAGTTTTCCCCTTATAATAAATAAAAATATAATAGTTTTATCTTTTAGCTACCCTGGTTATTTCCAGAATCAAGCTAGCTTCTACAAAATTCCAGTTTCTAGGGATTCTTATATGGAAGGATCGTGGCTCTTTTGAACCACTATGACTCCTAGTGACAACAGACTGGTATTGCTGAGGTATCCAGCCTCATGGACTAAGCAAATATTGGTCCTCAGCATCTCTGATATTAGACAACCTTTGCTAGACTATCCAGAACACATTGTGTATGACAATCTAATTAATCCTTATTTGATATTTGATATTTATCCATTCTATTGTTTCTGTTCTTCTAGGGTAGCAGTTCTCAACCTGTGGTTAGCTATCCATTTGAGGGTTGAGTGACTCCTTCACAGGGGACACCTAAGACAATCAGAAAACACAGATATTTACCCTACATTTCATAACAGTAGCAAAATTGCAGTTAGGAAGTAGCCATGGGAAAAAATGTATGGTTGAGGGTCACCACAACATGAGGAACTATATTTAAGGGTTGCAGCTTCAGGTAGCTTTTTGAGAACCACAGCTCTAGGGGACCCTATTAATACTTCCTTTCACACAAGATTGCCAGAAGTGAATACCTGCATGGCTGTATACCATAGCAAAGGATCAAACTCTTTAGTTACTGTTGAAACTGAATCTAACTGTGTCAAAGGTATTATTCACAGTAACCTTGAGGTGTCCTTCAATAGGGTTTTTAAAAGGAAACCTAATCCAAAATACAACTTGGTCACTCAGAAAGGCTTAATGATACATGATCAGCTTTATGTTTCTTAGTTGGGAATAATAAAAAGAGCAACATTAACATTACCATAAGTAATCCGACTTCCTTAGTTATGAAGTTATGACACTTAGGCATCATCAGACATGATTTATTTAACAATTTGGAGCTTTTCCAGAAAGACTAATACATAAATAAGACACAGAGCAGCAAGGCTGGAAAAAATCAGAAGATGGGAAGGGGTTATGTTCTCCAATCTTCAGTTGAGTTCTATAATACACATGGTGACATTAACCTCTGACAAAAGCATCATTTCTGTACAGATTCTAATACACAGAATGTCTCCTTATCTTTCCACATAAACTCCCAAAAGCCACTTGACACAATCGGTCTTCTAGTTTTGTCAATAGCCTACTGAAAAGAGTTGTACAATTTTAAAAATTAAGTTGTTTTGTGTATTATTAAGAACTGAAGAGATTCAGCTTCCATTTAAATCACAAGGGTCGAGGAAGCAATGCTCTCTTTTCTCTTCCTTGCCAATTCTATTAAAAATATGCTTTATCTTTTGAACACAAAGTCTCTAATTGTCTTTCCTTTAGCATATCTGTACTAATAAAATATTTATAAAGATGAACAGGAGGAAAGAGCATTTTAATTAACATGTGAGTTTTATAGATACTAGAGGCTTAAAGACAAATCATTAAGGAAAACAACAAAATTATCCCAAACAAGATAAGGGCTGTATTTTCACGGGTTGTTCACTAACTTCAATGTACCTTAGTTATACCAACAACTAGAGCATAGCATAATTCAACTGTGCAGAAACTTAGCTTGCCTACAATGCTAAGAGCACCCCCTGCTGGCTATTCCATGAACATAAGACAAGGTAAATTCAATGAAATAAAGTAAAATACTCAAATAGGTGATCTGACCAGCTCTGTCTTCTGAAATTGCCAGGGTCTCTCATTTGATTCTTTATCAGTAAATGACCTGCCATGCTTGCCATGAATTATATGGATTTTGTCATATACTTAAGTCTCCAAGAAACTGCCATTTTGAAAAAATTGCCTTAAAGAATATCAAACGACCACCAAATTGACAAGGATTTTGCCCAAATCAGTCTTCAATAAATCTCAGGTTAACAGAGAAAAAAATAAACTGGTGTTTTTTCTTGTGACTATTTATTTGCAGCTGAGCAAGAGCATCACTTTTTTGGACTCATGCTATTAGACTATTAATACTTCAGTGTTAAGTAGAGACATATTAAAGTAATAAAACAGCATATATTTCAAGCTTTAATGCTATAAATGAGGCATGAAATTTGATTTAAAATATCCCAAAGCCTTTTCTAACCATCATTCTCTGTAGGAAAATAGTAATAAAAGCTAAAAAAGAAATAAACTCTACATTTTGTCCCTTCTTTGTCATCCAAAATGTGTTGAACCTAATATGTTAGCAATATTTATTAGACTGTTTAAGTCATTGATGAAGAGTATAACTTACATTTGAAATAACCTCTGTGTATTTAATACGATATCTACCATTTGGAATTTAAGAGAAATTTTGCTGAATTATTTTGAGTTAACAACCAAATTCTAAACATGTTGCATTTAGTTTGCTTCTGTAATTCTTGACTGGGACCAATTCAGTTTTCTCTTTATCCACATCTTTGCATTCTAAACCAGCATCTGTGGAGTAGCAACCCTATCATAGTCCATGTAAATGGAAATAAATTGAGTCACTAAAGTTTTATGTTTTTTCTTAAAGTTTCTGAACTTAAACAGCTATAGATCTTTTAAGGGAGAATTAGGTTTGCGTCTCTCTGAGTCGGGTATTCTATACCTTTTCTGAGAATTAAAATTATCTATTTTTTATAGAAAAGTTGTTAAATTATTCTTCCATATTAGATAACTCATTTTGTGGAATATGGGGCTAATTCTTCAAAGACAATTGCTAAAAATATTAAAGTACACCAAAGCACTCCTAACAGTGTTATTACAACATATTCTAGAACATTTGATGCTGCGCTTCAGAAACTCTCTTACAGGTAACTCTCTTGGCCATTTCATCTGTAACTTCCAAAGCCTGAAACCTGACTCAGCTTTTTCTTTCTTTTTTGTTATTATTTTTAAAACAATCTTATTTTACATACCAATACCAGTTCCATCTCTCTCCCATCTTCCCGCTCCCCCACCTTCTGCCCCCCCCCAGTCCTCTATGGAGGTGTACCTTGTTCCACCTAGATACAGACTCTAAATGGTTTACAGTGTGTTAAAAATATATACGGACTAAAGGTTAAAGTTCTCAGAAGAAAAGAGAGAGAGAGAGAGAGAGAGAGAGAGAGAGAGNGTTCAAGGACAGCCTGGTCTACAGAGTTATTCCAGGACAAAGATACACAGAGAAACTGTCTCAAAAAGTAAAAATAAAAATAAAAAATTAGAGATTAAAATAAAGTCACGTAAAGATAAAAAATACACAAAAAATCTTAATACTGTATGCTATTATGCTCTCTTTAAATTGTTTAAATGCTGAGGAAGAAACAAGAGCTGCTAAAAGATATTTGCTTATAATTGCTGTTAAATTAATTCAAGACAGGTATTTTAAAAATACCTTGGCTTCAAAATTAAAGTCAAAAGGTATGTTACTTTGGAATAGAGATTTTGCTTTTGTTTCCACAAAAAAACGAGAAGCTCTGGATTTATTCAGAGTTAAAAAAAATCAGCTTTGATCAAAAAAGACCACCTAAAAAATCTCCAAAAAAAAATAGTTGTCTGAGTTCTTTATCCAAAACAGGTTCAAGACTGATGCCTGAGATGATCAAGACTCACAGGATACTTCAGTCAGGACTTGATCATAACTCTAAATTTTCTTTAGGTCCCCATAAGATTATCAGCGCCCCAACCAGCTGGAAAAATACTATGCCCACATTCCCCCAAAATAAACTACGGATAGTTTCCCTTTTTTTTTTTAAGAGGGGAAGTGGTGCGGGAAAATTGTCTGTAATCTGTCAATCATGTTTTAAATAAACGCTGATTGGCCAGACAGGTAGTATAGGAGGGAAAACCAGACAGGAAGTAAAAATGATGCACTGATAACAGGAGAATTCTGGGAAGGAGGAAGTTGATTCCTCCCACTCCTGCCCAGACCACCAAGGAAAGAAGATGTGACATGCCAGCTGAAAAAGATACCCAAACATATGACAAAAATAGATCAAAATAATGGGTTAATATAAGTTACAAAAACTAATAAAAAGCTTGAGCTCATGGGCCGATCAGCTTTATAACTTTTAGAGATCTCTGTGTGATTTTCTTTGGGGCTAAATAGCTGGGGAAACCAGGCAGAACAGAAAACTTCCCACAAGTAGGCCTGCTCATATTACAGTATGGCGCCCACATGGATAATTACATCCACAAAAAGCCTAAAAAAGCTTTAAAAAAGAGTAGAGTAAAGCATTTCAGTTTTCAGCTGTAGTAGGAAAAAAGCTACACTATTTTAAAATGCCTGCTTTCTGGGCTGTCCTGCCAGGGAAAACTCTGACTCTTTCAAGCAGGCGGTCCAGTCTATGGAGCTATGGACACAGTGTTGTATATACATCACTGCCTCGAGTGATGTTACTGGCTCAGCTCTGATCCTGTGATGATCAATTGCTCTTAACCTAACTAGTACACTTTAGATGCATCTTTTAATGTTCTTGTTCAAACTATAAGTGACCTAAGGCATGGAGAGCAAGAAAAACATTCTCATATCTGTTATTGATCCCTCTTTCAGCCAAATTAATTTTAAAAAGAATTTGATACATGACACACAGCAGGATTTGCATTACAATTTAATCAAAATTACTGAATCTAAAATAGAAATACAAATAGTCACAGAATTTGAACTACTTAATATTATCAATTATTAGGAAATAAAAATTGAAATACCATGCACATTACCCAAGTTAGAATGTCTATTGTCTAAAGAAGCAAGAAATTAATGAAGGTGAGAATTGGCAATTGAGAAAATTCTCATCTAAGGCTTGTTAAAATGTAAATTAAGGGATATAAAGAATAGTACAAAAGTTCTTCAAAGAACTAATAATTTTATGAAATGATTCAGCCAACTGATTTCTTTGTATGGCTCTAAAGAACTAATATCCTTGGGTCCAAAAGTGTCTACACTATCGTATGTACTGTAACACTATTGTGAATAATTAATTATGGAATCAATCTGGATGTCTTCAACAGAAAAGTTGCTAAATAATGTGGGGTAATTATGTGTACAGAAGAATTTTATTTAGGCACAAAGAAGAGCATGTTGATATTTGTAACAGACAAAAAGAGCTGAAGGACATTATGCCAGACACAGAAGCATAAACAGCATAGACTGACCAGAAATAAACTGAGATGAATTAGTGATTACCAGAGGAAAAGAATGAAGAAAGAGGTATGTTGAGTTGTATCACTTAACACTGTTTGTGTCTGTTGAATATCATCCTGATTGCCACTCACGTACAATTAATATGTCAATAAAATATGAAAATGAAAAAAATAATTATCTTGATGGTTCTATGAACTTAGAATTTAGCTAGTACCCTCTGGCCATGATTATATTATAGTAATGAAATTACTTTTCTATCTAAAGCAATGCTATTTCTAATATACAAAATAACAATGATTTTTTTCATTATTTAAAAAATTTAAAGAGTGATAATTTACTAAACCTTGAAGAATTTTATATGTAAATATAACTTATGCCATTGAGTCATTCCATATCTCCACATATATAAATAATTTTTGCAAAATTACTTAATACCCTATTCATTTTATCTTATTTTTATTCCTCAGTATAGTATCATTAGATATTCTCCTATATAATTATAATTTCACTATTAAATAGAAATGTATTTCCTCACCATGTATTTAAATTTTAGATTAATTTAAACTTTTTCTATATTAGAAACACAGTGGGGCTATCCTAAAGCTTCTTTATCCATATATCTCTAATAATCTCCTTAACCAAATTCCTAAGATTAGAATTTCTATGTAAATAATATATGTATTTTAAAGCATTTTAATGTATATTGAGCATTATACTTTATAAAGTTATATTAGTTGATCAAAAAGCTAACAGTAAGGTTTCCCAGACTCTTATTAACACTATGTAGTGTACTTAAAAGTACAACACTAATTTATTTAACTTTGTTTTAATTATCTTTGATTACCAGGGATATTATTTGCATAGTAATAATTATGCCATATATCTTATATTTTTCTTTCCTATAAATTTTCATTTATAATTTTATTATTTGAGTACTAAGAAATATATAAATATACACATGTGTTTTTAAATGTTTTTTACTTTCTGAAAAATTATTGATTTATAATATATTCATACTTCAGAACATGTAGTGACTAAATCATATTAGTTTGCATTTACAAATTACTTAAGATTTATGAAACTCATTTTTGGGAGTTTGGGAACATTACTAGTTACTTTGAAACCTACAGGAAATTATAATGTCCTGCACCTACATCGTTGTGCTGAAGGACATTGGAATTAATCTTTGCTGAGTGTAGTTTAGTACTTTGTACCCGGCCTCTGTGGATCCCTCCTTCCTCTCTAATGTCTTTACCTATAATAGTCATTATTCAAGTGTCTAATTTATAACCAACTACTTTACTTCATGCAATTGCATGTGTACCTTTTGCCTTTATGTTCCTGACTTGTTTTGTTTAATACTTTCTCTCTTTCATCTGTGTTACTATAAAGGTCAAAACTGAATTATTTTTTAGGGTCTATTTTCAAGCACTCACCCAGATAATTTCACGTCTTAGCTGTAATATGTAGTGCTTCACAAACACAAGTGTGCAAATGTCTATGACACACTGATTTCTTCCCTTCTGAGCATTCATTCATCAGTGGGTTTCCCCATCACGTATCAGTGCTTTTGCAGGTCTTCAACTAACTGCTTCCCTAACTGCCATAATAATTTTATTTATACAAAAAATGTGTTGGATAGTCTTATGTCGACGTCAGACGGGCTACAGTTATCTGAAAGCAGAGAGCCTCAATTGAGAAAATTCCTCCATAAGATCCAGCTATAGGGCTGTAGGTTAATAGGAGAAAGCCCAGTCCATTGTGTGTCGTGCTATCTCTAGGCTGGTAAAGCTTTGTTCTATAAAAAAAGAAGGGTTATCAAGCCATAAAGAACAAGCCTGTAAGAAGCACTCGTCCATGGCCTCAACATTAGCTCCTGCTCCAGGTTCCTGCTCTGTGAGTTGGTGCTCTGACTGCCTTCAAAGCTGAGCTGTGATGTAAGAATAAGCCAAATGAGGCCTCTCTGGCTTGGCTTGGTGTTTCAGCACAGCAATAGAAACCCCAGGAAACACTGCTGGTGCCTTCCCCTTTCTCTATACCCTCATCAGTACTTGTTCTGTTTTCTTAGCATACCTCAGGTAAGATGTTAACACAGTGCTGATTTGTATTTTCCTGTTGAAACATGATGTTGGATAAATTTTAATATACTAAAACATTGTCTTAATAAAGGTAAACAACATGAATAAATTGATTATCAGAGTTCAAATTGAGTAAATTCTGTGAACTTTTTATTTTTATTGATTTATATTTTTAGCAGCAAGGTATTCGACTAAGTCCTTGTGAGCCACTGACTACTGATTTTCTTGATTTCACTTTTCAATGACTGGCATTAAAGGTACTCACCATTACAAAAGGCCCCAAACCAACACATGGAGATACACATATGCACATTTAAAATTTTTTTGTGCATAGACCAAGATAATGTGTTTCTTTATGATTTCATCTTTTTGTTTGTTTGTTTGTTGTTGGTTTTTTATTTGCTTGTTTTTTGAGACAAGGTTTCTCTCTGTAACTTTGGAGCTTGTCCTGTAACTAGCTCTTGTAGACCAGACTGGCCTTGAATTTACAGAGATCTGCCTGCCTCTGCCCCCTGAGTGCTGGGATTAAAGGCACACTACCACCATCTGGCATGATTTCATCTTTTATCAACATCATGTGATATTAATCATGCCTTATACTAGTTATATTGCATTTGGTTTGTTTGTTTTTACCCAAATAATAACTGTATATGTATCTTAATCATCAGCAATGGGAGTTAAAAGAGGTTAGTGATTGTTAATTTACTGATAATAATCTAACACAAAAGTATGATGGAGTATTACATTTACTTAAACTGAAGAGAATGCCTAGATTTCATAGATTATAAATGACATTGCAGGAGACTCCAGATGATATTTAACTCCTACTTTGGTAGTGACCCCTTCCTCTGAGTGTGTGTGCGTGTGCATTTGTGTGTGTGTGTGTTGGAAATTAACCCATGTAATCCATGTAAACCCAGAGACTACTTTATGCTAAGCAATCACTCTGCCACGAAACTGCATCTGTAGTCCTAAATGGCCCTATGGTCACCATTAGCTACAGCTGTTGTGTGAAATGATGTCATTCTCCTCCCAATAACCAAATATTAAATTAATTAGCATAGGTTAAAAGTAGTACCACAATGTTTGTTAAAATAGGAATTACATACTTACTCTATCAAAACATTCCATGAAAAGTTAAATATTTCAAACATTTGGATTCAGCTATTATTTACATGGAAAAAGAAGATCTTTGTATATCATAGTAGAAGGGACTCGAATAGGTGCTACAATACTGTTTAGAAAATTTCTAGATTATAGGAATATTTTTGTAAGTTCATATACAGTAATTTAATGAGAAAATATCTATCCTGAATGGGAACATCCAAAGAAATAGAGTATTTTTTTAAATTTAAATCCTTTGTCCTTTAATTTTAATATAAGCAAACCATGCCAAAATACAGTTGTGTTCATCTAGTCATAACAAGACAAAAAAGTACTTTTCCCTAAGATATAATACCAACACAAATCTTCCCACTTTGTAAACAGATGGGTCTAACTACATTAAAACTATAAAAGCAGCATTTAAATTTTTTGAAAGACAAATATAAATATCCATAAAATCTTTACATATACATAAACAATGTCATCATTAAGAAAAGCAGATTTAGCCATAATCTTCAGAAATCACTGGCTACCATGAGATATTTACCCACATTGCTCTGCAAATCATTTAGATATTCAAATAAACTAAATGGCCATTGGTTTTGCTGACATACAGCCTAGAGTAAAACAGAGAGTTTAGAAAAGACGTGGGTCCAAAGTAGAGCTGATCAATAATGGTGATGCAACCTGAAGAACATGTAGAGTAAATTCTAAGAAAATAAAACAGCTGTCCTTAGACATTGAAAGAAATGCTCTTATGTTTATCCATTCAGCAAAAATTTACAAATGAGACAGAGATAAGGATATTCTCATTACCACATTACTTGAACATCTCAGAAGAACTATGAGGTCCCTTGCTTTCCCTCCCTTCACCCTAGGAAGGAAAGTCTGAATGACCCCAAGATAAGTCATTCCAAGATCATCTAGCATACAACTTTAGCTACAAATGCTAGGAAATACACCCTTTATTATTTGCATTATTAATAATAATGGAAGAAGCATACCGTTGAAAGTCATGCTAACTGTTGAAATCAATGAATCGATTTAGAATTATAGAAATATAAATAGAATTATTCACTGTAAACTGGAACAATGACATAAACAGACTTGACAATGGGGACATAATTATTTCTGCCTTTTAGTGATTAATTTTATATATTCACATGATCCATGAAGAATTACTCTATCATCTATTGAGAGACGAATCAATATACTTCGAGCTTCTATTTGGGACGTCTCCATCAAATCCATCCCCTCAGAACTCAGAGAACTCTTCAAAATAGGAGGTAGGTAGAGTGTTAAGAGCCAAAGAGGACAGAAGACAACAAGAGAACAAAATCCTGTAAATCAACTGAGAACAGCTCATGTGAGCTCACAGACTAAAGCAGCAAGAACAGGGTCTGCACAGGTCTTTACCAGGCACTCTGTGTATGCTGTGCTTTTGATGAAGTATTTTCATGAGTCTCTCATTGTGTAAATGAGGTGGTTTCTGATTCATATGCCTTTTCTTGGAGCTCTTTTTCCTTCTGTTGATTTGCCTTGTCAAACTTCGATGTGATGGTTTTTATTTTAGCTTACTATATTTTATTTTGTTATGTTATGTTGATACCTCTTAGCAGCCTGTTCGTTTCTAATGATAGACAGAAGGAGAGTGGGTCTCGATGGGAGGGGAAGAGGGAGAAACTAGGAGGAGTAGCTATCTGGAGGGAAAACTGCAATCAGGATATATTTTATGAGAAAAGAATGTGTTTTTAATAAGAGGGGTGAATAGTTTTAGAGATTTATTGGAATGCCAAGTATTTATTTCACCTAAAGTTTACCATCACTGTAACTCGTTAGAGCTCAAGATAAATGCCAACAATATTAATTCCTACACACACTCCCATGTGCACTTTGACTCCGAATGCAGTTGTTGATCTGAATTCTTGGTCTTGTTTCAGGAAAAGCTAGAAGAACATAGTAAATAGTATACAACACTGGATATGTTCAAGGGGCACAATAACTTTTGATTAGCCTATAATCAGCACATATGTTTTATATATATAAGAAATTTAATAGAAATTAAAAAACACAGTTTTCTTGAAAATATGGGCTCTTCAAATAGGATTTCAATTAGAGAATTTAGCTCTAAAAAAAAAAAAAAAGACCTCACAAGGTGGAGGAGGTGCACACCTTTAAATCCAGAACTCAGGAGTCAGAGACAGGCAGCTCCTGAGTTCAAGATCAGCCTAGCCTACAATGCAAGTTCCAGAACTTCCAGGGAGAGAAACCCTATTTTTCAAAACCAATGAATGAATGAATGAATGAAAAAATAAAAAAGCAAAATTAAAAGACCTAATATTATAATTCAACTTGATTTCATTAAATGGTATTTTCTAATTGCTTTCAAATTTTTAGGTATCTTATACTTCAAAAATACAGGAATAAGAATTTCATATTAAAAATAAGGAATAAAACTTATAGAAATGTAATAATGTTTCCTTATATGTGTGATCTAATTATTCTCTTTACCACTTCGTACTTTGCCTCATCAAATTAATGTTTCTATTTACATGATTCCTGGTATAGAGTAGAAATATTATACTTTTCACCAATTGATTGCTTTAAACTTTACTACACACTAACCTTAAAATACTAACCTTATTTTAAACTCTGAGTTGACCTAATTTATCTTACACCTAGGAGTAATGAATAATACTTAATTTTGATCCTGGTAGGTTTTTTTTTCCATTAATCTCTTTAGCATTGTACTTCATTAAGAAACAAATAATTTACAATGGGCTTGGCAAGCAAGGATCAGGTCTCCGTTTGGACTGAATTAGAATATTCCATAGACTTAGACAAAGCAACATTTGAGTGATAGCACGTAGAAGTGTTAATTCTGAATGAAGTCCTTCATCTGAATTCTCAAGTGAAGAGGAAAGAAGTCTGGGTCCTGTTGCGGGAGAATTGTCTGTATTCTGTTAATCATGTATTTTAATAAAACGCTGATTGTCCAGCCAGGAAGTATAGGCAGGTCAACCAGACAGGAAGCAGAGGCGGGGAGATGAGAACAGGAGAATGCTGGAAAGAAGGAAGCCCATTCTACTCCACTCCTGCTCAGACTCCGAAGAAGTAACATGTGATCTGCCCCACTGGAAAAGGAACTGAGCCACATGGCTAACATAGATAAGAATAATGGGTTGTTATAAGCTACAAGAGCTAATAAGTAGCCTGAGCTAATGGGCCAATCAGTTTATAATCTTATGGAGACCTTTGTGTGATNTCAACCAGACAGGAAGCAGAGGCGGGGAGATGAGAACAGGAGAATGCTGGAAAGAAGGAAGCCCATTCTACTCCACTCCTGCTCAGACTCCGAAGAAGTAACATGTGATCTGCCCCACTGGAAAAGGAACTGAGCCACATGGCTAACATAGATAAGAATAATGGGTTGTTATAAGCTACAAGAGCTAATAAGTAGCCTGAGCTAATGGGCCAATCAGTTTATAATCTTATGGAGACCTTTGTGTGATTTTCTTTGGGGCTTGCCAGCTGTGCGGAACTGGCAGGACATAGATCCCAACAAGCAGGCTCCTCATGTTACAGGGTCCTGTATATGACTTGTAATCATGCCACCTGGTCCTGCTACCTACCATGTTCTGTTGCAGAGAGCCTATTTGGGAATACTTCTTATGGAGGGATTTTTTTGAAAAGACTCTGAAAATTGTAATGACAAAGAATTATATGCTCTTTCATTCGAATATCGCTAATAATAGAGATAATTGCATTTCATTAGTGTTTGTGAAAGTTTCTTTTCTGTCCTGCTGGCTGGGATTTGAATCATCTAGCAGACAGGGCTCGCCTGCATATCTGTAAAGGTAGTGCCAGAGAGGAAAAACACACCGTGAGTGTGGACAGTATCAAACCCTTAGCTTCAGACCCAGATTAAATGAAAAGAGGAACAGGAAGAGGCCAGCTGAGCAATTGCCTTATCCTCATCGCACATTTTGAACCACCTAGCTGAGCAAGGTCCTGCCCTGTCAGGTGTAAGCTGTTCCAGCCACCATGGCTTCCCTGTTATGATGAACTCTAGTCCCTTAATTGTGAGGCAAAATAAAGCTTTTCTTTTTGTTTACTTCTTGCCTTGAATTTACTTATAGTGATGACAACAGCAAATGATAGAGTGTTCACCCACCTCGATTCCATCACAGTGCACACTGTTAAGGAAACAGAAGAATTTCATTGTGCAATGAATGAAAATATGAGCCTGCATTTGTTGCAAAGAACCTACTTTTTTTTTTTGCTTTTCAAATTGTGTTTGAAATGATGAGGTTAAAATCTTACTTGACCTATTTAACAAAATAAGTTGCAAATATTGTCTGACGTCTTTTTTGAGAATAAAATATTGAAAGTAACGGTTTCATCAAAAATGAACAATACTAATTAAATATGGTGATACTAATTCTGAAACACTCTGAACTATAGTGATATTTTATTTATGTTTTTATAACTAAGCTTGCCTGAAGTTCAGAAGGTAAAAGTAAAGCTACTAGACGCAAGGCAGTGTTGGCACACACCTTTAATCTCAGGATCTGGGAGACAGCAGCCAATGGACCTCTGTGAGCTCAAACCCACCCTGGGCTACACAAGATCAATGCACAAACAGACCCAGGTGGTGGTTGCTCACACCTTTAATTCCAGTACTATGGAGTCACACTTTTAATCCCAGCACTAAAGGGGAATATAAGAAGGGAGGAGACAGAGGCTTAGCTCTGTCTGCCTTCTTCCAGCCTTGGGAGACTTTTCTAGGGACTTCGCTGTTTTACTCTTCTGATCTTCAGGCAAGCTTTATTAAAAGCATAAATAAAATATCACTATACCGAACTGCACATCAATAACTTATCCTCCTTCTGATAAGTTTTGTGTGGTTCTATCAGATCAGAAAAAATTCATTCACAGAAAATTACCTAGAAGTAGGTACTATGACAGTCAGGAAGAGAACCAGAAAGGAGGAGCTGTTTCCAACAAACAATTCTTAAGTTCCCAATTTCTACAGCAGATGCCACATTTTATTGTGAAGTTGTACTATTTAATGTCTGATGGCTAGACAGTCATTCTATGAGCAAAGAAGTAAGCAAATATGTTTATACTCTTTAAAATAAGTAAAAGTATGATTTCTCTTCACATTTTGTAGTAATCAATGTTACCAACAAGGAAATCTTTACTATCTTCAAAGACTTTCATAGTATATTTAACAATTTTAATAATGACTAGAAATATAAATATTTAAATTCTAGGTACATAATATTAAAGTTATATACAGTTCCTTTAACTATCTTTCATCAACTGTTATTTATTTAATCCTGAAGTAGAACACATTTATTTTACTTTTTTTGTATGACTTTTAAATTTGAAAATTTCTCTCTGGATTTGAGTTGCACACAGCTGGATATGGTAGATAAACAAGGTTTCTCTGTTTGAGACCAAAGTGCATTTCAAATATTTCGTTAAACGTCTGCCTATAAACTGATCTCCTACCAAATAATGAGATTTAAAATGTCCTACAAGGAAGAACATGCTAAGTGGAACCAGCTAGAAAGGATTATAATAACTACCGGAGCATCTATAAAATACTATCAGAGGGAAACCAGTAGTTCTAAATATTATTTGCTAAATCAAAGAATTATACTTCCTGAGAGTGATCGGCACCATATAGGACAAGATGGTTGAGCATCCAAGAAGAATAATTCATTATTGTTCATGTAATTACTTAATTGCCTTAAAATTCATAACTATTAATTCATAGTACAGAACTTAAAAAATAAATTCTTAGATCAGATGTGATATAAATTAAACTTTATATTAGCAATAATTTTCTATTTTTAGAAAGCAGTATACTTTAGCTTTTCTAAAAGCCCTAGCAATTTAGTTCTCAAAGATTTTTCTATAAAAGTTAACCTAGAAATATGGGTAAGATGCAAGATGTCACTGTCACAGCAATTAACATCCATTAGTCATGAAAGCCAAAGCTCTATATAAATGTAAATATGTTCCCCCCTCCAGGTCAGAATGTAAACTGACTAAAATGAAATCTAGATAAGAGAATCCAAAGCATTAGTCAAGCTTTTAAATTACAGGTCAGAGTGAGCATGTCCTCCATTTATGTTCAGCTCTCTGGGGTGCGAATTACTGTTTCTGAAGAAGTAGCCTCTAGTGTCCATCTCATAAGGCATAACTAGGGCAGACTCTGGTGGATGCTAACAACCAAACACGCTGCAGATGTCTACAATGTTGCGATATAAAAGCAAAAAGAAGCGATTTGCTTTGTTCCCAAACTTCTGTGCTCACCAACACAATGAGTTAACCTTTGTGGTTTTGACCAGGTATTTTCTCTTTTTTCTTATGCTATTGAACTTGTACAATGTATCTTCTTTTGTATCTTTCATGATTCAAATCAATAAAGCCATATAAAACTCTAAGCAAATTGACTTCAAGTCAAAGGCTGTATTGATTTAACAATAAAGTTGTTTCTTAACAATAATTTTCCATATACCATTTCTGTTGTTTGGAATGTGGTGTTATATTGGAAAAAATCTACAAAATATCCATTCCTCCAAATGCTGAAAAGAACTCTGAAATGATGCAATTTGTATGTTTAATAAGTACATATGTAGTAGAAGCATTTTAGAAAAATTAAAAATTATAATTACCTCTTATAGCATATCAAGTGCATACTTTATAAACTCTAACATTTAGAAATAAGTAATGTTTTGTGTCAGGCTTCATTTTAAAATCTTGAGAAAGATTTTCTGAATTCTATTCAGTTTGATGCAGTGAGCACACTGAAGTCACCCTGTCTTAATTCCCAAACAACCCTCTAATATCTCCTTTCAAATTGTTGGTCGAAAAAACCCAAAGTCTGTCCAGACCATGTAGGCTGTTTCTGTTTCCTTTTGTTAACTCCCAGAAGGAGGACATAGGATTTAGAGGATTTGTCTACAACTGACCTACAGCCTCCTTTCTGAGGACTAGCTTTTATGGTACTGGAAGCTGGTATGCAAAATGCCGAGGTAGGAAAACCATCAGCTATGATGCCTATGAACTGAAGTGTTGACTAGTGTAGCAAGGCATTCCTAAAGGTGAAACTGAGTCATTCATATCTTGGCATTAACCAACAGCTATCTAGTTAAATACAAGGCCAGCTGAGCAAAAGGGAAATCAGGCTTGGTATTAAAAACCTAGCCAGCTGAACACAGTTAATGAAAATATGGATAGAAGAGAAGAGCCTGCTACTACTACTTTCCTTTACCAGTATAATTCCTACTGCATTCTAAGTAATCATCCTCATAACCACAGAGAAGTGTATTTCTCCTCATCAAAGAAACTTAATTATTGCTGCAGAAAGACACCAGTAAGGTAAGGCACAGATAGAAATGGAGAGCACAACTCACCATGGGATGTGGAGACCCAATTAGTGAATCGATAACCGAATCCCGACATGGAGGGCCAAAGGAAGATGGAACAGAAATAATTTTAAGAGACGGAGGACATGAAAGGCAGTTATAAGATGGTGCTTTCTGGATAATGCAAAGAAACCACACCCATGAAATCTCAACAATGTGGATGCCCAAACAAGACCAGAATAATTCTGGCACTAATTGATATCTTAGAATAAATGGAAGAAATCTTAAGGGCCCCTCCCCAAGATGAAGAGCTCCAAACAATTAAGCTGGACTTGGCTGAGTAAATGAGATTTTGTCTTCCCCAGTAAGGAGGATCCTGATTTAAAAAAAAAATCCAATTCAAAAATCTTAACACTAGAAAAATGCATGCAGGCAACCCTGAATGGACTCCAGATGTGTTACTTATATGTTCATTTTGAAACATATGAAACAATGACTAAAGAAGAGGAGACAAGAGATTTAGGAGAGAGCAGGTGGTGTTGCAGATGTAGGAGGGATAGGATGGAGGATAGAAACTGGGTAAATGATGCCATTGTGTTTTAATTAAACAACAACAATTAAACTGCATTCTGAAAGCTCTACTTTACTCAAAAGTCTACTCACAGCTACCCTGCATTGTACTATATATACAATTAATAACTTCTGCAAAGTCTATTCCAATACATACAGTCTGAGTTCACACACCTGTCTTTTCAGAGATAATAACTACATACACCTCCTCTTTCCTGAATCAACTATCTCCATTCAGCTGAACCTTACCAGCCATATAGATAATTGAGGAGGTAGCATGCTTCCTCTAATTATTTAATTTACATATTGTTGTGAATAATTTGAATACTCATCAGTTTTATTTATTCACATATTTATAAACATACATTTTCTTTAAAAACGTATTTATTTTTATTTTATGTGTATTGGGGTTTCACCTGCATGTATATCTATGACAGTGCCAAATACTCTGGAATTGGAGATACAGACAGTTATGAGTTGCCATGTGGGTTCTAAGAATTCAGCCCAGATCTGCTGGGAGCCAGCAGTGCTCTTAACTGCTGAGTTATCAATGAAGTTCTGCATATTTTCTTAGACATGAGTGTAATGCATATTGAACCTACTCACCCGTTCCTATGCCCTACAACTTCATTCTTGTCCTCATCAATGCGCCCTCTCAAACTCTTGTCTTCTTCTGTTACAATAACAACAATAATTGTTATGTGTAAATTATATGTAATTATATATGCACATATATAATATAGAGATTATATGTGCTCAAATAAATTCTATTAAAAATTTTAAAAGAAAGGAAAGTAAAAAAGAAAAACATGACAAAAGAGTTTTCTAACCATATTTGTTTCTTTTTGCACCATTTATTTTTGTCCTTTTTAGAAAGTCCTATCTAGAACATCCTGCCCAGTTCTTGCTCTCTCCATCCTTCCGTCACATCCCTTAATGCTTTTCATAGCACCCTACATCAAACGGCTCAAGTCAGCGGTAATGTCTTCCTGACTGCTTCCAAGTTTCAGTTCTATTTCTCTACTGACCTTTCCAATGGGATCAATCCTGTCTCTCTTTCCATCTTCCTCAGAAACGATTGTCAGTTTGCTGTGGCACTTGGGTAGTCATATCTTAGCTGTGTAATAAAACCTGTACTTAGTAAACTGAGCCCAGAAATCTTGCAAGGATCCTGCATGGATCAGGATGAAATTTATGTCACAACTACCTCGTCCAAAGGCCCCTTGCGACTGGGCCTGGGAAGTCTGGATGGTCTTTCATTTTAAACAAGCCCTGCAATGGAAATGTTTACTTATGAGCTGTATTTGATTAAGAGAACAGAATAATGAGCAGGCTTCTCCTGACTTGTTTTCCACTATTAGTGTCAGAAAGTGACATCCATGGTGACTAATGCTTATAATCCCAGCACTTGGGACACTCAGGAAGAAGTTTTGCCGCTTGTTTGAGATCCGCATGGGAAACAGAGTAATCTCCAGGCTGACTTAGACTGCAGCGTGAGATGCTGTCTCAAAATCAACCAAAAGGAAAATGAAAGAAAGAAAAGTAACATATTTGGTTGGCCTTATGAAAGGCATTTCTGTGTTTCCAAGCAATGTTACTTTCATATAATTGTTCTTTTAGTTATGTTTAAATGTTGGGCAAAGGATCAAATAGATGAATTCCCTTATTCATAGTTTTCACACCATTAATACACACTGTTTCGAGAGTAGTAAAACCTGAAAAATCACATATCTTCCTTGTTTCTCTTTTCATGACGGGAGATTTGAAATTCATACATGTAAAACTTTCTTCCACTATGGAACAACCAGTGGCAGAGGGAAAATGGAACTCAAGAAGCATGAATTAATGTCAGTAAATATCAATATTTATGAAAATTCTGAATGATAATACTTAAGTTCTATATGACTTCAAATGCTGTTCCAGACTATCATTCATCATCAAAAAATTTGAACTGTTTTTTCACTGCTTAATTCTTTTCAAGAAATGTTTCCTAAGTGTCAGAAACAACTCTCAAATGAAGTAGCAAAACTCTTCTTTTAAAAACGAAGAAATAAATGTCTCTAGTAAAAACATCACAAAAGAAGTAACTGGAGAAAGAGATCTGTGACTGGTGGAAAGGTCACTGTGCTAAATCTTTCTTCAGAGCATTAATGTGAGTTTCTTTCTTACTACAAAAGAATACAATCATGAATAAAAAACTCACAATCATTACACTATATACTTTATTTAGATGGTTTAGAATGCACAAAGCATGATTATAATTGTTGCATATAAAACATCCAACAATTATATCTAGTTTCTAAACCCATATTTAAATCAGTTCTAGACCAGTCTCCCTAATTATGCAGAGGCTGCTTAGAAAGTGCACTCACATACATCTTGGGAACAAACATAAAAAGAGGATAGAGTGTGTGCGCTGTGACAATGAAATTTCACCACTCCATTCCTCCTCAAATATTTTAAATACCATTTAATATCAACAACTTAGAAAGGTACTTTGGCTAAGCTGTAAGTTCTAAATTCCTACTGAAGACAGCAGTAAATAGTAATGGTTTGACTTTACACTTTATCCCCAAATTGCCTAGATTTAGTGTACATGCTGAATCTTTAGGTTCAAAATAAAATATATTAAACTTTTAAATAATGAAGCTCCAAGACAATATTCATGATATGATCACAAAGTTCAGCTTTTATTAAATGACAGATAGGTGTTCAAAAATACACATTTATGCATATTTGGGTTTTTGCTAACTGTCATTTTCAGTAATTATCAAAGTCTACCTGTATTATTGGAACAGATGCTCCAAACAACGCAATTATTTGAAGAGAGGCTTTTCACTACTCTCATTACTATTAGTATTACATATATATTATTTAGCTGATTAACTGGTGGTTTAATGTACAGATCACTTTATGTGTCATCCTCCCTCAATTCTGAACAAATTTGTAACATCATTGTGCCAAAATTCCTCACAAACAGGTGATTCTACATTGTAATCACCTATCAACTTTCCTTCTAAAATATTTAGAGAGGATTATTTGAAATGCTGCTCATGTCTTCTAGCTCTGGCTATTGAAAATTCTTCTTATGAGACAAGAATGGAGAAGATACATTCAAATCACTTTTTTATATGAAAACTTATTTTATCAATTTTATTGTAGTTGGAGTCAATTGTAGTCTATTAAGCAATATCATTTCCTAATACTTGTCAACTTTTTTCAATGAAATAAGCGAGCAGAAAAAAAGAGAGACAGCTGCAAATCTACAAAAGTGCTTTGTGCTGCCAAAATGCCTTGTCTCTGTGAGAAACATGTAAGGCTGGGTTCTGTGAAGTAGATAGAGCCGCGAGTGACACGAAAATACATTTTCAAGGAAGTTTCACCAAAGAAAGCACAGTTTTCCAGATAGAGAGTCACCAAACTAATCAGCTGTAATGATAATATGTGAGAACTTTAATGAAAACCTTTAAACATTTGTACAAATAGGAGGAAACACATCAAGTTTGCCTGACAGCATCCACACATACACATTTGTAATCACTAATATTATCACATCATTCTTAATTACCTGTCAGTGTGGAAAATAATTTAGACAAATATTTTACTCACTAGAAACATTTTTCATTAAGGAAAATAAACCTTAATGTGCTAAAATGGAACGATGTTAGTTGTATAATTATCAAAATAACCTAAGAATTGTAGATGTGGGTTCTTTATGGAATGATGTTTGTTGTCCAAAGTTTTTGTATTAAAATTCTAACTCTATCTAGTTATATCAGGAGGTGAGGACTTTAGCTAGTCACTACTGTCATAATACAGACAACCTCACGATTGTGAGGAATGCACTCTTAGCAACAGACAATATAGAAGTCCCTTCTATTCTACTCCATTCGAGGATAGAGAGAGGGGTGCTTTCTGGTTTCTTCCAAGAGAAGGCACAACATGACACAGCAAAGCAAAACGATGTCCTAACCAAACACTAGCTTCACTGGCCCAGTGGTATTGGATTTATAATTGTGATAAGTGCTCACTTATCAAATAACCAAATAGTCAAATCACCAAACCTTTGTCAACAAACAGAAATCAATGGTACAGAAGCAAACATGAGAAGGAAATAATATATATCCATATGAAGCAGATTTTTTATTAACAATATTAGCAATTACCATGCAGTGTTGCCGAGTTTAGAACTGGCTACAGCATAGTTAGATGGTTCAGGCATATTGAGTTCTCCATATGTTTGTTCACGTGTATAATGGTGACAAAAGTGAAAATAAAATGAGTTAGTCATGAAACTGATTTTATGATATCTAGCACCTTCTATGTGCAGTGTATGATATCAGTAATTGTTATTTAAAAGTTGGTACATTATACAAATGCATACAAAATTTAAAAAATCAAACATTTAGACAACTAACTTTAAGAATTATCTTTGGTAAATTTATTTACTAACATCTGGTCTAGATTATAAAAACATTTTTATGTCTTCATGTCAGGGAAATATGTGACAGGTTCCTGTGATTATTGCTCACTTATATTATTCAAACCGGTCTTGAGACTCTGGCAAACGTTTAGCATTATGTATTTTCTCACTGGGTAGGCATGAATCCACAGGTAGAGAGAGAAACAAAACCAAGGCAAAAGTTACTATTCCTGTTTTCTGGAAAACTTGTCCCTTCAGTTAATTACAATGTTGTCTACATAACAGGATGTAAGCAATTCTGTGGCATGAGGCAAAACATACAGTAATTATTATAATCTGTTGTGACATATTATTGTCCACATAAACCTTGCATTTCCCTATCAAATTATAAAATAAGTAAAAGATATTCACTGGAAATATGTACAGAAATAAATTTGTTTGATAAAATCATGTTGTCATTTTATATCCAGGATCTATTCTCCAAACATCCAATGAACGGTTCTATGGCACTACATTCTTACGTGATGGACACTTCAACTTGGCACTGCATCCTTGCATGACAGACCCTTCACCATGGCACTGCATCCTTGCATGACGGACCCTTCACCATGGCACTGCATCCTTACCTGACAGTCCCTTCACCATGGCTTTGCATCCTTGCATGACGGACCCTTCACTATGACACTGCATCCTTATATTATGGACACTTCACCATGGCACTGCATCCTTATATGATGGACACTTCACCATGGCACTGCATCCTTGCATGACAGACCCTTCACCATGGCACTGCATCCTTACATGACGGACACTTCACCAATGACTCTCTTTCCTTGTCTTTCACTCTCCTCTGTCCTATATTAGTACCTTTATATAACAAATAACATTATGAAACACTCATTAAAATAAATAACATGAGTTGATTCTTTAATAAATATTAAACACTGGAGGTCAGTAAACACCGGAGTCTTTTGTCAATAACTTGGCCAGCTCTCATTCCCATCAAAACATTCTGGCCTGATGTTCATCATCATCTATTATTTTAAAAAAATCTTTTAAAAAGAATTTTACTCTTGTTTTAAACCTGCAGCAATTCACCTAGAGGCTTCAGGATAGAGTCCACCATCTTTATCACAATATATGAAGACTTCAAAGCCTACTTCCAGTTTACCTTTGCATACATTTCTTTGGCCACATCAAGTTGGTCCCAGACCTATTCAGTTTTTAAGCATTTGTTCAGTTATTTCCACAGCCTGCTAAACTTCTTTTGCTTTGAAAATGAAGTGCTATTATCTAGAAACGAATGTTGACCCTATCCCTTGAATTCTGTTGTTGTAACCACAATGTTGCCTCCCTATGAATATTTTTGTAAATATATTTTTTTATTCCCTCATTTTGTTTTAATGTTGGCAAGTAATTGATGATTAATAAGACTTATTGAACAAATTTATATATATAAACTACTGTACTTTCCTTGATGTCTTTTCTCATCTTCTCTACTCAATAAAGAATCCCCATGAACTTGAGGGACATCATCTCTCCTTTCTGGACAAACCCCTGGATGTATAGACAGTTACTGAAATGTGTTGTGTTCATGGTACACACATTAATCAATAGTATAAAAGACTAAAATTCAAAGTTTTTCCCTGACAAAACTGAAGCTAAAGATACATAAGAAGCAGGAATGAAAGAGTTCAACACAAAGACCATTCCAGGCAATAGAAAAATTTCCCCAATCTGATCATTCTGTCTGTGGCAACAAAGTCATAAAAAACAACTAACACTGAATTCCTCTAAGCAGGCATAGAGAAATGGCTGAAAAATGTCATTGTTGACTAGAGCTCAGGGTTTATAGTAAAATAAAAAAGCAAGGTCGCATAATATAATTATCAGGAGAAAAACTAATTAGCTATCAAGGTTTCCCATTTAACTTAAATAAGGAAAAGAGGTTCCTCAGACATACTGACAATCCAAGTTGTGTGAGAACAGTACATATAGAAATAAAATATGGAGAGAGTTAAATGCACATTGAGAAGTCATTGGTATGTGTTAATAAATACAATTCAATGAAATAATTTGAATTACCTTTGCCATTTCAATGCCAATAAGGCAGCTATTCTTGGTAAGATGTAGTGTACATCTCTAAGTCACAAAAGATAGGCACAGAAGACAAGTTGTATGATAGTATAGAACAAAGGTGAATCAAGAAATAGGAAAAGCCGTCAGAAGGTTCAAAGGAGGTAATAGAAATAGATGATGAAGACAACGTTTGACAATTGAAAATATTTGTTTTGCAAACCTAAGGTAAGAAAATAAATCAATTACGAGGTTAAATGCCTCTCAAGACTGTGTTTAAAAACACACTAATATAGAAAATAATGGATGTTCCAAATGTTAAAGTCGAAATCTGATCATTGAAAATAAATCAAACTAGATCAAACATTTTAATTTCTATGTTGTTTTATTGTTTTGTATCTTATAGATATGATTGCTATAAAATATGGATATATTAAAAGCCAGAAATCTGATATGCTTACAGGATAATTTTAATAAATCAAAGCAATTAGAGCAGTAAATGATAATGAACAGGAAGTGTACTCCCAAAACGTTTGATAGACAATTTCTAGAATAAACTTAATTAGTATATCTTAGAATCTGTCTCCAATCTAAAACAATCCATACATACACACAGAAACACACATGTCACATGTGTATATACGAGAGAGAGAGAGAGAGAGAGAGAGAGAGAGAGAGAGTTCTTAGAATATTCTAATCAGGATCATTGATAAAGCTCATTCTACCAAACTGGAACTGAAAATGCTCTTGACAATGGAAAACATACTATGAATATCTCTGTCATGGTTGTTGGGATGTTATGACTTAATGTCCTGCATAGATGGAAGATATCAGCAACATAATCAATGGCCCACTAGTGAGGCCAACATCAAACAAGACTGATTGGAGCTTAAAACTCCCACAGTAGAAAAGAAGAAAGGAGATGGAGAGGGAAATAAGGAAATAACAGCCCACAAATTAGAAATATTATTAAATAAGTCAAAATGATATAAAAATGAAAGGAAGAATGTTTTGATTTGTACTGTGTTTAAAAAACCTACAATTTGTATAAGCAAGTCAAGGGATTTGGAGCATATTTTCCCACAGTTTGTGCATCAATTTTGTATTCACTATGTGGCCTGTAATCCAGGGTCATTAGACTGTGGCTTGCAGAAACGAACTTCTAGACAAAGGTCGACTATAAAACCAGTTAACTGTTTTTCCAATAATTACTGGCCTCTGGGGGAACATAATTGAAATATATATATATTTCTAGCATCATGGTTCACAGTGGAAACTGTTTTATAGAATTGATAGGGTGAATAAAATTACATTCTTATGGTCCAGATAGTCCTTGATGCAATGATTTGCTAATGTTTTAAAACAAATAAATCAACAAGGTTTGACAAGATCAGGTTGGCAGTCACATCCAAGGTTACAACAATTATTGACCAGAAACTTTAGAAAAGGTTCTTCTGAAAAGCAACAGGATAATACACTGAAAATTCAATATATCAATTTCATATATTCTAATTTTTCATAAACCAAACATATTTTCCAAAACATGAAGTTATTCCATTCTTAGGAACAACAATTTTTGGGCTATACAGCAACTAAACATAAATACTTTGCTGAGAGAGGATCAAAAAGTGTATAATATATACACAGAGTGAATAAAGTCCTTAATATTTAAGTTTTGTATTACAGACCTGTGTGTTTATATTGTATAACTTAGGGAAAAAAGAACATAGGTACACAGGTAGCCTTTTAAAAGTGTCTGTGTATAGCTCAATAAAATAAATAATAAAAGACAAAATAATGTTTGTCAAAAGCACCGAGTTATGTGTCTTTTAGTCTTTATTCTCAGCCCAATTGTGTCTAATACATAGTAGTGTTGACAATGAATAAAACATAAATGGAAGCACACTGAAAAAAATAAAATAAGCCCAATGAAGATGCATGAAAGAAATAAATGTATCAGGTGGAATCATTCATCAGAAACTCCTCCTAGTTTTCCAGAGGAAGCCGTCTACTCCACCAGAGGCCATGCCAGCACCTATACCCCAGCTAAGCACCATTCTCATGGACCACTAACATTCCACAACATGCCCAGCTGAACCCCAACAGTTCTTCCTCTCCTTGTTCCCCTATTCCAACCCACACTTTCAGTGGCAGCTCTGTGATCCGCCAGAGGCCACACAGGCACCCATATCCCTAGCTCCCTGTTCCATCAGAAGCGATACAGACAGCCAGAACCCCAGAGGACCCTTTACCAGACACCATGCCGGTTCCCCGAACTCCAGCATCCAAACTTCCGTTGAAGCACCATTCTTTACCAAGTTCACTCCTGCCATCAAAAGTCCAACCATTAACTCAGGCACAGACCCTCTATCAAACATAATTTACCTCGGCCAGAAGACCAGAGAGAAAATAGAAAACAAAGAACAACATGTATTCAACAAAGAGAAACTCAGAAATTGGCATGTAGACCTACAATTACCCCAAGCCCAGATGCTTAGATGCAGTGTAAGGACAGAGTTAACAGCAGCCAGGGCACCATGTTACCACCAGAGCTTAGTCATATCAGTCTACTACAGCAAACCCTGAATATTCATTCCAAGACAGCTGAAGCACAAGAAAACTACCTTAAAACCAAATTTATAAAGATGATAGAGGTGCTTAAAGAGGAAAAGAAACTTGTGCTGTCCAGATATTTAGAATTAGATTCCCTTTCTTTGTTTTTCCTCAACTGGTTGGAATGATGACTTTCTGACTGAAAATCACTTTAGAACTGAATAGTGCTTGGCAGTTATTCTTTGAGTTTAGCAACTACAGTACCATATATACAGAAATTATCATCATCAGCTTCTTCTACACTAAAAAACTGGCATTTTGGACTATTTGAAACAACAATAGATCACATATATAATGTTCAAGAAAATAACATTCAGCTTTGGTATTTAAATTTTAAAATTCACAAAATTTACACTCAAAGAACATAATGACAATAACTGTTCCAGTCTTAAACTTTGCAATAACATTTATTATAACATATATGAATACCTATTTTAGTCTCCAAAACAAAGTACTTTTTTGGTGATATATATATATACATATATAATATATTAATCCTTATTAATCATTTTATTCCTGTGAACTAACACAAATTTTTACTTGGTTTTGGAGTTCTTCCTTTCATTCAGTCACCCAGGATTTTATTTCATTGTCAGTTTCTAAACAACTAGTCACTTACTGTTGTAAGGATGAATCTTATGTGTTTGGAAAGATACAGAAATTGTTTGGCATTTTAGCCAAGTTGTTACTTAAAGGAATTTGTGTGAGCCTTTAAGAAAATTCATATGAGTATCAGAAAATGTACAATGTCATAAGACATAATGTGAAACAAAGGGAAAGATATACCTAAAGTACAAAGAAGAATATGGAATCTCCATGAAAGATATTCATTTGTAGACAAATTTAAGAATGAGACTATAAAAACTGAGGAAATAAAAAGGCAATGATACAGTCATATGCTGTTTTTGTTCTATAAGGGTTCTACTGAGAGTAAATATTTCTGAAAATGAAAGGGTCTCATAAGCTAAATGAAAATGGACAGGTTGACTGAGAAAATCATACATCATGAAAGCCATGAGTGGCAGCTAACACTGAGCGACAGGCACTCTCTTTGACTGACAGTCTAAAACTTGGTAGGAAGCACATAAAAGGGAGAGAAAAATACCAGAAATGTGAGTGTTTTTAATATCTTGTGAGGTAATTTGCATTAATTAATTCAGGAAGTACAGATTGATGTTTTTTTTAAATGATGTTTATTTCCTTGACCATATATGGATGGTCTGCTATGATTTAGAAGAATGATTCCAGAAAAACATTCCAGGAGTAGCTTTACAAGTAATTCATGTTTCCCCTAATCAATACCAATTTTCATTAATTAGCATTAGTTATAGGATGTTGAACAGTACTGTTCATCTCAAGGGTGAAACATAATTAATACACACAGTTAGCTTGGAAGATAACAAGGCTCATTTATTTTATATGAAAACTGATGGAATCTGAAAAGCCCAAGAACTCACTCACTACTTGCAGAGCACTATCAGAGTGCTGTTTGGGGTCTAGAAATTATGCTGGGACTCTGACTTTGCTAGATCTAATAAATCTCTTGATCTAATAAAACCTGTAGTTCTTCATAAAACAAAAATATCATGGCAGTACCTGGGGCTCATCCTCAAAAGAGCACCTAGGATGCAAAAGACTCCTGTACCTGAAAATCAGGTATCACTGCCTTTGAGACCTGGGGAAACTATAAAAGCCAGAGTATCGGGAGTTCACTGTGAGCTTCTCTCCTTGCAATATCAGAAACTAAACCTAAAACGTGTTACCAGCATGACTGCCCAAGCATGAGATGAACAAGAACAATGTGGTGACATTTTGTTGTGCTGTAACTGATAAAGCTTGCCACACTAGTTAGCCATAGAAGCCATAGAAACCAGGAAGTGGTGGGCACACACCTTTAGTCCCAGCACTCAGGCAACACGTGTAGATGGATCTCTTTGAGTTCAAGGCCACTCCCGGCTACATGAGATTGTATCAGTCTAAAAGAGCAATTTCTCAGACCTTTGATCCTAGCACTGAGGATCGCAGGCTTTAATCCCAGCACTAGGGAAGTGGAGAGAGGACTGATATGGCTGGATAGAGAGGGGAATATTAGGTAGGAGGAAAGAGGATCTTGCAACATTCAGTCTGAGGATTCCTAGAGACAGGATACTCTATTTGGTAGGAGGATTCGGTAGAGCTAAGGACTAGTGTCTGGATGTTCTGCTTCTCTGATCTTTCAGCATTTACCCTTGAATCTGACTCAGATTTTATTATTAAGACCAACTAGAATTCACATTACAGAGCAACAAGAATAGAAATGCTAAAGTATGCTGAGAAAAGACCACAAGACCACAGTCCCACACAAAGAACTACAGGCATCTAAGGAAGGCATCTAATCTTTCTCAGGGAAGAGCACATGAGTTGGTTATTCAGTAGCAAATGATCAGCCCCCAAGACATGTATGTAACATCATACAATTATACAGACTAAACCAGTTGTATTTATATGTGTGTGCATGTATCTAAATATGTGTGTATATATGCATATACACATATGAATTTAATAAATTATTTAAAAGGCTATGGGTGTGCAAAAGAGCAAGAAGGGTTATAGGGAGAATTAGGGAAGAAAGGGAAAAGAGAAAGGTTGCAATTATATTATCATTTCAGAAAAGTTTTTAAAAGAGAGTGGATTTTCAGAATATGCAAGAAGTGCAAAGGGTCTTCTATTAAGTAGTCATGTCTATGATTGATTTGGACTTTGTGCCTACATTTCTTTCAGAAGCAAGAGAAAATATTTAGACATGAGTTTTAGAGCCACTACTACCTGTTATTTCAAAGTCCCCATGATTTACTAAAAGAAACAGGAATCCTGGAAGACATCACAAGAATGTGGAACAGAGGCAATTTTCACAGAGCACATCAAACATCATTTATGTCTCAGAAAGAACAATGTTGATGACTATTGATTTCACATTAAATTTTAGGGATCAAAATAAAGAAAAGCCTCTAAAAGTTTGTGTCAGTCAATCCAACAATGGTAGAAATCTGTAAAGAAGAGTCCTTTGGACACTGCATGACTTCCCTTTGGCTGCCATAATAAATGATAACAAGCCTGGTAGTTTAAAGTGGCATAAGTTATTCTCTTATAGACCAGTCAGTGAGAAGTGTGCAGGAAACATCACTAGCCAAAATAGATACTGTTGTCACCATGCTTTTTTCAGAGGCTCCAAAGAAACCCATTCTTCCTACTTTCCAATTCTAGTGTCTTTGTCAACCTTTGATTTGCAGTCAAGTGACTCTAGCCACTGACTTCATGATCAATTTAACCTCTGTGTCTAGCCCAACTATCCTCATAGAACCTCTTATGACTGTAGAGAGAGAGAGACACTAATCTCAGATATGGTGGTCTAGACAATAATGGCTTCTATAGGATCATATGTTTGCTTAATCATCAGGGAGTGGCATTAAATGAGACCAACAAGGAGGTGAGGCATTGCTGGAGTAGGTGTGGCATTGTCAGGTGAAGTATGTCACTAGGGGTGTGCTTGGAAGTTTCAAAAGTCCAAATAGGCTCTCTCTTTTCCTGCTGCCTGTGGATCCAGATGTAGAATTCCCAGCTACTTCTCCAGGATTTTGTCTAATGCATATTGTCACACTCCTCTGATGACAATAGACTAAACTACCCTTGAATCTGTAAGCAAGCTACAGTTAAGTGATTTCTTTTATAAAATTTATTGTGGTTTTGGTGTCTTTTCGCAGCAGAAGAATACTGACTGAAACATCAGAGAAGCTCCTTATCCTCTTCATCCCAAGTCCTTCCATTATATAACAGCCATTTCTCTAAACTAGTAATACAGCTTATTGGTAGAGCATTTGCCTTGCATTTTGAGTCCTTAGCAGAGAAAAGACAACAACAACAACAACAAAACCCACAAAAATTCAAATAAAGTAGACAGGCACTAGGGATTAAGATAGGATACACTAGGGGTTAATATTAAGTCTAATAAAGAAATTTAACTCTAAGCGGCCATAAATATTTTGAGAGGATAGGAAATAGATTGATACTGGAGTTTGATGAGAGAAAAATGAAGTAGAAGTACCTTCTTAGAGGAGAGAGTCTTGGATTAGCTAGAGGTGGGATTATTGGTGCCAAAAACTTCTAAAATGACAGTTTGAGAGACTGGAGACTTGGAAGACTGAGAAATGATTTGCTGCTCAGAATTTTGTTGGTGAGTGTGAAGAGCAACATTATTTAGTGAAGTTAAGACCCAAAGCACTGCAGTCATGTATTCTAAGCCCTCTTTCAATGTCTGGATATAGGAATGAAGAAGACATGTGGGCTGTGCTGAGTTGGAGACATAGGTTTACAGGGTTGAAAAGGGAAGGGATGCAAAGTGGGGTCAGTCCAGGGCAGTGAGATTGAAACCGAATGAAGCTGTAAACGAAGGTCCAAAGAAATGCAAACACCAAAGACGAAAGTTAAAGTAATACAAAAGAAAATTATAAAAAAATAAGAATTTATGTTCATTGAGTGGGGTTTATGTAAACGGAGTCTTTTATTTCCTGTCCCATTCCAAGGCCCTTTTAAAATAATCACACAGAGTCTTAATATTAATTATAAACTGTTTGGCCTATTGGATCGGGCTTATTATTAACTAGCACTCAGAACTAAATCAACCCATTTCTATTACTCTGTATTTTACCATAAGGCTTGTAGCTTGTTACTACACATCTTGCTTCCCCAGAAATTGCTGGTGTCTCCCTCACTCTCCCTTCTTCTCCCTATATCTCTGCTTGGATTTCCTGCCTGGCTCAATTCTCCCGGGTTATTGGACAAATCAGCTTCTTTATTAAACAATGGTAACAAAACATATTCACAGCATACAGAAGGACATCCCACAACAGTTTTTTTGGTTGTTTCTGAGGTAGAGTATTTATAAAAGTGCACGCTTGCTCATTGGTTGGCTGTTTTAAGACTCTAGTCCCTTTCGGAGATTAGCTCCAATCTGGAGAATACTGGCCATAGTTCCTGCAACTTGACCCTTGAGACGAAGAATAATAAGTCTTTTGTGAGTGAACTTTAGGAGAGTTATGATAGAGGTTAAATAAGCATAAGACTGAAAATTGGAATATCCCCTTTAGTTTCAGGGAAATTTTTGATAGTCTGGTACCTCTGCCATTCTGTATATGGTGATTCCTTTTTCTATTCTTTCACTTAAAGCTTTCTTTGAGTTTTCAAAATTGGTCTAATGTTTTTATTTTCCCATATCAAGACACACATCATGATGTTTATGATATAGGTATTGCCCTTTTTTACTCCTTCCCACCTCAAGGTTAAATTATGGCCCAGGTTGTTGCAAGGTTCTTTCTCCTAAACAAGCTCATTATTAAGGTGAGTTCCTGACTATTCTTTTCTTGAATTGCCGCTTTCTAACAGTATCTACAATGATGAGACTGACTATTCAATTATAAAAGTTAATGTTATTGTCAAATAAAGTTAACGATAAACTATCCCATCGAATATGTGTAATCATAGCCTTGAAAGCCAATCAAACGACTTTTTCTTTTCTGATTTTCATGACTGGCAATTCCATATATTGTTGTAGGAGGGTCATCTCTCTATGTGTTACTTTCATTGGTTAATAAAGAAACTGC
>LOEQ01001642.1:141121-166330 GCA_001685075.1 Bramus lutescens | reverse complement strand
TCTCTCTCTCTCTCTCTCTCTCTCTCTCTTTCTCTCTCTCTCACACACACATACTCTCTCTCTAACACACTCACACACACACACACACACACACACACACACACACACATGCGCGCGCAGTCTTCCTGAATGCTTTGTAGAGTTCAGAATGAAAATAAAATACTAAGTAATAGCAATGTTTTGCTGGGTAGTTTATTCTGTGGCTGTAATGCTTCTGTTATGCATCATGCTCACATCAACACATGCAACAAATGGAAGTAGAAAAGTGTATGTATATTTAAATTTGGAAGCAAATTCAATGTGTAATACCCTTAAAATATTATGCTGTGATGCTGGTACATGTTCAAAGCAGTAGACATGCTTTAGCACTGAAGGATGTTAATTTCGCAAAAGGATTTGCTACAGCCTGCTGGAGTAGAACCAAACTTACCACTGGCCAAGCCATTAAGCGACTTACCGATTCCCCATAGGGAGATTTTAGCACAGTCAACAGCTAAGCTCGGTCATGGAAGTCAGAGAAAACAGATTCCACACCACATTCAACAGCTTCTTCCTTTGTGGTTTTTAGTGGTCTATAGACAAGGCTCAGACTGCTAGGCAAACAACTAATTTTCTAGTTGTTTGAAAATCATAGGGGGATGATTTATCAACTATTAATTTTATTTCTGTAACACATTAGGTGATATATATTATTTTTCATATGTGATTTTAATCTCCTGTTATCTGAGTTGAAATTTGCTTGTATGTGTTTATATGTATATGTATGAGTTTGTGTATGTATATGTGCAGGTGTATGTGTATGAATATGTGCATGCATATGTGTAGCATGTGGATGTGTGTACATTTTCCCAGAGGCCAAGTAGATGGGTTAGAAGTAAAGGTAGGGCATCTTCATATATTAAACTGTCTTCATTTTTGGAAATAAGGTCTCTCACTGAACTTGGTTCTTACTACTTCCTGTAGGTAGGATAGGCATTAATTTGAGGATCTACCTGTCTCTCCCTTTGAGCCACTCCTCCCTGAAGTGCGGGAGTTGAAGGTTAGGATGTTGACATACCCAGTATCTACATCAGGACCAATGGTTCAAACTCAGGTCCTCACTTGTGCAGCAAGTATTTCATCTGATATGCTGCAGGCACAGCTCTCAATCATATTCTTTACACAAGAATTTTGTGGAATCGTTACCAATTTTATCACAAAGCAGCTCTTAGAATCTTTAAATTGCTAAATGGTGTTTTGAACTGCAACTATTATGTTTAGTGGACAAAGAAGAAAATATGATTTTAAAGATGGATCAATATTTTGAGATCTAAATATTTATTCCTTTTAGATAAGGCTAAAGTATTTATTTAAACAATAATGCTCAATAGTAAAGCAAGCAATTCAGTGACCATTTCAAAGAGACTTTTAAAAAGTTTTTAATATAGAGCTGACTGAATGAATTTATCATTAATTTATAGACTGTTTATACATAGATGTAAAATATATCAAACATATTTATTGGTGCTAATCTCTAATGTATATATTTTCAAAAGCATAAAAAATATTAAAAGGCATAATTCAATTATCTCGAATTCTATTATAATAGCATCACATGTGAGCCTTCTATATGAATATAATTCTGACAAAATCTTTACAAATGAAGCTTCCAAAATGCAGCATAGACTCTTTTGTACTCAAAGACAATCTTAAATCTCCTTTTATTAAAGAGAGAATTTTAAAAATTACTCTGAACATACCTGTTTTGTTTGTCGTATCTCTTTTCTTTAAGAAAAATGCTAGATTATTTCCAACACTTCATTAACAGTAAGTAAAACAGTCTGTGGACTGAGAGCTCTTGGTAAATTCTTCTTTCAGATAAGGGTCATAAAGAAAGAAAACAGTTGAATTGATATGAGGCTAAAGCTAATAATTATAAAGTTTGATTTCCTTTGCTCTTTTGTCTGTTCTCCCCAGAATTTTATTAGTATATACAATATAGCATCAGATACTTTTCACATGACACACTTCTAACATCTTCACTGAAGACACTTTAGGTCAAGAGTGTGGAACAAGAAAATTAGGTTTACGTGAAGAATAGGAGGAAAAGGAGGTGTTGCAGTAGATGTCAAATAATAAATTGAATGTTCTACTAAACTAGACTTACCAGGGTATGTCAGCTTCTTGTACCTACATTTTACATCTCTGTAATGTAGAAACGGATTAGAGCATCAGGATGTGCTGAGTGTGGTTGATTTTATTGGTCTTACAGGAGCTGGTTTTGAATAAAAGCCTAATATGGAGTACCTTGTAGATTAGCAACTTTGTAAGTAGAATTTCAGCAAGGCATTTGGGAAAGATTCAAATAAGATGGTATGGGAAGGCTTTGTGCACTGAGTCTAGTCTCTAACCATTTACTACATGGGAGAAGGTAATGTCTGCTTCTTCTTCTGATTAATTATGGAATCTCTTCATTAACCATTTCATCTCTAATTGTGCATGATAAAATGACACAGAATATTATAAATAAGAACATATAGACTAAATGTTTTACATGTTTGGTGGCTGGTTGGTATCAAAATATAAGGGATAAAGTTTGCATTCCCCATACATATAGATACACATACACATGCACAAAGCAGGCATGGAAATTTCACAGTTGAACCTATTTCATAGTATATTAATATAAAAATAAAAACAACAAAAAGAAAGGTAAAAAATATAGTCAAATTATCATTCCTCTTCATGTCAAGCTAACATTTTTCATTCTGGACTGGAGAGATAGCTCTGAGGGTGTAATGTTTGCCATCAAGTCTGACACAGAAAACTAACTCCCATAAGTTCCCCTCTGTCTTTTGGCCACACACACACACACACACACACACACACACACACACACACTTTATTTTTATTCTATGAGTTCACAACAACTGTAACTAGGATAATTTTAAACAGACGACTCATTAGTTTTGAACTTGAGCCAATAGAAACTATGTTTTCTTGTTCTTACAGATAACTTATTTTTTTGTCATGGCTGAGTCCAACAGCTAAACCTGAACACACATAAATTATGTACATATGAAGATACCACAGAAAGTTTTTATTCCATGAAGTGCTGAGTTCAAACCCCATTTCTTATGAAAACTACCTTGTGTCAGTATATACTATTACTTCTTTCTCCACAGATATTTCTCAAGTAGTCCTTAAAAAAATACTTTTGTCGAGGTGGGGAAAGGACAGAAAAGGAGAGCAAGGAAAGAGATATCTTGATGATCAAGGGTGCCATTATGGGGCTAGCAAGAAACTTGGCAATAGGGAAATCCCCAGGAATCCACCACAATTACCCTAGCTAAGACCCCAAGCAATAGCAGAGACTGTGCTTCTACTGTTCTTTCTCTGCAATGAGTTTGATGACTAACTTAATTGTCATTATAGAACCTTCATCCGGCAACTTAAGGAAGCAGATGCAAAGATCCACAGTACAGCAGTGGACTGAGCTCAAAAAGTCCAGTCAAAGAAATGGAAGAGCGATAATATGAGCAAAGGGGTCAAGACCATGATGTGGAAGCCTACTGTAGCTTACCTGAGCTGCTGAGAGCTCACTGACTCTGGACTGACAAGGGGGTAATCAGCATAGGACAAACTAGGTCCTCTGAATGTGGGTGACAATTGTATGACTTGGACAGTATGAGGGGTTACTGGCAGTGGGGCAAAGATATCTCTACTGCTTGAACTGACCTTTTGGAGCCCATTCTCTTTGGAGGAATACTTTGCTCAGCCTAACTATAGTGGGAAGGGTCTTGGTCCTGCCTCGAAGTGATGTGCTAGACTTTTTTGACTCCACATGGGAAGACTTACCCTCTGTGAGGAGTGGATGGGAGGTGGGGTGGCTGGAAGGTGGAGGGAGCAAGAAGAGGGGAGGGATTGGGAACTGGAATTGGTATGTAAAATATCAATTGAATACTAATAAAATAGATTACTTGGAAAAAATTTAAAAATGCTTTTCTGAATAATAAGATTTTTATATGTACGTCAAAAATGTAAAGCTTTAAGACATTCACTTAAATATTATACCACATGATCTAACTAAGGAATCCAGCCTTCCAGTTTCGCTTTTATGCTGCCTCCTACTCATCAAGTCGGATTGGTACTGGCGTTCTGTATCTCAAGGTGTAACTGAGAAGCAAGCCTACCTATTTTTAAAAGGTGGACATTTAAAGAGCATGTCCTTGACTTTGAATACAAATGACTAATTATCAGGAGAAGAAATAAAAAGAGAAATGAATGAGGCAATTATTTGACTCAAATAAGCATAAAGAGAACTTAGTTGTTTCTTTTCTTAAATATTAAAATTCCATTGACTCTGTATTTAATTTATATAACTATTTGGACAAAGGCCAGAAGCAAGCTTTTTGTTTTGTTTTGTTTTTATAAATGAATTATTCATTTCTGACCAAACCTACATGTGGTACTAATTTAGATCTGAAACCACATCCAAAAGTGTCTTTTGAAAATGCATTATTAATGTTGACAAAGAATGTTCATCAATGGGGAAAGACAGAGTTAAACTACAGTGATAAAAATCTATAAAATCTCCAGAAATCTTTGAGAATATTGAGAGAGAAATGAATGCATAAAATGCATTTATTAAAAGTAGACTGAAATTACTTTATTCAATTCAAAAAATTCATAATTAGATCATTTATCTGAATATCAACATAACATTAAAATAAGCTAGTTTGAAATAGGAAAAAGATTTTGAAGCTCTTAATTAAAAGGTTAAATTTTCTAAATAGTATCTTCTTGTCACAGTTATCTTTCCAACATTTATGAAAGGAAAATATTATTCTGTGTGAGCTCATTTAAAATGTACCTCTGAATCACCTGATTATTCCAAGTGTTACTTTTTAAAAGACTGCTTACCAGTTTCATTATTAAACTGTTCCTTTGTTGATTTTGAAGAAAAAAAAGTGTTTTAGAAATATGTTGTAGTTAGAATACTAAATATTTAAATAGTATCATAGATGTTTAATTTGTAAAAGTTATTTTTAAAACTAGGAACTATAAATAGATTTATACTAAAATAATAGAAGAAAGAAGCAAAGTTTTAGAAAATGGGGGAAGGAGGAGGAGAAAGGAAGGAAAGAGAGTAAGTAGAAGGGAAGAACCAAGTGGAGGAAGGAAAGGAAAAGGGAAGGGAGAGGGAAGTGGGGAGGAAGAAAGCAAGATGAAAAAGTGGAATGGATGGTTGGAGGAAAGCATAAAGGAAGAAACGAAGGGAAAGAAGAAGAAAAGATGATGATGGGATTATGGAGCAAGGAAAGAAAAAGGGGAGGGAATAAAGAGAAATGGGGCAGAAAACAGTGCAGAGGAAGAAAGAGAGGAAGGAAAGAGGAAGGGAGAGAGGAAGAGCTTTACAGTACCAATGATACTACATGTTTCTGTAAATGTATGTTCTCATTTGAAAGTAGGACTAACGCTATTGTTTAATTGCAGGATGGTGCCCTTTTGGGTGAGGCTGCTTGTTCATTTCCTGGCCACCCAGACTCCTGAAATAATCACACAGAAACTATATTATTTAAATCATTGTTTGGCCAATCACTTAAGCATATGACTAACAAGATCTTGCACCTTAAATTAACCCATTTCTATTTACCTGTGTATCACCACCTGGCTGTAGCTTACTGGGCAATGTTACAGTGTCTGTCTCCTCTGACTGTGGCTACACATCCTCTCAGACTACTCTCTCCTCCTCTATCTGCTTGGAACTCCCACATTGCCCTACTCTGCGCTGCAATAGGCCTAAAGCAGCTTCTTTAGTAACCAGTGGTTTTCACAGCATATAGTAGAGGGGAATCCCACATCAGTGTTTAGATCACAAAAGAGATAAAAGTTATATAGATGCATTTTTTAAGGATGGGTCTGTCAAAATGACACCTAGAACTCACAGCTCCTTTACAGGCATCTACTGTCCGTTGATTTGAGTTTTGAAAGGATACAGATGATTCTGTTTAGACCTTAAACCCAGTCTCAAATTGGAGCCAACATCCCCCAGTAAATCCCACAGCACTCTTTTCTCTGTCACTCATTTCTGTGAGTTGCTTTTCCCTCTTTTCCTGTCCCTACTCTTTCTGTAGTTCACACCACAGTCCATGTTTCCCTAGGAGTCACCAGATATTTGAAAATGACAATTTAATGTCTCATTTATGTTTTACTTTAATTCATCAGTGTTTTCTAATGAATAAGGCATATGCAAGCAGACATTATAAAATTTTAATGACACTACATATTATATTTACTATATGCCTAATATGATCAGCATTAAAAACTTAAGATTAATATTCAATGTTTTCTAATTCTATATAGTACTATGTAGCAGAAAATAATCCACCCTTTGATCTGTATAACTTAGTATATAAACAACAAGTTTTTATTGTTTATTCATATAGTCAGTCAGTAATCTTCTTTATAATATAATGTGCAGCAATTCCTGAAAGCTTTAAGATCATTGATCAAAGTGTATGCTCTTCAGAAGTTTCCAGTCTGTGAAAGCAACATGGACATGGACCACCACTCAAGAGTGCTACAGCGATCCTTATGAATAAGAATCCATGCAGAAGGAAGAGAAAATTTCCAGTGCTCTGTGATGATGTAAAATGTAGTTCCTTTAAAGAAGTGACATATAAGCTGAATTTGATAATGATGATGGGAATGCCTTAGGTGTCAAAACAATGAATCAAAAAAAATACACCAGACAAGTATTCCAAAGGTAAGCACTGAGGCAGAGCCAGCAAGTGAGCCTTGGCCCATGGCCTGTGGTCCCCTCAGGTTGCTTTGTTCTGGAAGTTTACATGCCAGGTCTCACAGCCCTTGTCTACTGCATTTCTTTTTGTGGGAGATGACCTGTCTGAGGAGTTGTGTAATGATGGATAAATAGTGAAATCTCAGTATTTTTAACTTTTAATATCAACTCATGAGGGTAACATTCTTTCCATGTTTGTGGGCATAAACTGTGAAGCTACAGATCATTCTGAAATAAAGTGAAAGGGGTCAAATTTGGAATTAACAGTAGTCAGATCTAAGGGTGCCCATGTGCCTTTCTCCTGTTTTAGAACAGAAACCTACAGTTCATTTGAACTGTGCATAATCTTGAATTCCTAGCATCCCATAGAAAGGACAGGATCACTACAGAGGACTTGTTCTAGTGCCTGAGAACACGCTCTGGTTGGCGTCATTTCTCTCACATTTTTAAACCATCAACTTGTTTGGGTCTTGTCTCAGCACTCCGTTTTTCTCTACTGTGGCTTCTGTAGACCATCTTCAGCCTGCTTCTCACAGCTCTTGAATGCCATTGAATATTGTTCATGTTGCTCCTTATTGGTGAAAGACCAAATCCTAAACCTTTCATTATTCCAAACCAATGCCCCCTTTCTCGCTGCAGTCTCAATTCCCTACTGTGACCAGGCACTTACTACTTAGACCACTGTGCTCTGATATCTGTCTCTCTAAATTGTACTCCTTGTCACCTGCCGTTCATTACTATATCCAAAAGGGTGCATCAAGTAGATTTAAGAGTTTATTCATTGCAAATTGACCAAATCCAAATTCCTACTGGTTTAAATCATGCCTTTTACTTCTTTCTCAGATGAGCGACTCCTTTTTTTGTACCTATCTGTCAACAGTACAGGAATTGAGAAGAAAATTAAATGTCAGGGTTTTTTTTTTCTGTAATTACCTTCATCCTTCAACTTGGCTTCAGTTTTTGTGTCACAGTGGGGAATTGAGACTGCATGGACTGGCTTTGTGGGACCCTAGTCTATTTGGATGCACACCTTCCTAGGCCTGGATGGAGTGGGAAGGGCCTTGGACTTCCCACAGGGCAAGGTACCCTGCCTTCTCTTATGACTGGAGGGGGAGGGAGGAGGGTGAGTGGGCTAGTGGGAGGTGAATGGGAGAAGGGGAGGAAGTGGAAATTTTTGATTGGAAAAAAAAATCCTGTAGCAATCATGAAAACTTACAGTAAGCATTGATTTTTCCCTGTTTGCAAACCCATAATCCTCACACTAGGACAATCATCTGTGCAGATGAATGTGTGCTTTTCTAGCTGTTTCAGTTGTAAGTGTTGGTATGTGAAATATCATGAACCAACATATAAAAGCAGAAAACTTCTGGGAATTCAAAGAAAAGTAGCAATCGGTATCTACTTATTATACTGAATTCTATCATCTTCCTTTTTATCTACCTCTCAGTCATGTGTCTGCTTCCTCAGGAAAAATGCTTTTCTCTTTTTATGATACATTTATTCACATCTAATAGAATATTGTGTTTCTTTGTGGTGGCCAGGGGAGATCTGGGTCAACGATACTCACCATTCTACTCAGCCCCAAGGAGAGACCAGCAGGATCAGCTCTGCCTCAGCTCTGTCAAAGAGCTTGGCAGAAGGTAGAGGATAGATTACAACCTTCAGACATAAAAGCACAGAGATATTTTCTCAGTGGACTGCCTACTTTAACTTGATATCTGTGTACTTACACTCATCATCTTCTATATCACATTCCCAAGAATAAAATATATCTCCCTACCTTTCTCAAGAAGGAAGGTCAAAGACAGCATGTAGCATATTCCTATGAACTTCAAGAATCTCCATTTGGGTATCTTTAATCTATATATAATAATTTCTTTGTGAACATAGTAAAACAAAAACAAAACAAAGAAGTAATGTGTTATTATGACTTTGTCTCAGATGATACAAGATCTGTGCCATGATTTGAATGAGAATACACCCAGAGGTTCATAAATCTAAATGGTGAGTCACCTATGGAATTGCCCATGAGTGGAATTGTTTGGGAAGGATTAGTAGGTGTGGCCTTGTAGAGGATCTGTGTCACTGGGATGGGTTTTGAGATTTCAAAATACCATGGTGGCTGATGTCTCTCTCTGTCAGATGCCAGTATATCAGAATGTAAAGATCTCAGCTACTGCTCCAGTGCCATAGCTTCCCACCATGAAGATGATGGATTAACCCTTGAAAACTGTATGGAAGTCACTAATTAGATGCTTTCTTTTGTAAGAGTCTCTCTGGCAATGGGGTCACTTCAAAGCAATAAAACATAGACAATAATAACGAAAACAATGAATGAAAAAGATTTGTAGTTGACTCAGAAACCTCAAATTTTCCTTTCAGATGATACAAACAAATACTTGTATTAACGACTCATCTGAACAAATTGTGTTTGCAAGCATCATGCTATATTTACATGTTGCTATCTCTAACAAAAAAAGAGATTATCACATATTTTTCTATTACTTAAAATATTTCTCTAAAGAAATGAGTTAGAAAATTACAAAAGTGGGTACCTTTTTTGAGTCATAATTTATTTGTATTTTTCCTTTATATTGAAAATATTTAGTAAATCATTGAATAATAGGATACATAGAACTTGTATCCAAGTACATTTTAATTTCTTGAAAATATTCTAAAATGTTTCTAAATAAGAATAAAATTGTCATGATATAGCTTTACAACCTGTCATTTCTTTTACCATAAAATATGTTTATGCTAAATTTGTTTATAACTTATTTTTATACTAATATGTTTACATAATATAAACATATACCTTATGCCCATAACGTGTTGTATTTATAATAAATTTCTTTATAAAACTCAACAAAACTTGGAGAACTTCAACCATGTGACATTCAATAGGATTAAGATAAAATTGTGGGTTATACATATCAGTGTGAGTGGACAGATACAGAAAATAATAAATACAGCCCAAAATTTAAAATTCATGTAAGATAACATTTTTTACTTTTGTATTTTGAGAGGCCAAAATGTGAAAATTAGAGAAGGTAATCAAATTCACCCTAGAAAACAAAGTATTTTACAAATAAATTAGTCAATGTAACATAGTAATTAAAAATGATGAAAATAAGGCTATTGTAATGTGTTTATATTCATAATTTTATATTTTCATATTAAATTTAAAAAGAGCAGCTTGTCTTAAGAAGAGTAGATATTAAGTTAGGAAAAAATTTCCCACCTATCAAGCTAGTCTGTATAAAATTCCTTTTAGAATACACATTATTATGACAGGGTAATGAGTCTTGAACATTGTTACTAAATCAACGAATTATTACAAAAGTTTAATGTATATTTATATCTATAATAGAAGGATTAAGTGGACAAAAAGAAATATATTAATTAAATCCTGTTTTCAAACAACTGAATTTGGTCTTTAGGGGAAAGAGAGTCATTGATTTTGCTACACACAGAGTATAAATAAATGTGTGCTGATCACACTGCCATCCTAATCATTATTATCAGGAAGTCAATTTGAGATCACAGGGCACAGCTTTAAATTTAAATGTGGCCTAGGGAATTCAATCAATATCCACGTGTTAACTAAAGGAAGAATTTCCTGAAGCAAGAAATTCATAATTTGTTGATATGATCTAGCTTGAATTATTCCTAAACGGTCTTCAACAGACACACAATTTGGGATGTATCCATGTAAAAACAGGCTGTGTTCCACATAATACTTTGTATAGTCCATTATTATCAATTTAGTTTCTGCTTCAATGGTTTTGCTTCAAACACTTCCTAGAAGGTCACACCAACCTTCCGAAAGACCAAATCCTGTAGATTTTCATGCTTCTGTTTTTTTATACACTCTTGCATTATCTGCTATTTTTACTGCTTCTTTTTCTTGGGCTTGCATTTTCTGTCAAAGACTAAAATGAATTACAATCATGTGTTCCTGTACTTAGGATTCACCAAGAATATAGACAGCTTTTGTCATGTTGGAATCTATTCTGTAATAAGTAAAAAAGAGCATAAAGCCAAAAAATGTGCATTTGTTATGTTCCTTCACCATGACTCCTTTTCAAATATCAAGAATCAAATAATTTCAGATAAATAAAAATTAAGCATGCACAGAATTAACGAATCAGACCAAGGTTTACATACTATATCTATGGGTTGCATTTAATATGTTGCCTGTTTTTGCAGCAAAAGTGACTTTTAAATTTATTATTTACATAGTACATTTGGCTGTTATTGCATGGTAAGGGCAGAGCTGAGCAGTTGCCACAGAGACAATATGTTCTGCAAAATCTAAAGTATTTTTTATCTAGCTATGTGCAGAAAAAATTCCACAGACCCCCAAGGTGAGAAGATTAATTAACTGACCCCCCAAAAAGAGTGAGAGACAGACAGAGAGAGAGAGAGAGAGAGAGAGAGAGAGCATTTCTCTCCATTGATAAAAGAAAAGGCAACACTATGATGAAGTCTTATGTTAATGTGCTGAACTAGACTCTTCTAGAAATGCTTATTTAGACATGACCTTCAGGGTTGACATATTGCTTCAAGAAAAATTGTGTTGAACCAGCAAATGCGGTTACACAGAAAGAGTCTTTAAGACTTCACTCTATTCCTGGCACAGCTCTAACCTCAAGAGAACTCACAGGATCAAAAAGCTGCATGTGAAATAAGATTTGTTGTTGTTGCTGTTGTTTTGTTTTATTTTGTTTGGATGCTTTGTTTAAATTGGGCCTAAGCATAGAGAGTAAAGGAAAGACTGCATTTCACATTGCAGCATTGCAGTGTGTCCCAGAAAAAAAAAAACAAACTGGTTCTATTTAATAGCATGTGTATTAGTAGGTAAGCTTTCACAACACTGTGAAAGGGAAAGCATGAAGATGGAATGAACTCAGGAATTTGGGACCATCTAGCCAAGATACAGTGAGACTCCTATCTCAATAATAATACTAATAAAATGCTAGTAATAATAGAAAGGGAAGATGACAGAAAGGAAGAGGGAGGAAAGAAGGGAGAAAAGATAGTAAGGAGGGAAATGCTGAGGTAGCAATTTCTGTTGCCTTACATTATCTCATTCATGCAGTATAATAAGAAAACCACCACAAAACTTTTAAAATTGTCTATGTAGGTTTGGCTTCCTTATAATGTAAGGTATTTAACTTAAGCTCAGACTGAAAATTGAAGAATTACAACACAGTCTTGAATAATTCAAGGTATGTATAATGACACATGCAAAAATTAAGTACCTCTTCAAAGTTTGTATATTCATGTTCAGTTTGAAGCAGCCATTTTCATTCAGTATCTGGGGTTAGGTGTTTGAGACTATAATTAGACATTTCATGTTATCCAATGATATAGTTCTTGACGAGATTTCTAGAGTTTAATTTAACTGGTCAATAAGTACATTCACTATTATACATTTATATAGCTATTGATGTTAAGCCAACTACCTAGTATTGCTTATGCTGTATGTAATTGCATATTTATCTTAAAAACAATAGTCTAAGTGGCTATTTTAAAAATTACAATCCTTAGCATTATAAAATAACCCTCCGTGTATGTTAGGAATCAGTGAACACATTTTGAAATATTTTAACTCCACCCACACTCAATTTCAGGCTAAATTATTTTTATTTATGTAAAGGTATTTGAGGGATTTTCCAGAAATTGACATGGAGATGCATAAATATTAAAAGCAAGAAATACCATGTCATTTACAATTTTTTTCACACATAGCTAACTATGAACCATGAACAGTCAGAAGGAAACTTAGCTACATATGAAATGCATGCCACTTCAAAAGTCCTTTCAAGCTAAAAAATTCCAGGATTGATAGATGCCATTCCTTAATGATCTGACCTACATATTTTCTAATGATTGAAGCTTGTTACATAGAAACTCAGCCTTCAGTCTCTCTACAGAACAACTCAGTTACAAAACTGCTGCAGGAAAATGATGTCTCTAATTTAAGAACCAGGTAAAATGCTCTACTATAACTCTGCATTGCACAGTTCAAAGTGATGGTGTGTACATGAATATGCTTCTTATTTTACATTATTCCAAATAGAAAATTTAAGTTACAATGATAGTTAATTTTGCCTGTCTATTTGATTGTGCTAAGGGATCCCAAATAACTGATTTAACACCACTTTTGTGTGTGTCTGTGAGGATGTTTCTGGAAAAATTTAGGATTTGCATCAATATACTGAGCAACAAGTTTGTAGTCTATCATGTGTGCATGCGTACCCCCAACAATCCACCAAAGTTCAAGGAGTAAGCAAACACAGGAAAGGAAAATTCTCAATTTCTTCAGCTGAGCTGGGATATTTGTCTTCTTTCATGAAACATGGATACAACTGCTCTTTAGATCTTTAGGCAGAGAGGGCATCATCACACCGCTGGCTCTTTTGTTTTTCAGCAGAACCAGGGACTTCTCTATATACTTACTCATACATCCCAAGTCTATGGTCGACAGCCTCAACTTCTCACTCTTTTGCTGTTTCCCTGAAGACTTCTTACTAAAAATGACCCAAGTCTACAGCAATATTATTCGAATTTTGCTATTGCTGTATGTTTCCTTGAAATAATTCCATGAAGTACACACCTCCTTGCTACCTCTTCTCCTGCTGGTCAGTACAGAAGTACCAGATCAATGACATCCCTGTCTGTTTCTCCAAAGTCAGTGATTATTCACGCCACATCTGCTACTTCACACAAAGAGAGCGCCTGATATTTGTGTTGAGACCTTTTTATCCCCAATAACTATGCATACAATTTAACAAAAGTGCATGATTGGTAGAAAATATTGGTCACCAAAGGTGAAAGCATTGAAAATAAGACAATAAAATGAGATTAACACTGAAATTTTAATTGTACACAGAGATTAAGAAGCATGAGGGGTGTGTGTGTATGCGTGTGTGTGTGTGTGTGTGTGTGTGTGTGTGTACCCTGCTGTGCTCTGAAGGATTCTGAATGCATACAGAGGGCAACTAAGTCAGAAAAACTTGTTGATATACAGGATGGCTTACAAAAGTGCCTCAGGTGAGGAATTTATGAACTCTGAAACATTTCATTACACTGAAAACACAAAGAATACATGCTGAAGATGAATACACACTTATAAAATTATTTGCACTAGCAGAGCAGTATGCTTTCAGCATGCACAGCACAATGCACAATTATAAGAAAATGCAAGGATTTTCAATCACTGTCATCCAGTATTTTTCAATAAAGGCATTAATATTTCATTATTAATATCAGTGATGTTCCAAATTTACATTATCAAATAAATATTATTGTATTATTTTTAAATATCCCTAATTATTTTTAAGAAATATTATGAGAACTTTGAATGTTATGATCAAAGTCTGCAAAGATGATATCAACTCCTCCATTAACTATTAAAGTCTTGGCATAGAATTATCTCACCATCCATTTTCCAGTTGTGCTCCACATAGAGGGCTCGGGTAGCCTCTGTTCGAATTGGACTGGGATAGATCAGAAAAGCTCAACGCAAACACTAGTCAATCTCAGTAAATTGCTGTAAAGGTGGGATGTATTGAGAGCTTCTGGATAAATCTGAGCTTTTACTAATTTTCACAAACCCTTTAACTTTCTGGTTTATGTTACCTATCTAAGGGGCAGAGTCTTCTATCTTGAACCATAATCAAAAGAGGACAGAAATTTGTTATAGTTTTAAAATGTTACCAATTAAATAGCAGTTGCATTGTCAGGCTCAGGGTTAGAAAACCGGAAACCAACAATAAACACAGAAGTGCATAGGACATGACTTATTGACAGCACTCCCTTTTAATACTTACCAAATAATGATAGTTTTATTTATTTTATTAGGGACCTTCATAGTGTAACTCATACTGCCTGTCATGATTTGTATTCCTAGTAATAATGCTGATGACTTCTTTTTTGCATCAACACTTTTTTTTTTGTCATCTTCAGTGTTTCGCCACTATGTAAATCGTCATTAGGCAAATCTTATGGAGGTTTAGATTTCCTTGGTTATTAGTGATTCAGAGATTTATCATTTTATCATCAGTTTGTATATGTTTAGATTTTTTGCCTAATATATGATGTATTTAATATATTTAGAGAGGTATGTAAGTGAATCTGGTGTATACATACATGTGTGAGTGTTTGCACCGCAGAGCATGTGTGGAGTCCAGATGTGAACATCTGTTCCATCATTGTTTTTTTTCTATTGTATTTTTTTTAGACAACTTCTCTCACTGAACTAAAACTCACTATTTTTGGCAGAACTGCATGTCCTATCTGCCCGAAGGTATTGCCTATCTCAATTCTGACATACCCCCAGTACTGTCACAGATATGGGCAGCTAGGCCCAGCTTTTGTATGAGTTCTGGACTCACAGCCTCATGCTTGTGCAGCACACTCTTTTTTCACCTAGCGGTTTGGCCAGCTTTGCTGTTGAGTTTCGTAGACTCTTTAATATAATATAATTATGATTTTTGTGTTTTGTGATCCATCCAAAATTTTATACCCATATTGATGCTTCAAAGCATTTTATTCATTTATTTTCTTTTTACAATTTTAGAGTGATTGTTGCTGTGCTTAAACCCTAGGATTGCTTTCTGCTAGTGAGCCATATATTTAGACATATTTTAATGACTTCCTTCATAGAGACCCTCATTTACTACAAGTACACCTTAAACTTTCTATATAGCCAATGAGGAACTAGAGCCTTGAGGTTACGTCCTCTGCTCTAGGTAAATTGAAATAAATAGCAGGCTTTTACCACCAGACTCAGCTTATGTGTTGTCAGCTATCAATACTTTCTGCCTGCTGCCCTACCAATTGAACTACATCCCTAACCCATCAGAGATCTAATCCTTTTGGCCATTTGATTTTTATGTGACTGATAAGTGATTTCTTATAAATGTGACTGTCCCATTTTCCAGCAGTATTTGTGGAAAAAGTTTCCCCTTACTTAATGCCTATGATTATAAGGCATTTTTCTAGGAATTCACTTGGCAGTAAATTTATGGGTTCCCCTATAGTTTTTTGTTCTGCTTCATTGACCTCTGTGTATTTATATGACAACATTGCAATATCTCTTAATATGTTTTGAAATTAAATAATTCCTATTTGGAACTATATATTATTTATATTGATTTTTAAAGTGTTTTGATTACAATTTTTGTTGATTGTTTTTATATTTAGGTTTATGGTTTCATGCTCATTTTGAGCAAATATGCTTTTCTACTTCTGTTAAAATTGTTGATTGGTGTTTTGATTGAGGTCACTCAGAATTTGTTGATTATTTTGGGTAGTGTGATAGTTTGTTTCTAGTGATTATCAGTGCGACAGGGCCAAGCATTACTTAAGTAAAGGCCTTCTGAATGTGGCTGTCCTCATGGGCAGGATTAGGTTAATTGTGGTGGAAACCCACTCTAAAAGTAGACAGCAATATTTCATGACCTTGGTCCTTGCCTGAATAAGGAAAGGGGGAGCTAAGTTCATTGCGTTCTTCTTCCTGGCAAAAGAAACAATCTAAACAGTTGTATAAAATACCTACAGCCCTGATGGCTCTGCCTAGGATAAACTGAACTCAGAAACTATGCTAAAAGAAATCTTTTTCTCCTAAATTGTTTTTTTTTTCCATCAAAGAACATGTGGAATCCTTCATGTTTACTACTGAACTCTTTAAAATAGCTGCTGTGTAGCACTTTTCTCTGAGATACAACATTCTCTCAAACAGAAGTCCCATAGCATGCAAGATGTCCCATCAGGGAAAGGTGAAACACTCCATCTGTCAGGAAAACCCTTTAGTTCAGGAATAAATAATGAAATCACATTGAGGCGTTCTGAAACAGACCAGGATTTCTAGGCCCTTAGTTTACAGGACGTGTAAAAAAGCACTAAGTACTGCTGAGGCTCAAACCAGCCTAGCTGCCAAGAAGGGTAGAGCCCACCTATCCAGAGCATACACTCTGTAACCTGGTGAACAGCTTACACATTAGACAATGTGCTTCAGATTTCCAGCCTTCATGAGATGCTACATGTATGCTAGAATGATGCCGCTGGATTTGAGTCATTTCCATTCCTACCAATAATCTCATCCATTCTCCTTTCAGTAAGCCTATTAGATTAACTAGATTTCAATGTTATATTTTAGTGGAATGATTTAATTGGTCCATTGTTGATTTCATGTTTGGGGCAGGTAGATTTTTGATCACGTGTCTCCAGGAATAGTGTAACTAAACAGTAACTAACAAAATAAAAATTGGCATATCCCTTAACTGATGAATGGATGAATGTAGTAAACATATACAATGCAGTATTAGTTAGCTGCACAAAGAATACTGAGGTCCTTTATTTGCAATAGTGTGGGTGGAAATGGACATCAAGGTAATTAATATAAACCAGACATAAAAATACAAGTACAGCATGAGCTCACTAGTATGTGAGATATGATGCTTCATTAATATGACTAGTAAAAATTCATTGCCTAGAAACAGTGAGTTAAAAAGAAGTTATCAGGCCAAGGATAGAGAAGGATAAGAAAAGGTTGATCAACAGATAATACAGTAAGTATAAAGAGTTAAAAATAAGGAGTTGAGGTGTGCTAGTTATAGGATAGGGGATCCTGGACAAGAAAAATGCAATGTATTGGACAGTTAGTAAGAAATATTTTTAAATAGTCCTTCCATGAAGAAATTAACAATGGTTGAGGAGATACATTGGTCATTATCTAAACACTTTTGTTAGAATATGTATTAAAATATCTGTGGCATGTATTATTGAATTACTTTGAGTATCATTTTTAGTTAAATTCTAAGTTAAAAAACACTAGAGTCCAGGTGTGTGTGTGTCAACTTTATATTAAGTGTCCTCCCCAAAATTTATTGAAGCCTGATTTTCTTCTTTTAAATTCATTATTTCTTTCCTTTTCTTCTTTTGGTTCCTTCCACTCTTTTGTACATCTTTTCTTAGAGAAGAGTCTCTTTGTGGTTTTAACTTAAATTGTGCTTTTGAGAAAATGTTCATTGAATATTATCAGCATGTTTGAAACTCTCAAGATTTTTAAAAATCAGTCTGAATTTGTTATTTCTCACACACACACACTCTCAATGCATACATTCAACACTCACTAAATAACATGTTAGCTAAAGTATGTAAATAAATGTCATTCTTTATACATGACCTTCATTTGATCTCATCCCATGTTTCCACATCCATAAAATTACGTATAGTAAATGAAAGTCAAACAATCTACACAACACTTTGGCATTGAATTGTGCTTCTAATTTGTAAATTTAAAGGCTTAAGGAATACAAAATACAAATCCTGAAAAGATAATTCTTAAAGATTTGCATGTGGAAAATATAATATGTAGCTATGTATTCTAGGAAAATACACAATTTGTTTCCAACTGGAATTTTAAAGGAAGGACTCCCTCTAAGAAAAAGGAGTAAAAGATAACTGGAACCCACCTTGAAATCATTGCATTCTCTACCTTAGATCATGTTACTCTCAATGTGTGAAAATGAAGACACTGGCTTTGACAGTAAGTTCTTTTGCTAAGTATATAGAGTTCTCCGAACCACTTCTTCCTCTTGCCTTAGCTTCCCACATACTACTCTAAGTACTGATTATTTTGATAGCATTCTTTGAATAAAATCTAAACCAAAATGATATGGCAATATGCCTCTCCCTCGTTTTCTCCTTTTAATGCATTCCATAAAAGAAACTGCTTTTAATCTAACAGTCTTCTTTGGATCACATTCTATTAGAGGAAATTGAGACAGAATTGATCTGAGTAGTGAAATTTATCATTACACACAGAAGACAGACAATGAAATGTGATTAGGCTACGTGTGCCCATCATTGCCATTCTCAAGAGCAAGCCTTGAACAGAGGAACTTGAATTCAATGAATCAATAAAAGTAAAAGCAAAATTGGAGGGCTGTCAAATCAACTCAAATCCTCTCTTCTGATCAAGAGGCATCCAATCACCTAAAGCATGATGTTAATAATCAAATTAGATTGCTTTTGACTCCTTTTATCCAGAGTCAAAATACACATCTGACTGTAGCAGTTTTATATACTAAACTTTGAAAAGCTACTAACATAGCAATATACAGTGGAGTTAAATACTTATTGCATTCTCAGGATGAGACAGAGGACAAAATTACTTTTGATTATGCTCTTAAACTAAATAGAACAATTAAAATAATAGGTTTTATTCATCTATTCAACAAATACCTTAGATGTAAAGAATGTTATCAGCATATTAATATGGTGTGACTCCTTCAATGGTATGCCTTTTGCAAAAAGCAGGCATTTTTCACTGTTTGATGCTATGCAAGACATAAATACATCATCCATTCAATGAGATCATGTGCTCTGCCACCTGGCTTCTGGGTGTCTTTCTTTCGTGTTCCATTAGCAATTTAAAACATAGTCTTTGCAGCATTGCATATTCATTTCCCATGTACGATAAGTTGAGAAGAATTATAATGCAATATTTTTCAGATTATATTTCCAGCACAGACTACAGAGTGAATGAAGGAATGAGAAAGTGTGAAAATATAGCAATATGGGTAAAATTGTGAGATTGACTTGGTTAAGGAGATATTGGCCTTTAAGTACAAAGAAAAATTTCTAAAGTCCTCTTTAGCATATAATTTTTCTTTTGAATTATATAGGAGCTATGAACTTATGTGGACTTCAGTACATTGATGTTACAGTTTGAATCTAAATGTCCCTAGAAGACTCTTACTTGGAAGTTTTACACTTCCTCTAGCAATACTAATTTTGGTACTTGGTAATGCCGTTTAGAGATTTGGGCTAGGACCATAGAGCTGGATCAGTGGTTAGGAGCCCTGCTTGCTCTTCCAGAAGACATGAGTTCAATTACCAGCACCAACATGTCAGCTCAAAACTGTCTGTAACTCCAGTTCCAAGGAATATGGTAACCCTACATTGACTTACATTCAAGAATACCAATGCACATAAAAATAAGTAAAATATTAAAATAAAAAGAGAGATTTGGCCTAGTTGGAGGAAACAGTTTACTCAAAACGTGGCTTTGACAAGAATATTGTCCTGTTACCTTTCCACCTTTCTCTTTCTCTCTGCCTCTGGATTCCATATGTCAAAGAGTTTGCTTTTCTACATATTCTTACACATTTACATGGTGCCTCATCACTGCTCAGGAATGAAGATTTGGCTAACCAGCACTGGAACATTCAAAACTATCGGTCAAATAATTGCATTATGCAGAAACAAATCATTAGAGAAATCACTCAAGGATATATGTGTATGAAACATATATATATATATATATATAGAGAGAGAGAGAGAGAGAGAGAGAGAGAAGGAAGGAGGGAAGAAAAAAGAAAAGAAGCTGCTTTCAGCATAAATACTAGATAAGAGATTAAAAATGTAAATGTATGACCCATTTTACATCCCCATATTGTGAAAATGAGCTCATTAAACACTGTTGATATTTGTTTGTTGTGAGAGTCAGGAGTAAAAAGACCTTGAAACACAATTACTTTTCCTTTAAACCCCACTTATATTCTCCCAGATCTCTAGATAGTTTTGCACCTGAGACCTACTTAAAGATAAGTCAGAAGAGTTCTTTGTAGTTGAAGGATGCAAGTGAATAAAACAGATAAGTGAGCTTGGAGATGGACTTTGTGCAGTGTAGCATTAAGTACATAGCATTATGAACATTAGCAAAGAGAGCCATAGATTTTAAAAAGACAGCAAGAAGTAGGCTGCCTCCCTCTTATGAGATGTGGTGGTGGCGGTGAGAGAAAAATGCCCTTGCCCCCTTGCTTCTACTGCCTCCAGCTGGTGTGGGAGCTGACCTCCCATTAAGCAGCTCCATAACTCAGGAAAGCAGGCCTTGCACCTCTTCTGGGCAGCACAACAGAAATGACCCTGTTGATGGGGCCACGGGTGAGCCAGACCTGAGAAAGCCAGATCTTGCTCTGCCTCTCGTCTGCCATATGGCTATTTGGGTAGGGTAAAGATGCCTTTCCTGAGTCCTGCCCCTTGCTGCTTGTAGTAGGTAAGAGAGGGGCCCTGAGGCTAAGAGAGAAGGAAAGCTGACCCTGCCGACCACCAACTGCAGTACTGTGGAGAGTGGCCCCTATACCTTGCCTGGGCAACATAGTAGAGCTGGCCCTGAAGGTGTAGATATGGGAGAGCCAACACTGAGGATGTGAAAGAGGAGAACTGGCCTCACCCCTTTCTCATCACCTGAACTAGTCAGGGCAATGCTGGCAGCAAAGCTCACCCTGGTGGTGAAGTCACGGGAGAGGAGGCAGATTGACCAACCCTGCTACTACCCAGGCCCAGAACCAGGGTTAAGAGCGGGTCCAATGCAATACTCACCCCGTCTATGATCTGCTGGTGCACATCAAGGGACTGAGAGGGACCGGTTCTGCAGACCCAAAGCTTCAGGACCTCCATGACACAGGGCAACAACAGCAGGATATCAAAAAGGAGTCCCAGTGAGAGCCCAGCATTGATAAGTGTAGCAGAAACCAGGGGTCACAGACCAGACCAATGACTCTTTGCAATGAACACTTGCACATAAAAAACTTATGAACAAAAGGGTTTCCTGCATGACTTACCATGTTACAGCTTCTCTACTGAGATTTTTTTCCTTTTTTTAAACCTGTTAAATTTTATTTTGTTTTGTTTTTAGAAAGAAGTTGCAAGGGTAGAGGATGGACAGGAAGGGGTGGAGAGAGGCATGATGTGAAAGACACAAAGAATTTAAAAAAGGAAAGTTTACAAGGTAAAAGGAATTAACAGCAAGAAAACAATGCTAAAGATAGAGAAGAAAGCATTCTTAGAAAACAAAAGTAAAACATGAAGAGATCTGGGCAAGGAAAGGGAAACTTGAGACAACAGAACAGTGATTGCTTGGGATGGTCTCATGCTTCTCAAGAATGATGCTACCAATGTCTAGAAATGGAAGCGTGCATGGTTTAGGGCCCTTTCATTGTTGGGACTCCACGTTTCCCAAAAGGGGTTCACCTGGCAGATGCAGAAGGCATGGGGCTGTGATCACAGGCAGAACCATTTGAGCAGCAACATTTCTAGGATTACAAACAAATCTACAGCAGAACTCAGCACATCCTTGAGCATAAAACGCTACAAAACAAGTCAAGTGGAAACAGGCAGGAATATGAGAGAGGAATGTCAGTGTGAGCTACAAAGGGACAAAAAATGAGCGGAGGCTTTAGTGGGTGATCAACATCAGCTTGTAAAGTATGGTCTGTAAAAGGCATCAATGCTTCAGGATTGTAAAACACTGGGTATTGTGTCAATGACTATGTGCCTTTAAAAGAAACCTAAAAGGGCATTTAAACATTTACAGATGTGGCAGATGGGACACAAAAGAAAACTACATTATTCAGATTACACCCTTTTGAAATCAGAGCAGGATCTAAAACAAAGGCACTGGCTCAGGGCAGATTTCATATCAGCATGTGATAGTTTGTATAGATACACAAAGGGGCATTGATGGGAGCCAAGAACAATCCGGAGAGCACCAAGTCCAAATGAATGAGAACAATGTCTTGATGTGAGAACTAGAGAAGGCTGATACGTGCGGAATAGTTCCTTTGCAGAAGTGAAGGCACTATCAGAAAACGAAAGAACCGTGCCCTTTTCTCATCTAGAAACAATCTTCATGACAATCCTCTTTACTCTGTGAGATCTAGATACACAAGAAGCCAGAACTGAAGCTAGACTTTAAAGGTGCCATGGCTACTGCAGGATTGTGAACAATCTGAAAAAGGTCACTAAGACCAAGCTGGTGGTTGACAACCGGAGCATTTAAAGCCCTTATATTTCTGTTCAACATAGTTCAAAATGACAGGTTAGGAAATTAATGTCTATCGGATTTTAGTTATCAGTATATTTGTATTTAAATTTCAGCAAAGCAAAAAACCAGAAAGATCCTCCTAGGAATCACATTTTTTTAAAATTTCAGACATCTAAAAACTATATACATTTTTGAAGCATTAAAAATTGCTTTCTAAACCAACAAACACTGAACACCATAACTGTCACAGAAAGTTGAAATACATAAATACTTTAAAAAATATGTTAACTAAAATGGGGGGGTATGTAAAACCCGTGTCAGATGAAAAGGTAAAGAAATGGTTTTCCACTTGTTACAAACAATTTAGGAGAATTATGTTAATTATCTTTTTCATTGCTGCAATAAAATATCTTTAAAAAATCAACTTTAGGAGGAGAGTTTTATCTGGGATCAAAGTTCTAGGGTAGAGACCACTATGACAAGTAAGTCATGGAGGAGTTTGGGACAGCTTGTCACACTGTATCCACCTGTAGGAACTAAAGAGAAACAAATGCTGAATGTTTAGCTTGCTTTCTCTTTGTTGTTCAGTCTGTGATCATAGCCCATAGCATGGTTCTGCTCACATTTAGGGTGGCTCAACCTATCTCAGCTAACTCTCTCTAGAAACTACTTCCCAGACATACCCTGAGGCTTGTCTATTAGGTAGTCTAAATCTTATAACGGTGGCGATCAATATTAACCACCACATTATCCCCACACTAGTGGACAGTGGTTATTTGTAGACATTTCAGATTGGAAGGTCTTGTAAATGTCATACTCCCGACAGACCATGGAAGACAGATTTCGTGATATGGTGCCCCTCAATGTACAACTCTTAAGCAGGGTTCATAATGATCATTATCTCACTACTTTTAGGAAATATAATCTCTGCTCCAAATGGACTGGGCTCTCCTCTACTGGATCCACTCACAGACAGAATGTGTTCATCTCCTTCCAGCTTGCTGCCTGTGCCAGCAGCTTAGCAGCTTGAAATCAGCCTTAGAAATGGACATTGTCAAAAGCTACGTTCAAAGATTTTGTCCCCATTCCTATTGTCAGAAAGCTAGATCTTAAACATTTTCAAACAACTCATGAGCACTACTTTGCCTCTTGCGTTTTATCATCTGTCTGAACAGGGTCTCGGTAAGTAATTAGCACTTGCATGAAGGCTGTTGATGAGGCGATAAGGCACTGGGTCAGTGGCCAATGCTCACTTTCATTTTCAGCCCAAGCAGTATGCTGTTGGCAGCATTGCTGCTTCCATTGTAGATGGGTTCATGGAACTGATGGAGATGCCAAAGCACAGGCTTCCATGGCATAGGTGCAAACACACAAACAGAAGCCTAAAGCAGCAAAGCATCCCGGCATGGGCATTTGTTATTTAATTCTTTACATTTTTAAAGTAATTGTTCAAATTCCATTTCCTTTATTATGCTTTGGTACATTCAGGTTTTTTGTTGCTGTTTGTTTGTTGGCTGGTTTCCCTTTGAGGTTATTTGTGCTTCTGTTATGATTGCTAGCCTAGTCTGGTAGTAAGCATTTTAAATTATAGAAAATGTCATTTTCAAGGTAAAAATAAATAAATGGTGTGATTAAAAGATCTTTATACAGATCCATCTAATACAATTTCTAATTATTTTAGCTACTATGTGGTTTTTGAGGGGCTCAATCAGGTTTTATTCATTATTGACCTCCTACTTAAAAGTTGACAAATGAGAACAAGTTAAATCATAACTAAGTGAATGAGACATAGAAAAATAAGTTGGACAAAGAATGGTTTTTTGGAGACCACATATTCCAAATAAATAAAATATAGATAATATTTAATGTTATGCTCTATACAATTGAACGTTTGAAGGTCAGGCTATGGTAATGTTGTAAATGTCAGGTGTTTAGAAATTGAATTGGGGTGTGTGTGAATTTTTACTGTGCTTACCCTAACTCATAGACATGAAGCTCTTAATATACAAATTTATGTTAATATTAAGTGGTAATCTTTACAACAAACCCCTCATTGATATTCTTAGATACTTTATCTCAACCTAGCACCATTGTTCCAACAGTTAACAAATATTTACCTGGGAGCTATAATTTTGATTATAGATAGTCTCTTACTACCAATATTCTTTTGCTAGCTGTGTGTGTTTTTAAAGTTTTAAAAAAGCAAATCAAGTTTAGTGGAAGCAAATAGGGATTTATTTCATATATCTAATCTAATAATGAATGTAGATTTGTGAAAGAAATTAAAACAGAAGAAAGGCAAGATTATTCAACCCGTCTCCCTTACAGACATCATAATGGGGGCTAAAGAGGAAATGCCAAGTTATTCCCTCAAATTAGCTGCTAACTTATTGGTAGGTGTGAACTGTAACAGGCAGGAATGACTCAATTACGAGTTCCCTATCTCAGTTCTGATCTGAGTTTGTAGACCCAGAGTCCTTTATTCTATCACCTCCTACCCTGGTACAGATACAAGGCAACAAGTTCAACTGAAACAAATGTGAGAGAAAGGCCGGCCCACTTATTTATCAAACACGTCTAAGGG
>LOEQ01001642.1:101580-116267 GCA_001685075.1 Bramus lutescens | reverse complement strand
ACAGACAGAATATTGTATACATAATAAATAAATAATAAATATTTTTAAAAAAGAAATCATTCTAAAACACTGCTATTTAACTTTCATTAATTTGTGCAATTAGATTATAAAATGGTACTCAGGAGACAGATCACTGGCAAAAATGATTGCCTAGAAGGCACAAGGCCCCAAGTCAGCTCCAAAACACACATGGACGTGATAGGCAAGGTAATACATACTGACTCTCCAGTCTAGCTTAACTGAACAATTCCTGATCAAATCAAAGAAGGTGAACAGCATTTGACATCCAATATTGTCCCATGGTTTATACATGTACCCCTACACACATGTCCAACAACACACATGAATCCACATTATGATACAATACACACCTAAGAAAAAGAATACAGAGCTGGGTGGTGGTTTTGCACACCTTTGATTCCAGCACTTGGGAAGCAGAGGTATGTTTATCTCTGAGTTCAAGGCCAGTTTGCTCTACAAAGAGAGTCCCAGGACAGCCAGGGTGGTTACACAGAGAAACCCTAACTTGAAAAATCAAAAGAAAAAAAAAGAAAAGGAAAAAGAAAGAGTATAACCTGAAGTCAAGAAAAATGGGTTCTATTTTATGAATTACCTGTAGCATTTAAAATAGAGTAAAAATGAATTTTTAAAAGTTGATTTAAAATTAATCTTTCAATGTGAGTTTCATAAATCACAAGGATCAACTTTTTCAAAGCAAAGACATAAGAATAAAAAATTCATTTCTGGAGACTAAATTCAACGATTTTTTATTTAGATTGATGTTCTACTAATTTACAATTATTTTAAAGAACTTTATTATAAACAATGTATTTAAAACAGCTACTTGTCTGTATGTTAGAAATGTATGAACTTTTCCTAATGAATTATAAGCATTCCCTGTTTCTTCATGGAAAATTCAGTCGTACATTGGAGATCAAGAAAGAAATTTGTCCCTCTGTCTATTCTTTACAGAAAGCACACACTACATCACTATGAAGTAAGCATATGGATTTGCTGGGAGTTGGAAAGCTCAGTGCATGGAGCCAGATACTTTTAGCTTTGACACTTTCTGACAGACTTATAAACATTACTTTAACCATAGGTGGCCTTTCTGGCAGTAATGCAAATATTATTTCATTGATCTCATTCTTCATGAACTCATGTGACAAAGAAGATCAAATAATCTGACCTTTCTCTGGAAAAAGCACCAGAAGAACCTCTTAAAGCATCTACTTTTTGTTGTTGTTGATTTGTTTTTGATTTGTTTTAAAAAACACAAAATCTCCTGATTAAATTGTGAGCATGGGGAACCTGGGAGAGGGTTGAATGGGAGGGGAGAGGAAGGGAGGGGAGCAGAGAAAAAATGTAGAACTTAATAAAAATCAAAAACAAAAAATAAAGAAAAACCAAACCAAAACAAAAAACAACCCAGAATTTATGTGTTCTTTAGCAATTATTTAAGCCATAGAATTTATTATAGAAAAACAAGTATAACAATAAATGAAAAAATAATTAAAACTAATTAACATAAATCCTAAACTTTGTTTCCTAAAATTTATTCAGAATATTCTTTGCACCAATGTAAAACAAAGGAATTACTGAATGCCTATAAAAATTCTAAAATAGGTAGCTTCAACTTAAAATAATCATTTTTAATACCCAGGCTTAATTATGTAAATGGATAAAAATATATCATTTAAACAGGAAACCTAGTAGGAGAATGGGGATGTGGTTCAGTCAGGAAAGTATATGTTCTGCGTGATGTTCATTTTATTTCTTCTTGTGATATATTATTTTCCGCCTTTTAGTATCAGAAACTAGTGGAAAAAAATCATTCTATCTATACAATCATGGGACAAACAACTTTTTTGTGTGAAAATACATGTGTATGTTCATGTATGTATGTGTTTTTTTGCGTGTAACCGTGTGTATGGAAGGAGTACATGTGGAGGTCAGAGAACAGACTGCAAGTCATTTCTGCTCAAGATCACCACTTTTCCTAGTAGTGTCACCCCTGGTTTAACACTCATCAATGAGAGAACCCTGGGGATTGCCCATCATCACACTGACACTGAGGACATGCATACCTCCCTGCCTAAATTTTTATGTGGGTTCTGGTGTCAAACTCAGGTCCCTATATACTCCTCAATGACTTAGCTATCTTCCCAGTGCATACTAAAAACTTACTTAGGGGACACCTGGCTAAAAGAAATAAGATTTCTCAAAAGCCACAAAAACAAACAAACAAGTCCCAAAATAATAGTAGAATAATAGCCCTTATGAATAATGAGTATCATTTATGTCTGTTGATAGACACTACAGACACCATATGCTTAATTATATTAAATTGATTTTGTCTGATCTGATCATTAGCTCGCTTCTTGGTGCTTTCTGTTTGAAGTTTGTTACCTAACTAATTTGGCAGGCTTTTCACCAGAACTACTGTGAAAGAAGAAACAGAGAAAGGGCAAGGTACAGAAGCCAACAAGAACTCTTGACCATTCTCTACATTAAGTTTAGGTTTGGGTATTAACGGCTCCTTTGAGAGCAACAACAGGACATGACTGTGGGCAATATTATATGCTTGACTTGTGTTAAATATTTCAGTTAAATTATAGTCTGAGAATTTGGCAATTTGTCTTCAATTCTGAAGTTTTCATCTGTCAATAACTAATTCAAAAGGTTATTTGAGTTAGAGCTGTCATTTTTATATGATTCTGTCTTCACCTGTAATTTCTCCTCTGAGAAAATCTGCGCTAAGAGAAACTTGTTTCTCAACACCTCTCTCCTGAACAGTGTGACAATAATGAAACAAATTCATGACATACACTTTATCTAACATATGTAAATAAATGGGTGCTTTCCCCTCAGCCAAATACATTTTAAAATGTTATATATGATGCATCTTAAAAATGGAAGCATTATCAGAGCACACATCAATACACTATGGATGGAACTCTGTCATTGCTGAGGGTAATGGGCTTATAAATCATTATTAGTTATTTTTCAGACACACCAACAAGTAGACTCAAAAATAAATAGAATCAATAGGGCAATTAATCTTAGAAAAGTGTTTATGGGATGATAATAAAGTAAATACGAAGTAAACAGTTTCATTAAATTTCAGGAAAAATAATTGAGATGAATTTAAGAGCCAGTTTCATGTGGGTGGTTGTAGTACATATTATATATGAAACAATCAATTTGACTAAAGTTTTCATTCTTCACTAGAATGAAATTGATGATACACAGGTTCAAAATTAATTAACAGAGTTCAATCATTGGTGCTTTCTATATGACTTGTACTGTTTATTCTCTTTATGACTTGAACTAAAGGCTTCCTACGTAGTCTAAAAACTTCATGGTTCTGCTCAGATAATCTAACTTCATTAATGATTTTATTGCACAATATAAGATAGCAATCAAACTATTTTAAGCCTTTGATAATATTAAACATGCCATACTTGTAATAATTTTTGGGTAGGCTACTTGAATGGCAAGTAACTGGCCTCTTAATACAGATATATTGCCTGATAAAAATCCGGCCCTAGAAAACATGAACATATAGTATAGTTCATATATAGTATAGAACATATACTACAGTTGTCCTAATTTGCTCTTTACTTCTGTGATAAACACCACAGCAGTCTTATTTTGGGTTTCTACTGCTGGGAAGAGACCTCTCGGCCATGGAACGGTGTATGAGTTCCTTTTGTTTGTGTGTTAATGAATAAAAAACTGCCTTGGCCTAGTTGATAGGGAAGAACTTAGGCAGGCAGAGAAGACAGAACTGAATCTGGGAGGAAGAAAGGCGAAGAGGGAGAGACACCATGGAGCCGCCAGAGACAGACATGCCGAATCTTTCCCTGTAAGCCACTGCCACATGGCAATACACAGATTAATAGCAATGGGTTTAACTAAGATGTAAGAGTTAGCCAATAAAACTTAGAGCTAATGTGCCAAGCAGTGTTTTAATAAATACAGTTTCTTTTACTTATTTCGGTGCTAAACTAGGCCCTTTGAATGTGGGTGACAGTGGTATGGCTAGGGAAGACGGTGAATCCGCTGGCAGTGGCACCAGAATTTATCCCTACTGCTTGTACTGTCTTTTTGGAACCCATTCTCTTTGAAAGGATACCTTGCTCAGCCAAGATATAGTGAGTGGGGAGGGTCTTGGTCAGCCTCAAAGCTGTATGCTAGATTTTGTTGTCTCCCTATGAGAAGCCTTTCTCTCTCTGAGTAGGGAAGAGGGAGTGAGAAGAGGGGAGTGAGTGGGAACTAGGATTGGTATGTAAAATTACAAAAGGTAGTTTTGTAAATTAATTAATTAATTAATTAATTAAAAATAAAGAGCCATCTCTGAAGATTTCTTCCAAAGATTCCAATGAATGCAAGTTTCTGTATCTAAACTTAATGGCCTATGGAGTGTTATTTGACAGGTAGATACTTTACCTAAGTAAGTAAGACTAGGGCACCTCCTAAAATACCTATCAAACAACACTGATCTCTTACACAGCAGTGGAGCTCATACGATAGAGAACAGTCTATATAAAAGAGCTGAGAAATCTAGCTGGGTCCCTTTTCCTTTCAACATCTGCACACTCAGTAAAAAGAGGAACCATCTTAGATGCAGACAGTCAGTGAGTTTTAACCACACTGCTTCTCCTGGGAACCTGGTTTGGATTTTCCCTTAGAAAACTGTGAAAAGTTTATTTCTATTATATGCCAATGCCCCTGTAGGCTTACGGTACCATAACCTGAGTGAAGTAAGACATCTTGCACTTTCTCCACCTCTCCAATTATGTATATTTTATGTCTTCAAGCCAGGTTCTGATTTGATCCTTCATCATTTCAGATCTGGTGTACTAATCATACATCCTTTTTCTTTACTCTTTCTACCTACTCTAAAATCTCCATGACTACTATGAAGCTTTATGAAAAATGCACATGTAGTTGTTGAGGTACCAGCTTTGATTCTCCTGCAGTTCCCCACTGTGTGGAACTCAGTTTTCTGGAGCACAAGAAGGTTCTCCATGTCATTCCATGCTGGCCCCTTGCTTCATCTCTGCTTATCCTGCTTACCAACATCATCATTCCATGGGTAAACTGTGCTCACTTGCTGACGCTTCGCTATGACTCCATGCGCCTCCTATGAGTCTTTCTCAGTGCATTTTTCTCTCCCAAGAACCTTTGTTACTATCCCGAGCTGTGCCATCCTATCTGCTGGAGGGAAGGTGATTTTTACGACTGTAAATATTAAACTTTTCTTCCTTTGCTTCTACTTATAGTACATCATCTTTCATCTTAAAATGCAGTTAATAAATAAACACACACACATACATATAAATATAATCTGTCAAAGTTCATCTGAGATTTTTAAGGCTGAGGAATAAGTTCTAGTTATGTCGGAACACAGAGTATTTGAGTAAATAGTATTCAGTAGGATTTGTCAGCGGGAGGTAAGACAGGGAAGGAGAGGTTGCAACAGGATATGTTCCCTTGTTGAAGAATTGCCCAGCCCCACAGTACATCTATATGGGTATGACATCATCTCTGGAGAGGTCTAATGTAATGAATTGTTTCAATTAATTCTTTTCCAGTTAGATTGTTCAAGACATGTAGTTTTTCCTAATTTCACTCTCAGGTTTGTGCCACTCTGTGCTAAGAACTCCCAGAAGCTGGTATAACGCTGGACCCACTTCAAAGAGCTTTTCCCTCAGTCAAGTTTATACTAACCAGACAGGTTCCGTGAACATGACAGTGGAATTGATAATACAGATAACTTTGTTTTTGCAATTAAAAGAAATCTGGCTAGTCATTGAAGAACAGTTTTTTTTCTGTGTTTAATCATCTTTCATTGTTCATTACTATTGAGAAATTTTCAGTAACTTATATCCTATGAAATGTACCATTACTCGCTTCATACTTTCCTACATATGAAAAAAGAAATTACATATCCTCATTCATCATCAGGCTATCTACACAAGAGAAAGCTTTAATTGATGAGCAAAATTAAGTGCTTAGAATGAATAAGTCCATAAACATTCAATAGCCCTATAGTCTTTTTGCATATCTAAGTGTCAAAAAAGCTTTGATTTACATAATTAAATTTATCAAATCATTAGCCCACAATATAATGCCTCTTCATATTATTCAAAAGACTACAACCACCAAGCACTTAATGTTTTGCAATTGACTACTCTACTAGAGACAATTTCCACATAGTCTCTAGAAAGAGCTAAATAAAATGATTTATTGACAATACATTTGAGTGGTAATAGCTTCTATAGGTCTTGTTTTAAAATACCCCATTACTGCTTCTCTTTGGTGTAGCAAGTGTAAGAAGTCCCTTGAAAGTCCTGCAGCTCAGATTTCAGTTTGGGCTAATTTATCTCTTAGTTTTGTGTCCAAGGTAATTATTCCATGAGCCTCTAAAGGAAGAGCGGTAGTATTGATTTCTGCTATTCTATTCTGGGAAGTCCAAACATTTATTTGAGAGTTATAATTCTAATTCTAGTCTATCAGTTTACTGTAGAACATAGATGTTCCTATCTGGGTTGGCTTTAGTACTTCAACTCTTGGTGCTTAAGAATTAGTTTCTACCATATTTAAAATATCAGATTTTTAGTACATGCTGTGTTTATAAAATATATGGAAAATAAATTGGTAGATAACAAAATAACTTAAAGACAAAACATTCAACCAGTTTTAAGTTGCCATTATTTTATGTATGAATGCCAACACATCCTGCCAAATGGATGAAGCTATTCCTGTGCTTGTCTCAATATCATTGGCATTTCACCTTGACCAGGAGCAAGATGCTCACACTGTCAATGGCTTACAGAGGGACTGGAAAAACTTGATATTTATATAACAAACAGTTTTGGAAGTTGGTATACATACTTCTCAGATTTCTGTGGGTTTTTCAAAGCATGATTAATTTCCGATTACTATATATTTACAATTTCCCCTACATCTCAATTGACTTCTGACGACAACACACATCTCCAGCCAGATTTTCTGAGGTCCCATTTCTCCAGTTGTTGCATAGCCCTCAGTGGTAGTAAAATCACCTATTTATTTAATTAGATTCTTTCACGTCAATGTATTTCCAGTAATCCAGACAAGACGTCTGTGTTCTTAGTAAAATTGTTAAAGAAACAAACATTTTCTACTTTTATTGAAATATGCATTTCAGCATCTAAGTATTACACATTATTTTAAGATACGTATTAAGCTTTGTTCCAGGGTATGATCATGCCAGTTAATATTATATGGAAAAACTGGGTACCAGAATACAAAGGAAATGATAAAAAGAGAATTCAGGGTCACACACACACACACACACACACACACACACACACACACACGCACAGGCACAGAGAGAGATTGAGACTGAGAAAGAGTAGAGAGCCAATCAGACCAATGCTACTAAGTATCTTTTAACTAAAAGAAGTTACAATATCAAGTAAAGGAGTCCTCATTGGCTGACAGGAAAAAATGCTGTTCTAACTCAGATTATGGATGCATGGATGGATGGATGAAAAAGCCTAGTATTTGCCCATCAGCCAATTATCTTTCACATCCTCATTATCAGTCAAGCCTAAATTAAAAAAAAACAGAAAAAACCTGTTTTTAACACTAAAAATGAACATATATTTTCGCTTTGGATAATCCCTTAACAGTACAACATACAACAATTTGTACATCAGGTGCATTGTTTTAGGTATTTCAAGTAACTCAGCCATGGTTCAAAGTATATTGAAAGGTTAAATAAACTGAATGCAAGTACTGGATCATTTATTGTGTAAGCCTTTGACCATGAAAGCATTTTGCTATTTGTGAAGAATTACATAGTTATCAAGGGAAAGCTTTTTGTATTCAAAATTATATACTGTAGCATATGCATTATACATTTTACATATGCATATATATGTGTGTATATAGTATGTGTGATACATACAAATTATACACAAACATATATATAAATGCACATATATACTTATAATATATGTTTATATATACATATATTTACAGACACACTTCATATACATATTGTAACATGTTTGTATATACATATATTTTCATACGTATTTCACACATATATTACTTGTATCCCTCTAACATCTTCAGAAAATATATAAGATACAATAGCATTATATAAGAAATAAATTTGTCATTGGTTATCTGAAATGAACAAATAAATATAGTCTAGCTCTTTACTTTTCATTCAAGGAAACTGCCTAATTGACATGATGCCTTCATTAGATATGTGTAAGAGGGTCACGAAGTGAATTTGTTCAAAATTTAGCTTCTCTGGCACATCTGAATTATCTGTAAAGCCAGAGGTTCTATTTTTATTCGAATTTTAAAGATTTTACACAGTTATTTTTTTGTATGAGTGTTTTGCTTGCATTTATGCAATCCTCTACCTAAGTGGTAAATGGCTACAGAGGTCGTTAAAGTGTGGAGGGTCTCGGCGAAGAAGAGTTTCATACTTATGAGCCACCATGTGGGTATGGGGAATTGAACCCAGTTTCTTTGCAAGAATAGCAAGTCTCTGAACTACTGAGTCATCTGTGCAGTGGTGGCACAGGCTTGTAATCCTATCCACTCATGAGGCTAAGGCAGAAGTTCATAGGATCAAGGACTGTCCAGATTCATGGTGAGTTCACAGCCATTCTGAACAACATAGTGAGACCCTGTCTTACAATTAAAACTGGAGATCTGGGGATATATATCAGAGTAATCGATTGGCCCTCATTCACACCCAGCACAGAAAAAAAAAATAAACAGGCTCAGAAGGGATGGGCCATTGTAGCTTCACATGGAAAGATATGATTCAAGATACAATATTTTGTTAAAAAGTCATATTTCAGTAGAGGAATTAAAGTGGCAACAGATTAGTATCTTATACTAATCATTCAGTTGGCTGCAGATGCATAATCACTGAGATAAACCATTTAGAAAAACTTCAGGACACAGAGTGGCTGTGCCAGGGAACTAAGGCTGTGGGAAATATGCCCTTTTGAAAGTAATTCTATAAGATAACTTGTTGATAGTATTTTTACTACTTTAGAATAATAATAAAGACTTGAAACTAAAGGTCATAAATGAGTACCCAGGTGACAGTGAAGAAAAGAGGTCTCTCCAGTGGGAGTCAGGAAAAAGAAAGTGAAGAAAAGAAGTGCTTAGAAACTTGATCAGCATTCAAATCTTGCTTCTCCCAAGGAGATAGTAAAAGACTTCACAGTGCAAGCTCAATGTGACTTTTATTTTACATAAAATGGGAGTCCAGCCTTGAGATAAGAGGGTGAAGGAAAAAGGGTTTCAAGAGTGATTCTTTTCAACTGCACTCTTCAGTGATTTCCCTATTCCCTTAAGGCACAGAACTGGGCCAACAAGTTCAAGGAAGGCAACCAGTCTCAACAGTCTCAAGTTTGGGGCCAGAGAAATGATAGATGGTGGACCTTCAATCAGTGGCCACAAGCCACTGAAGATTTCTTCTTTTAAAAAGCAATGACAAAATAGAAAGCCTTACAGTTGCAGTTCATAGGTAAGTCCACTTTAGGCAGGATTCTGGTCACTTTCTCTTCCCATTGGCAACTATGACAGGCTCACTGTTCCTCAGCTAATTTTCTCTAATTTTTAATAGGTACCCTTTCAAATCAGTGACAGTGCTACACTTGGTGACAGAAGTAATTAAAAATGCTGTGGTGTATTTTCATAGATGATGATCATGATGATTTTGGTTATGTTTTTTAGAAGCAAGATTTAGCTATGTAGTACTAGTTGGACTGGAACTCACTACTTCGACCAAGTTGACCTGCAACTCACAGACCTCTGCCTGATTCCCCAGGCCTTGACTTAAAGTCATAATGCCATGCCTTATATTATTATTATTATTATTATTATTATTATTATTATTATTATTATTATTATTATTGTTATTATTTAGACAATGTAAAATATAATGGTACTGATTTCATTTTAAGGAAGAAAGAATGTAATGATATTTTGATGGGAACATGGATTACTGAGCGTTTTTTATGTCACTTTTAACTAACATTCATATTTGTTAAAAAGGAAGTTTAGTGGCTGACAGTAGTGTATCTAACATCTGATGGGGCTGGGAGAGGACAAAGCACACAGCACAAAGCTCAAGACCTAATGTTTAATTCAGTTCTTTGTTACTGCAACTTATTATAGCCATTTTTCTAATTTTTATTGTTGTTCTTTGTTGTTTTTACTAAGTGCCCTTAACTTGAGCCTAGCACAGGAAAAATTTGTTTCATAATTAAGTTGTAATGATTAATCAGATGCATAAAATTCCTATGTCTAATATAAAAAGAACAGGCTACTGCAAAATAATAAATTCCAACAAACTGTTTGTTTTATCTTTAGAGCAAGACCTATGTGTAAATACAATAGTATTACAGATTATAGTCATGTTATTGTTAGTTTTAGAAAACTTCTATCTAAAGAATATGACCAGCATTTTCTCTAATTTATGATAAATTCATCATTATTATAGAAGCTTCCCTCCTTCTCTCTCTTTCTCTCCACTCTCCTCTTCTGTTTTTATTCATCAATTTTAATAACATAATAAGTAACAATAAACTCATTACCTAACCTATTTGAGTAGTACACAACTCAAAGCTGCATGGATCTATCTTTTAACCCCCCAAAATCTTTTTGTTTCCTTCCTCCAACCAGGACATCCAAGGCATGGAATGTGATCATGTCATTTACTTTTCCTCATGGTAAGAAAAGGCCCACATGTATTAAAGGTATAAGTATTTCCAAACAAATTTCTGCTTTAAATATTTTTGTTGGTGACATCAAATGGCTTTAACTTATGAGTTTTTATTTTTTATTCAAACTAGTCTTAAAATTAATTCCTGACTCTTTCTAGTTAGCTATAATTCACATATTTTTAATTCTGTGCCATACATCATTTTAACTAGGCTACAGTTTATTATTATAAAGTTGATAGACTTTTGACAATTCTATTATGGGAAAACCCTGAAAAATCTACCCAGGCAATATTAATAAGAAAAGCTCTTCCAGATGTATACAAGAAATATTATTCATAGTAGAAAATACAATCTGCAATATTCATTTCCAAATTCAACCAATGGAACTTATTTATCAAATCTATCTAACATGCACCTTTGTGTATAATAAATACATGAATAGTGTGATATCTTTATCAAATTGAACTTTAAGTCATATATGTAATGTGTATATGTGTAATATATACACACACACAAAGAAACACACAAATAGGCACATATTTGCTTGTGTGTTTATTTGTAACAGGATTGGGTTATTTTCCTTTGTTTCCTTAATGTAGCACTTTTTTGTGAACTCACACTTTCTTTTTATTTAGTTATTTTTTCTTGCTTTTCCAGTTAGCAGAGATCTTACTACCCATAGGTATCCCCATAATTCCATGTAGTGCTGATATATTACAATGGTTGATTTGTATTTTTGGATGTTTGAAAGTGTATGTTATTTTGGACTATGGTTATACCATTAAAGCACACTTTAACAACAGTGCACATAAGATTCTTATCTTGGAATCTGGAATAAAATGCAGAGGATGTGTTTTCATTATTCACGGAGTACTTCTGTAATTAACTCAACGTTTCTTTTGTTCTCTGCCAAGAAAATAATAACTTCTCCACTGGAAAATGTACAACCCAACCCAAAATGGGACATCTATCTCTTTCAGAGGGCTCTTAGTGATTAGTGTGGTACTAATTAATGCTGGCTTTCCAAAGTGAAAGGTAATTGCTGACACATGTAATGTGAAGGGTTCAATAAGGAAAATGAACAGTAATGAACATTCACTTTGAAGCTTTCCTGACAGAGAGCTTACATTTCAGAAAGTTGAAGAACTCCCCTGAATATGACTGATAAATGAAACTCCTTTCCCGACCCTCACTTCCATCAGTGCTTAAGCAATATCACTTTTAACACTTCAATTTGGGAGCCTTGCCTCTAAAAGTCAAAGATTTACGTAGAGTGAAAAACGTCCATATTAAAAAGGTAAGGGGAAATCAGATGATATCCACTTCTGACCACTATAATTAATAGCTGAATCTTCAGTGGTAACTAATTGAATGGGGGTCAGTATGTTGCCATGGTAATGTCCTAGCCAAGCAATTTTACCCATTTTCCAGTCTACTGCCCCTTTGCATAACTGAACTTATAAAATGCTTTAATTGCAAGATTTGCAAGTGATGCAACATCTGGGCACAAATTTACATATAAAGGGAGGAGTTTAATAGTGTTATTAGCATATTGGTACAAACGTTTCAGTTTTTATACTTAATTATGAAATCTACATTTTCATTGATGAACTCTTTATATAATGGAGAAGAAAAGCATAGTATAATGTGATAATCAGTGTAAGGCTCCATTGCTTAATTTCAGGAAGTCTCAAAATCAGTCTTTGTCTTGAGTACTTAGAGAAAACTTGTCCAAAGGCAGAAACCAGCACTGTTCACATGGCTCCCTGTTTTAAAGATATTTAAACTTACATGCAGACTACAGATTAGAAAATTCAACAAGGTTAAATTGCACATGTGAAATAACCTATTTACACAGTTTCTCTAGTCTTCTAATGAGAATGTAGTTGTGTTCCTATTTCATTATAGGTATATGAGAATCCTTAAGGCAGTACTATCCCAAGAGAAGAGAAAACAGGAGTTTTATAAATTAGCTAATCTATATATTAGGCAGACAGCAGTAGTTCTATAATATTCCCTAAGGAAAATAACTAAAATAAGTTTATGCTAGATATAATTTGGTGTATGTAAGATAAAAGAAAACAACAATAAATGGTTGCTTTTATTTTTATTTGAAAAAATCACAATCCAAAAGAAATAAAATCTATAAGCATTGTTATGATATCTGAAATGACACTTGCTATGGACTCTGAAATAAACTTTTTCAAGGAACCATACAACATTGCAACACAGATATGAACATCCTCGATACATTTAAATCAATGTGGTACTCACAAAGAGGAAATGACTTTATATGCTGTCTATATAGACAAGTATTGAAAATTGAAAGGAACAGTGACCAAATTAAAAAAGAAAATAACAGCCATAACCATTTAATATTTTTGTAATGGATAAGTCTTTATTTTGCAAGCATCATTGAGCTTTCTAGTATTATTTTATGCCTAAGGCCTCTTTTTCCACTGTTTCATAGCTTACCATTCTGTCTTTCAAGATGCTGACACAGCGAATTATATGCTATCTGACTTCTAAATTTTAAATTTTGTAAAATAAAATAAAATGAGTCAGTTAAGCAAACACTAAAACTACTGCAAATACTCCTGTTTCAGAACAAAGCCTAAAATTTTGTCATATATATTTTAAATTATCAAATTGTACCACATGCATTCTTTTGTAGGTACTCAATATCATATTTAAAAGTTTATCAACACAAAATTGTCTAAATGAACACACAGGAAAACACAAAGACCAAGCACACAGAGCATGGTACCAGATAGCTCTCTCAATAGAAGCAGTTAAGCCCGACAAAGGCACTGCAGCAGCATCGGCTTCTGCACTGACAAGGTGAGATTGTCACTGTTTATAACCATCTTTCCACAGGATTTCAAGTGATGCCCACGATGTGCTTAGCAAGACGCCTTACATAATAACCACGACATAATGATACCTAATATAATTGTAATTACCCACCTCATTTGTGGGAACAGGCACTACCTCAGGGAGAAGTGACTGAAATTTGTCAGGGCAGGGTACAATCATGGCTGCCTCATAATTCTGAATTAGCCTTTGGCCTCCTAATGAAAGCTTAGTCTTTTACTAATAGCCAATTTGTTGGAAATGAAGTTTCTCTGAAGTCTCATCTGCAGCCATATTTTTTTTCCACTGCTGTGGTGAATGTCTTGCTGTAAAAGGCTTTGCGAAATCTTGCAAGAAGAGATATCTTTCATTTGCTGAAGCAGACTTAGAACAGTCCCCAGCATAGACTATGAACAGAGTTCAGGAGCTGCTTAGGGAAGATCAAACAAGAGTTCCAGAGAATTGTAAAAATCAAATGAGGGGAAAAGTGAAAAACTAAAACAATGGCTCAAAATAGGTGATCCAAGCAAGAGTAGCTGGAGTCCACTGAAAACGGAAATTCCACTGTTGTTCAGCTGAACATAAAGCAACTTTTTAAAGGGTGTGTGCATGAATAAAAGTGAATTCTGAGGAAAAGCATTACCAGGCCTGAATTTTTAAGTCTGACCTGTATTTGATCTCTCATTATTTTGTTTTTCACAACTACACAACTCAAATATTTATGTAACTCAAACCAAATAGAGTCTTTGGGCTGGAAGGTCACCCTCTTGTTTGTAGTGATGAGGTGAGCAGCCCTGTTTTTCGTCCCGCCCGGCTCCCGCATGGTTAGCTTTACACCCGAAATAACAACACAAAAATTGTATTCATTTAAACACTGCCTGGCCCATTATCTCCAGTCCCTTATTGGCCAACTATCACATATTGATCTAACCCATTTCTAATACAGATTGCCACTTGACTGTGGCTTACTGGCATGAGTCTAACCAGCGTCCATCTCAGAGAAGAGAGCCATGGCATCTGCCCGACTCTGCTTCTTTCTCCCAGAATCCTGTTCTGTCTACTCCACCCACCTAAGGG
>LOEQ01001642.1:89830-101570 GCA_001685075.1 Bramus lutescens | reverse complement strand
GTCTACTCCACCCACCTAAGGGCTGGCCTATCAAAAGGCTAAGGCAGTTTTTTTTCATTAACCAATGAAAGTAACAGATAGACAGAAGACCCTCCTACATCACCCTCTGAATACGTATTTGTTGCTATTCATATATGCCATTTAATATACTTTGAAGTTAAGACATAGTGAAATTCACACAACTAATTCATCAAATATGATTTTAGTATCTTTCTTTGTCCTTTGTTGAGAAGACAAACAATATGCCTGAGTTTCTACTTCTGTGACATGCACACGTCCCTATAAGGTGGCTTCAACTTGGCCCACATTAGCCCAATGCTACCACAGTAGTCCAAGCAACATCTGATTACATTAGGGAATTAAAATGCTTCAAGAGTTTCTCACCAGACTTGTGCAGCTCCGGGGGATATTATTGCCTTGCTGTAGGTATATTCTTCCCAAAGAATGCAGAGAAGTTAAGCTGAGTCATATGGAGCTACAGATGCGTGAATATTGAGAAGGGGTTCTCAAACTTTCTAATGTTCTGGTCCTTTATAACAGTTCCTCATGTTGTGGTGACTCCACTAATCAGAAAATTGCTTTGTTGCCACTTCTTAACTGCAATTTTACTACTCTTATGATTCTCAATTGAAGTATTAGATAGCCAGGATATCTGATATCTGCTTTCTAAAAGAGGTCAATGATCCATAGGTTGAGAGCCTCTGCAGTTGAGGGCCTTAATCGGCAACCACACATATTATCTACTTTCAATTATGTGTACCTTCAACCCTTACTTCCCATAAAACATTAAGTCGCCTGATATGAGAATTTGATTTTCCCTAGTGAAGTAAGTCTTGTAACTAATAAAACTAATTTATAATTTATAAGAGTAGAAATATATAGATACCCACAAAGTAATTTTGTTTAACAAAAACGATTTAACAATTCTACTTATGAAATAGGCAATGTGCCTGTTTTTACTATATGTTAGCCCTGATTAAAACCCAACAGCTCAACCTTGCTCAGTATTTTCTTGAATTTCTAAACAATGTAATTGTTCTACAAACAATACTACTTTACTCAATCATCTGATGCTATTTCTTAGGTTACACCTGAGACTCTCTGGTCTTGAGAAATGCTTGCAATTTTGGTGGCTATTTCTGTCCCAGAATTCGATTAGACACAGTTTGAAGCCACCACTCTAAAACCCATGCCTTGGCTGCTGCTAGTAAAAATTGAGTTTTTGCGAGCAGAGTGCGATAGCTTGGAAATAACAGCTACCTGCTTATACCTTGTGTGGCAAAACTCTCACATCCTTCATCCTGTTAATTACCAGCAAACGGGGCTTAGAATTGCTTCACTAGGAATAGAAATACTGTCTGCAAGGCAAAAAGAGAGACAATAGGAAAGAGATGGGTGAAAGAAGAGAAAGGAGATAGAGATGGAAAGAGGGAATGGAGGGAGAAAGGAAAGGAGGAATGGAGGGAGGAAGGAAGGAACGAACAAAGGAATATCTTATTCGCTATGAGTGTTACTAAAATAATATTGGTCGAAATGACAGTAGATATGGGAGAATTATGAAGCCAACATTGAGAAGATGCACAGCAAATAGTGAAGAGATTCACTGAGAAATGAGAGAAAGAAATTGGGCCTAAGCATGACTAGATTGTCCTCTTCTAAAGGGTACAACTTTCTGTCCTTAAACAACATGCAACACAAGCAGATGTTCATTATATGACTATTACTAATAATTCAGTAAATGCTAGCTTCAATTATTACCATTGCAGAAACATATTTACTCATTGTACTGGTGTCCTAAGTAAGAAATAAATAAATTTTCACACATATTCCTAATTTTAAAATATTTGTGAAAAGGGTTATATCACATTGTGTAAAATACACAGAAACATCTTTAAACTATTTTACCTGACCCTTTTCTGTAAATTTCTTTCCAATAAAAATATTACAGCTCTTCTCTTTGTAAACCTACCTTAATTTATTTTTTCCTTTAATACATTTTGATCATATTCTTTCTGATTCCTCAACTCCTCCCAGATTCTACCCATCCCACCATGCACCCAACTTTATTTTTCTGCTCAGTGAAAAACAAAACAACACCCCCAATCAAAACAAGCAACAAAATCAGGAAAACACAAAATTCCAAATCCAAACAAAACCAAAAGTACACAAAATCATCTAGCATTTTGTTTTAGCCAGCTGCTCCGGACCTGGGTCCAGCCTTGATTGATATGCCGAGAGACACTCCATTTGAGAAAACTGATTTTTTTCCTAACCCATAGATATGGATTCTAAATAGCGGGAGGATGTTTCTCTTTTTTTCAGGCACACAGTCCTGTTTGCTCTCCTATCCTGGAAAGAAAAGCAGAAGTACAAAGAGGATAATCATACATAATTCCACCATTATAGTCTCGAACCATGTGAAAACTCCCCCTGACACATATTTAGTGGAGAATGTTTTCCAATTTTTGTTTCATTAAAATGTATTCTTCTGTTCCAGCTGTGTTTTAGCCTTTGGTCACCTTTGAATATTCTCCTGTGTGAGGTTAGAACTAAAATGACCTTAGCCACATTCTGTTCTTTCCCAGGGCTTGCCTGTGAGGCTCTGCACATCAGAAAGGAAAACCAATGGAAGATGGAAAAGCTAAGGAGAACTTTGGATTTATAATTCTTTGCAGTTTCGTCATCTGTTAATTTCTTAGCCTAGAATCAGCCAAATAAAGTATCTATTCCCCCTGACACATACAAATAATCTACACTTAAGACTGCACTAAGATATCATAAGCCTTCTAGAATCTTCTTTGAGACTAGGCTATGAGACTCCTAACATTGTCTCTACTGACATCCTTGCTCTGAGTTTCTCAGCTGTTCAGACTCTGGGACCCCAGCCCTACATTAGTATCATGCGATTCGGAGTTCAGTTTCTACCATTTTTGTGATTACAATCATAGTGACTATAGGAATAAGTCAATTTGCTAATTTTGAAAGATTTTAAAATTATTTCACTGTCTGTTCAGTTTCCTAGTCAAAAATGTTATCTCTAGTTAAACTTTTTATATTAATGTTTGCCTGTTCAAATCATACCTGTGATTATTGTGTTCTCACTGTTATGATGCATGCCACCATCTTAAAGGTCAGTTTTATATTTCAACTTGGCACCTTGTTAGGAAATGAGTCACCAAAGCAGTTGAATCACAGAAAACTTTCAATACTGATTCGGCATTTGCTGGGTACAAGGAATTTCAGGAAACTCCCTACTTAAATACTCATAGTTTATCTTTTCTCTGTTACCAAGAGTCCCATCACATCATCCTTCACATGCTATGAATGAGATAAGTTGCATTTATATTCTTTAAGAAGCTAATTAATCTATGGTGATAAAACTGGTAAAAAGTGGAAGGATGTTAGTTTTTGAGCCAGTGTTTTATCCCCAAGTGATACTAAACTAGATGCTCCCTTCACCACAGAAACACTGAATATTTTCCAAATATCTGATAGTCCCTTCTTCAGACCCCTATCCAAATGTTTTTTCTGTCTCACCAATTCAGGCTTCCAGGATCACAAGGAGACCATCAACCATACCCAAGGAAACTTCCTGTGTTGACTGTTATCTCCTAAGTTGATAAACAATTCACACTAGTTATCTCTAAGCTAATCACTTCACTGGCTTCCTTAAAGTGATCAAAAGAGCCCAGTTTCCTTCGGAATCCTGTTTGAAGTTCTATGCCTAGCAGCTCACTCAGCCACTTTGGGACATAGGTCTGCTTTACACTTCTCACTGCCAACAATGAGCAGCCTTCTAGTCAAACTGTGGTACCACAGACTCCTCTCGGGTGTAAGCCAGGTATGATTTGGGACATGATAAACGAATGAATGAAGACCAGTAAGCAAGTGATCACCAAATGCCATGTTCTTCTTATTGATTTTAGGTTTTCATGGATTGTTCTCCCCTCTTATTCATAAACCCAAGCACTTTTTTTATTCACTAGTTTGATTGTTTTGAATGATTTTAAATGATCTCATTCTTCAGTTTCTATCTCTAATTATCCAATGCTAATTCTTCCATGAAATTGTGCCTGAATTCCTAAGCTAACAGTCCTCTCTGTTTCTCTCTCCTGAAAGCACATTGTGTTACTTTCCTTGTAGCACTGGCATCCATTTCTGTGGTGAATAGAAAATTTCTTGAAGTTATGGATTGGGTCTCACTCAAGTTTAATTTTCTAAAGTACCCTGTGTGCTGCAGCCACCTTTCCAGCCCTCTGAAGAAAATTCTGCTCTTCAGAGATGGGTGGGGGCTTCAGCTGGAATTAAGACACCATTTAATCGTGACTTTCAGAAGATAATAGCTTTCTTCCTGTTGCCAATTCATCTTTTTTAAAAAGTCTCCTCCTATTTCTTGCTCTTTCTTTCTTTCTTTCTTTCTTTCTTTCTTTCTTTCTTTATTTCTTTATTTCTTTTTTCTTTTTTGAGAAAATGTCTCCACATGTCTTAGGCTAGCCTCTAACCCACTGTGTAGACAGGCTGAATGTAGACATGGGATCTTCCTGCATCTACCATCTAAGCACTGGTATTATAGGTGTGTCCATCAGTCCTGGACTGTGTTATGCTGGCGGTGGAAGCCTGAGCTTTCTGCATGCTAGCCAAATACTAGTTAATCAAGCTATACTCACTGTCCACCAGTATTTTTTAAAGAAAATAGGAATATTCTAGATATTCTGATACCCTAGGTACCTCATGACCACAGAAATTATATATATATACATCACCAATCCATTACAGATATTCCAGAATTGGTATTGTCTGTGGTCCTCGAGTTAATTCTTTCCTATTCATGGAAAGCACTGAAGTACTGATATAAACTTAAATTTCTTAAATCAGATATACTTGTTTTCTAAGGTCCACTGTTGTTTCCTAGCACTGCAACACTGAAATATCACTGAAAATCTTTAATCTACAGCTTCCTCCCAAATGAGAAAAGAAAACTGTGAGTATTTATTTTCTGTTTGCTATGATGACAGACTAAGAAGATGCATGTAAGAAGTTTAGTCTATGTGCCTATCCACCACCAAAAAAAAATTATTTATGAAAAATTTTTACCAGAAAAAGGCTATAAGGAAGTTATATCCTCTTTCTTTTGGTGGTGGACAGAAGCATAAAATATACTTGATAATGAAAGTATACAATTTAATGTACAATCTTCAGGCTTTGTTCCAATTGTCTGTTCTAGCTGTATAGAAGTTTATTGAGCTGAACATACTTTGGGTCTTGTTAGTTTTGTTGTGTGATGTCTATATATGTTTGAATTTTTTAAATAATGATTTTTATAAAATTAAAGAATTAAAAAAGTAAAATTAAATTAGTCATAAAGTTTAGCCTAATCTCTGAGCCATAGTAAGCATTCCATTAATGTAAGCCTTTATTGCTATTAACTGTCTGAGTGCCTCTCAAACACATAAAGCTGCCCTGTACAGCTGTGGATATGGTTAATGGGATACATGAATTCACTTCCAAAACAATGTGAGCTCGTGAATGTCAAGTGGAGAGAAACAGGACTCTATTACACTTGTGGGGTAGGATGGGGAGAAATGGATTATGTGGCTACCAAAAGTATTAATTATGGTGGGACTTCAGCTACTCTCGGGGAAAGGTCAGCACAAGTGGGAATATGGTTTAGTGATCATGGGAAGATGGAAACAAATTTGTGCAGCTGGTGACACTTTGTGGGTGGCTGTAGTTATAATATATGAAGGGTCAGGGTAGCTGATGTGGGTTTGGGGAGGGAGCCAGGGCAATACAGGCTGGAAGCAAGTGTTCCAAGAGAAATCAGAATTGATTGAGGGGAGAGGTGGCTGATACATGGAAATCTAATTTTAATTCCTGACGTTTTTGTTTATGTTGATTTTATAACTTGTCTTGGATTCAGTGGAATGTCTGTCATGCAAGGACTTGGATTCCAAGTGTGGATAATTCCAGTTACTTTGGGGTTTTCCTGGTTAAGCTAAAGGAATGTGCTTGCGGTTTCTGCAGCCCTGGCAAGCAGAGCTTACAAAGTCAATAATGTGGATGGCAGCTGCCATTATTGACCTTAATGGAAAAGAACAGAGGGAAAGCGTTGTTAGCCAAAGATAAGGTGAGTGGTGTCACATGTAGTTTTTAATATTTAATGAATCTATATGGTGACAATCCATTATATGACAATTTAATTATATGACAAAAATGTTTGATAAATAATATTGTGGTAGGACATCTAATTCATTATTTAACAAAGAAATCAATACTTTATAAATCATGACTCTCCACTGATGTTTGTCCTCCACCCCCCAAGTGTGTAAAAACCGTATTCAGAATCCATATGTAATTTATTTTCCAGTCAGGACAAGTTTGAATGGAAGTTTAATTGGGCCCAGGACAGCCATAAATTCTATTTACCTTGTTTTTAACCATTAAATGGAAAAGCTTTCCTTACAAGTACTTTTCAGGATGCCTGAACTGAATGCTGAGGGAATTTTCTAAGGTGTGTTTTAAGAGCTGAAGGGAGGAGTGCCATAAATGATGTATCAGCATATAACAAAGCAAGAACTAATCACACGAAGCGTGTTGGTATACCTCCCTTTTCTTGGTTGAACTTCAGATAACACTTTCGTATTTAACTATTTCTCTTCCATCTTAGACCTGTAACTGTTGAAGACTGTACGCTTCTTTAATGCAGGCTCCAGTGCCACATCAGCAGAGAAGAAGAAAATTTCTTTCTAATTTAAACATTGGAAATCTTGTTGGTATTTTTCCAGCATGTAATTTAAATCCAAGTATAATGCCATAGTATATTTTCATAACACATGCTCTGATTTTCTTTGTGATTTAATAAGAAGCCCTGTTTTTTGGGGGGATGAATTGCTACGTTTTTACTTAGAATTCTAATTGCAAGGGTCTATCAAACGGAATACAATAATCATGTATACATTTTATTCAAAGCCCGTGATTACTGATACATTTAAACAAGAAACTTAAGTTTCCTGCATTACTCAAAAGAAATAAACTTCAAAGAACTATTTTCCAATAACAAAAAAATGATCCTTTCCTATACAGACACCTAAACCACTAATTTTATAGAGCAAATTCTGAGCCAGAGCACAGCCACCTAAAGCCTTCTTTTAATGCAATAAAATACATTATTAGCAAGTTTTCACTTTCATTTAAGTAATTGTATTGCATTAGTAACTGTCTGTCATTATACTTTCATTTAATTATTAATGTTTTTTTAATAATAAAGCATAAAAACCCTATGGGTGAAATTACATTTTTTAATCCAAATACTTTCATTTTGAGATGAGTATGGTCCACTCATTGTTTCCTGATTGGACACTGGGCTATAGCAGTTGAATATTTTCTTACCTCATTTAGCTCTGAACATTGTAAAATATAAATCTATTTCCCCCAGGTTTTGTTCGGCATAATGTAGCCATTTCCTAGCATTTCAAAGCAGAATTAAGAGACAGGAGAATTATTTCTGAATAACTCTAGTTTTTGATCATTATCAAGTCATCAGATTTAAGGTTGTGAACCAAAGACAGTATGGTTTTCTGAAAGCTAGCTGTGCATTTTTTCAAATCTATGATCTTGGTTGAGTTGATACATCTCTTTGTTCTTCAGGTTTATCCTCTGTAATATGAGAATAATTATACTCATAATTATTATATTATATAATATATAAACATATATCTTTAACCCTAACCTATAGGGAGTTCACAGAACTATTTTATTGCTCATTTATTATGAAAATAATTTAGAATAAAATTTCGAAAATACAAGAGCCCTACCAAGCTCTTTGAAAAGGTTACATAGCCACAAAACAATTATCAAAATCAAGAAGTCAAAATTATCAAAGTTTTGTAAACTGAAGAGATAGACGATTAGAGATCCACATCCCTAAATATATTTTTTTTCTGCAGGATAGAATCTCATCTCCCATATGAAAGTTATGGCTTTCTTCTATGTCTCTCCAACTTAAGAAAATCCCAAGGTTCTCCTTGTCCATAATGACCTTGGACCTTTTGAAGAAATCTGGTCAACTATTCCAACCATGAAACCTTATTTTGGGTTTATCCATTATTTTCTAAGACGTAATTTGATTTTATATAGTTTAGCACATATTTCCCTAAGGTCACATTGTCACCTGTGCCTTATACCAAGTACAAGTGATACTTCAGTTCAGTATTGACCCAAATCTGGAGCACATAGTGAAGATGTGTTTTTCTCTCTGGAATGTTATTGTTAATAATGGCAAATTCTTTAAAAATTCAAACTTATTAATAATTTTATAATGACTGATTATTAACACACTCATATGTATTAGCATTTTATTAGTTAGAAACTCAGAACATTATTATTTATCTTGCTTTGAAAACTCTCTTTAGTCTGGGACTAGGGAGTTCTTCCCAGCTAACTCTTCTCTGTGTTTTATGCATCCAAAGTGACTTTTCAACAATTTGTTTTCTTGCTTCATAAGATGTTTTTGGCTTACATTTTTCTATCGTAATAAGAAGAACTACAGCTTATCAAATGAAACCATGCTACTTTAAATCTATAATTATAACTGAACACTAATATCAGGTCTTTGGTTGGTTTACTGTCTGGGCTTATGATTGCTTTTGTCCCCTTGCCATCAAGCTGCTCCCACATACACTACAATCATTTCTTGATTCTTTAAAAGCAAGCTGACAGATTGAGTCTAATCTAATAACATAATAGTTATTTTAATTTCTTATTTCTTCCTTGTATTGCTTTTTTTCTTTTGAGGTAGGGTTTGGATTTATGGTAAAGATTGGCCATTATGTCGTGGTCCTCTTCCATCCTCCCCATACGTGTGAAGTGACAGGTATGTGCTATATGTGCAACCCTCCTTGCTTTCTGTTTATGTAGTTCTGATGACAGGAAAAAAACTCAGTTTATTACATGTAATTTAATCATTTAGTTCTTCAGTCCCAGATGCAAGAGAGGAAAATGTGCCCAGACATTTCTAAACATAAAGCAGGTGCGCAGCCTTGCTGCCTGCTAACTGCTAGGGACAGATTTCTTTTCCAGAGCATAATATTTCTGTATAGCTCCTCCAAGTTTTCAGGAAAGCAATACATAAACAATGTGCTATCATTCAAAATTAATTTTTAAAATTTACATGGATATATGTGAAGTTTACTTAAAATAAGGTATCTTATTTTCATAAGTCTAATCCTGGACTTTCAAAAGGTTATATAGTAGCTGAAATAGTTTTTCTAATAAAGTAATGAAATAAATGATAAAACCAACCTGCAGACAATCAAGGACAATGTTCTGCAGGACTTAATGAGATGACCGATGATGATGAGAGAGAATTTATAATTACAGTCTAATTTCTTATCTTGGAAAGGAAATATAGCTATTTCTTGTATCCTGAAGCTTAAAGACAGAAGTGAGCACAACCAAAGGCAATCGATTCTTTCTATAAAATGAAGCCTTATAAACATCATCAGATTTAAATAGAAAGGGCTGAGGTTGAGATAAAGAAGAGTTCAGCTCTATCATTGTGACTCTTTTTCATTTCTGGGAAGATATATTAAAAACATTTTTTAAGAGATTGAAGTTTTCAGCAAATAAACAACCTCTTTTCAGATACAAAAACTGACAACTGGAGGGGAAAACTGACATAAATCTGATCTGTTTATTCCAAAGTAAGTATTTTCCACTGCTTTCCTTACTATGCTATTTTGAAGAGAGCCTGCTTTGGGATTCTGGAGCAGGAGTTAACAGGAATTGTGGTGGAACTATTTTTTTGAAATATTGACCAATTCTTTCTTTGAATTATTTTGCTCTTCGAAAATTTTAAATATTCATGTTCAGAAATGGAATGAGCAACAGGACCATCAGATAATCAAATTACCATCTTATCAAGGCTAATGATAGGCCTGTCTCATGAATTATCAGTGATTCATTTCACACAGTCTCAAAAACATTCAAATGCATTTCTGTGGGGGCCTTCCATAATTGGATAATAAATGTCAGAAGGTCACTTAGGCAGAATTCTTTTGAATCAAGTTGAAAGTTTTAGAATGGGAAGTGTCTGTGTCACAATACCTCTAGTCTTCCAAACACTAAAGCAATTTTAAGCCTTTAAATACATTTTATTTATTTATATGTTGTCTGTGTGTTTGTGTGTGTGTGCGTGTGTATGCATATGTACATTAAGGGGTATCCGCGGAGTGAGGTACTTTTATGGTAATCTATTTATTCCTTTTACTATCTATGGGGGTGGATCCTAGGAATCAAAATTTGTTCTTCAGGCTAGGTGGTAGAAGTCTTTACTCATGGAATATCTTGCTTGACTACTTGGTATTTTTTTCTTTTATAAAAGCAATATGGCATTTCTAATGCCATTTAATATTGCAAGAATAGGCATTTCTTTCTAATTAGTAAGATCTTTTAAAATTAACACATACATCTCCATAGTTTTATACAAATACTCAATAAGATGCCAATAAAGTCACGTTATAGATTTTACATAAATCTACTCGATCACAAATCACAAATGCTGATTCTTCACAACACTAACATTAATAAGGACAAAAACTTTGCTTTCCTACATTTGTATCGAGCTAGAAGACAACACAAGCATCTTCCTGAGGAACTTGTCAGGGCAGAATACCCTTTATTTAGTATTAAGCTGAGTATTTGGAGAGCTCATCTTTCTGAGAGTTATAGATGATAGCATGTACAGGTGGAATATCACCCTGCAGCTTAGAAATTAAGAGCAGCATTCATGATGGAAAAACATCTGATAGAAATATAAAATAAAAACACACTGAACCTGCCCTCATCTGAACACTCACAGTAAATACCATGACTTTGGCCGGGTTCCCCTGTTGAGTAAAAATATTTTTTTTCCTCATAAGGATTCTCTATCACAAGCCATGTTTAATTTTTTTGGAGTCTATCAAGGGAACAAAAAAGGAATCCCAGTTTCACAAACTTTGTGCTATGTTTCTGCTTTATAGAATGTTTTTATAGCAAATGCATCTTTGCTGCTGCCTGTCTTCTAAGTCCAGGCTACTTTGGCTGTAACTCTAAGTTAATCATTTGCTTCAAAGTCCCCAGGGTTTATCTCTTGCTTCCTCCTGCTGGCCGCCTCTGAAGTTGCAGCTGGNAGATCTCACGAGCTTTTGCTGCTGCCACCACAGCCTGGGAACGCAGGATGCTGCAGTCCTCCTCAGCTTGATTGCATTGTTCTAGAGAGAATGACATAGCACTGTCCGTAGAGGTCCGCGTTGGCTGCACACTTCCATGAAGTACCACCGGTGTTCTTCGATACTCATCGTCTCTGATTTCTATAGCTGTGGTGAAACACCGTGATCAAAGTAACTCGGGGAGAAAGGGTTTATTTTAGCTTATAGTTCCACATCACAAACCATCAAGGAATGAAGTCAGGGCAGGAACCTGTAGGCAGTACCCAAAACATAAACTTTAAAGGTATCTTGCTTACTTTCTTCTCAGTCTGTTTTTTTTTTATGCACCTTAAGATTAGCAGCCCAGAGATGGCACTGTCCACAGTGAGCTGGGCCCTCCTACATCAAGAGTCAATCAAAAAAATGCTCCACAGTTCATGTTCTCCCTCCTTCTGCTCCTCATATGGACCTTGGGAGCTCAGTCCAGTGCCCCAATGTTGGTCTCTGTCTCTATCTTCATCCATCGCCAGATGAAGGTTCTATGGTGATAT
>LOEQ01001642.1:76491-89277 GCA_001685075.1 Bramus lutescens | reverse complement strand
AGGGAAATGGGAGGAGGGGAGGAGGTGGAAATTTTTAATAAAAAATAAAGATAATAATAAAAACAAAATTAATATATAATAAAATGATTAAAAACAAACAAACAAACAAAATGCTCCATAGGCTTTTTCCACAGGTTAGTCTGGTAGAATAATCTTTTTCAGTTGAGATTCCCTGTTTCTAAATAACTTTAGATGTGTGAAGTTGATAAACACACACACAAAGCAAAACAACAACAAAAACTAGTCAACACACTAAATGGCAAAGCTTCCCAGAATATCACCAGGCTTCTCTTCCTGAAGGCTCATATCCTGTTGATTCTCTTGCTTCCTTGACTAATCTCCATATAGGTACTAGCAATGATATTAACTATTATAAACTTACCTGGAATGAACTGAAATCTCCTTCTTTTATACATTCTATGATTAGCATCGCAACTCTTGTGATACTTCTGGCACTTTGAAAGTTTCAGTTGGGACAGCCTGAAAGAAGCCTTTAGGAATATTTTTTCCACAGATGACTATGGATCTTAACTCAACAATGCTTCCTGAATCAGGTCAGTTCAGAATATCTCAGAATATAAGGATGGATATATACAATCCACAATGATGCTTTTCCTGGCAGTCAGTGGACTTCCTCTTCATTGAAAAGCCCTGTAACCGATCACGGTACTGCACAATTCCCCTGTATAAGCCTCATTCCGTCTCTCTCTCTCTCTCTCTCTCTCTCTCTCTNTAGCTTCCTATCTGTTCAGGAAATCACCTGCTTTGCTAGTAAGTAATTCTTGAAAGTAATGTTGGATGCTGCTTTCATTCTTTTGTGAGACAGGCAAGAAGCCTCTTTCTGTCCTGAGTAACTGTTTGGCTAACAGTCAAGACTCAAGAGTAACAACTTTCTACAAACACACAGACAAGACTGGAAAAAGAAATGCGCCCCTGAGGATGTTCAGGTATAGTTATTCTTTCCTCTTTCTTGGTGGACTAAGAAGACAGGGTCATTTTCAGATTGATTTAGATGTCAGAGTCAGCCATACTTAGCAGCCAGCAGGATAAAGCATCCAACACCAAGACAAAGTTCTAAGTCCATGCATAGATAAATGTTGTCTTTTCTGTTACTTTTCAAACCGGCAACTTATTTCACAGGGATCTGTATTTATTCTTTTATCTTGTGTGGCATAGAAGCTTCTTGTTTGCTTCTCTATTTTCCATATTCAAACCCATTTAGTGTCCTCACAGGCATTAATCCCTGTTATGTTCTATGCCCTTGGCATCCAGGATACATGCTCCTATTAGTAATAAGCTTGAGACTGAATTCTGTCGCTATTGTTCTAACATTAACGTAATCATTGGAGTTCTGTGCATTTTAATATCTACAAATTTTTTTCATAAAATGTAACAAGATGATCTATGCTATGTTGGGTATTGTTACATGAATCGTTTTAATACATACCTCTGACAGATAGTAATTTAAATAATTAATATCACTCTATAGAACAGAATTGAAATTAGCTGTAATTATTTCCCTTAAGAATAATAAAGTATACTACACACACATTTTTCTCAATTATATTTATTATTTTACCTTATTTTCCAGTAATTATGGAAATCTAAAAATATTAAAAGCAAGAGTAATCACCTGTTTTCCATACAGCACAGCCATGTTCACAAATAAGCTAGCACCACACTTCTTGTGGTTTCTCACTCTCGTTTTCTAGCTTATAATGTAAGAAACTGAATTTGGTAAACCGAACTTAAATATCTCTAAGAGAAATGGTTTCAGATTCAGATTACTCATTTGTCGTTTCTCCTCATTGCTTAATACAAGAAAAGTTTAGTAAACAAATTTGAAGTCTTATACAAACTACAGTTTAGGAAGTGGCCAATAGGTTGACAGATCTGGTCATAGATATCCTACTTGGACTCAGGTTGTCTTTTGGTATTATTGTTGTTTTTTGTTTGTTTGTTTGATTTTGTCTTCTGTTTTTGAGAGCAGGTCTCATTATATTGGACAGTCTGGTACGTAGTGTGTAGACCAAGCTATCTTAGCACTCACAGAGAAGCTCCTACCTCTGCCTTCTAAAGTGCTAACATTAAAGTCATGGAATACTCAACTTTAAATTAATAAACATCAACCCTGGATTTACCTTAATCATTTTTAAATATTTGTCATGATTTCTACTTATTGCTCAGAGGCCTCAGTTTGAAACCTCTTCATATAACCAGTAAAAGTGAATGACATAAAAAAGCCATAGATAAACATAGCAACAACCAAACAAACTCAAAACTAGAAACAAAACAGACATGCCAGTAAACAGGAGTCCTTTTTGGTATGGCATCACATGGTGCAATGTGTTAAAAATAAAAGAAAAAGACAAAAAAAAACACACAAGTCAGATACTTTAAACAGTTGTTACTAGAGAAATTTTTCTCAGATAAAATAGATACAGGAACTTTTCAGATAAAAGGGAGACATTTTCAGAGATAAAGGACAGGGAACACTGGCTAACATTTATTTTGAAAATACTGGATTAGGAAAAAATGTTGTTTATCTTAATTAACAAAGTATTAGCTGAGAACTGAATAAAAGTACAAAGGTTTCTCTGATATTACTTGGAGTAATATCAAGCAGGTGGAAAGAAACTTCCTTTGCATGAACTCATTTCAAGTGCAGAAATGGCTAAAGGTTAAGAACTTGGGCGAAAAGTCTCATTTCCCCTGCCATAGTTGACTCAATTAGCATGTAGAATGTTTTTCTACCCCAAAGATGTACATCTACCCTTCCTATCATATTGTCAAAGAAACTACTTACGATCATTAATCATCACCGCCAATGTGGAGCAGCCAATTATGTTTCTGGATTTAGTTTTAGGATTACAGCCCAAATCGCACATATGGGAAAAGAACAGTAAGCAAGAAAAAATTCTTTAAACCACAGGAAGATTAATTTCATATTCAGAAATGATTGCTACACCCCAGTGCAGAGATAATTAGCATAGACAAACAACAGAACAACCCCAAAGATAGGCTTGCTCTGTGCAATGATATCCTGTTACATTCTTCTGCTTTCCCAAATACAAGGGCATATTATAGTTCTATAACATTTTTCATATCAGTTTTCCAAAAATCAAATGAAACAATCCTTCAAAGAAATTGAAGCTTAGTGTATATAAATTGCATTAGATATGCACAGGGATTTTTAACAACGCTTTAGCAGTTTAGGGGATTAGAGAGTTGTTTCATCGTCTTATGAATTCTCTCTGTTGGGGCATGAGAGTTGAGGTGAGAAATTTCTCAGCAGGTATTATCTGCATGGTAAACCCATTGTAGGCAAAATATGACTGTCTGGGGGGTATGGTGAAGCAGTTACCTTTATGTCTTCTGCTGTGAATGAACAGGTACTCTTGTTCTCTCTGGCATTGTTAAGACAAAATCATTTTAGATTCACGCCTTGAGGCGAACTTGAAGCTAAATGAAGATTTCATTCTTCACTGACTGAAACTCAAAAGTGAAGCATTAGATTACAGCATAAGACCCCAAAACAGTCAGCAGTTTCAATAGAAGAATGAAATGGGGTAAGAGAAAAAGAAGCAACTCCATTTAGGCTGCCTTTGTATCATCATGCTGAACACAAGAGAACTCTTCACACTGATAAAATGGCTAACATTTATCCCTTAGACACTGTTTTGGTACTTTAATTTCTTGAAATGGAACCACTAAAGCCATAGGGCTAGTGAAATGATCAGGGGGTAAAGGCTAGTGCCACTAATGCCGATGACCCGAATTCTATACTTTATCTTCGTGTGTGTAGGAGAGAAAGACTTGAGTCTGCCAAGCTGTCCTGTGACCTCCAAAGCTATTATATGTGTGTGCAATTTGACCTCACCTCAGGATGGAAACTGCTTGATCTCTCCCTTTAGAAGACATTTTTCCCATTTCTGAATTTTCTTGGTAATCTTTTTTATCAGTGTCATTGGAGAAACCTCTTACCTGACCTTATACTATTTTTCAGACTCCAAGTTGTTATACGTGTCCCCTTTTATCAGTCCGTGATTTCATTCAAGGTTCAACTTGTAGAGTTTGTTTAATGCTGAACTCTATGGGCTTTTAATCTATTCTTTCAGGAGTCTGTAATTATATGTGCAAATCTCTGCTCATATATTCACCTAGAAATGTAACATACACCACTCCTGATTCATGAACTCCAACCTTAAGATTGCTTTCATCATGGTGGCCTCCTTTCCAGTAAGTTGAAACCACATCCTGCCCATTGCTCAAAGCACTCGCCTTGGGATAAGTCCACCCTAACGCTTTACATTGTACACTACAGTGTGAGTTTCATCATCTGTCTCTCCTGGCCCTACTTGACATTGCATGCTAATTGAGAATATGTCTCAAGGTCGCTATAGCACCCAACCTGGATTACTGAAATCATCTCTTCCCCTGGCTCAGTGAAAACAGGGTCAATTGCCGGCTCTGCTCTTTGCACCTTCCCTTCAGTACGTTCACAACACAAAAGAAAAAGGGACTCTTCCGAAACAGCTGTCTCATTTTCCGTTACAAATTTCAAATGTTTTCTCTTCTTCCTCTAATAAGAGCACACGTTTAATACTGACTACATATTACTGTGTGATCTGATTCTCATTCTCCCCACAATCCCACACTTCCTACTAATATAACCCTATCTGTTCTCGCCTGCTCTTATTTCCCTTTTCTTTCAAGCATATTGTTGCTACAGAGCCTTTGCTTGGCCAGAAAAGCCTTTCCCCATAACTGTAGGAATCCCCTCTTTCTCTGTTTGACATACGTTCAAATGCCACTTCATCAGTGAGATCTTTCCCTAAACGTGATGTTTGTAACTTTCCCGTGCAGCATTTTCCTACTTGCTAGATGTGTTTTATCTTGTTATACTCAATAACTCATATTGAATTTATTCAATATGTTTATGTAATTTGGCTGTGTTTTACTCTAATATTGCAAATATACTCCACAAGAAGGGAAAACTTTGCTTTGTTATTATTCTGTGACAGTCTCCAATAGAATCTTACACAATAGCCTCATAAGTTAATGAAGGTGTCTCCAGCAGCTTTTGACACATATATTATAATATGACTTTTATTAAACACAAGCAGCACTAGTATAGTAAATAGAAACAAAGAAACCAGTGGTTTCCAGTATGTATTGAGAGATTTATGATTCCCTTACTAAGGACTAAATTCTATTTCATAACAGGAAATTTGATTAAAGTTTGTGTATCATAGAGACAAACTAGGATAGTCAATTAATAGAAGTCAGACTTTTCTGTATAAAAAATCAAAGATGAAGCATGTGGATGGATTAAGACAATTTCATTAAATGTAGAATAGAAGTTAAAGGCAAACTGATTAGAAACTATGGGAACAGAACTGATTTGATATTTAATGAGTAACTGTGAATATGTCCCGATCAGTACTATTTACTATTTATTCAATTTGGCTCCTGATCTGTCAAATAAGCACCTTTTAAAATTTGTGGGGGTTTTTTGTATATTACAGTGCCCCATAGTGGTATTGTAGTGGTATAATTGTGATGCTTCCTTTTTGTAGGTTAGCAGTTTGCATATTTATGAAATAAGATAAAAGACAATAAGCCTGGGGTTAGAGAAATGGCTTTTAGGGAAGTGTTTAGTGCCTTTCAAGAGCACCCAGCTTCAGTTTGCAATGCTCTGGTTAGGCAGCTTATAATTGCCTGTATCTCCGTCTATTCAAAGCTCTTTTTGGTCTCTGTAAGCAAACATGCACATGCCACACACACACACAAACACAAACACACACACACATGGGGTGGGGGTGCAGGAGGGAGAGTGGGAGCAAGAACAGAAATAGAAAAGTAAGAACAAATCCTTAAAAAGAAAAAAGGATAATAGGAAGAGGTGAGTGTCTGAGCAGCCTGCTAAACAGCCATACTCTCTCTGCCCTAGACTTTTGGGGCACATTCTGTGTCCCACCCCCACCTACCACACACTCCCACAGTGACCAGGCAGCAGCATCCTTCTGACCTACCCCCAACATCCCCTTCCTTATTGGGGACCACCAGAGCCACAGGCCCCACCTGCAATGATTGTAGGAAGAGATGGGTAGACAATAGTGTAAAAATACAGTTAACAACAAGAGCAATATGGCAGCACCAGAAACTAGGGGTTCTACAACAGAAACACCTGAACAATACAACACAGAGAAAAGTGACCTTGGGAATAACTTAATGAAGATGATAGAGGCCCTTAAAGAGGAAATGAAAAATCCTTAAAGAAATGGAGGAACAGACAAACAGAAAATTGGAAAAAAATCAAGTCCCTTAAAGAAGGCCAAGAAAATCAAGAAAAAACAATCAAATGAGGGGAAGAAACATTTTAAGACTTGAAAATTGAAACAATGGCAATAAAGAAAACATAAATTAAGGGAATTTTGGAAATGGAAAAAAAACTGGTGCAAGCATAAAAAACAGAATGCAAGCAATGAGAAGAGAATCTCGGACATCAAAGATATGATAAAGGAAATAGATTCATCTGTCAAAGGAAATGTTAAATCTAACAACTTTATAACACAAAACATCTAGGAAATTTAGGACATCATTTAAAAAAAACCAAACCTAAGAATAATAGGGATAGAAGAAAGAGAAGAATTTCAGCTCAAAAGCACTGAAAATATATTCAATAAAGTTAGAAAAAAATCTTTCCCAACCTAAAGAAGAATATGATTAAAAAGGTACAAGAATCTTACATAACACCAGATAGACTGTACCAAAAAATCCTCTTTCCGTATAATAATCAAAATACTAAACATGCAGAATAAAAAAAGGAATATTAAGAGCTTCAAAGGAAAAAGGCTAAGTAACATATAAAGGCAGACCTATCAGAATTACACACAATTTCTCAATGGAAACTGAAAGCCAGAAGGTCTTGGACAGATATTCTGCAGACACTAAGAGCCCATGGACACCAGCCCAGACTACTATACTCAGCAAAGCTTTCAATCACCATAGACGGAGAAAAAAAAAGATATTTCATAACAAAACCAGATTTAAACAATACTCATCTACAAATCAAGCCCTACAAAATCTACTAGAAGGAAAGCTCCAACCTGAGGAAGTTAGCCACACCCACAAAACAAAGGCAATAGATAACCTCAAGCCAGAAAACCCTGAAGAAGGGAAACACACAATCACTAGTATCACCACCAAAACCAAAAATGACATGAATTAACTATCTCTGGTCATTAATATCTCTTAATATCAATGGACTCAAAATCACTTCTAAGAAGACACAGACTAACAGAATGAGTATGAAATCAGGACCCATCCTTCTGCTGCATACATGAAACATACCCCAACCTCAAAGACAGACATTACCTCAGAAAAGGGTTAGGAAAATATTATCTATCAAATGGACCTATGAAACAAGTTTGTATAGCTATCCTAATATCTAATGAAATAGACTTCAAACTAAAATTAATCAAAAGAGATGGAGAAGGACATTACATATTTGGCACAGGAAAAATCCATCAAGATGAAGTATCAATCATGAAAATCTATGCCCCAAGTACAAGGGCACTAACATGTGTAAAAGAAACATTACCAAAACTTAAATTACATATCATACCCCACACACTAATAGCAGGAGACTTCAACACCCCAACTCACCAATGGATAGGTCAGCCAGACAGAAACATACCAGGGAAATAAGGACAATAGCAGATGTTATGACCCAAATGAACTTAAGAGATCTCTATAGAACACTCTACCCAAAGACAAAAGAATATACCTTCTTCTCAGTACCTCATGGAACATTCTCTAAAATTTGTCATATATTCAGTAATAAAGTAAAATCAACAGATACAAAATAAATAAAAAAGAAAAAATGGAATAACCTCCTCTATCTTACTGGATGATCATGGCTTAAAGTCAGAATTCAATAGCACTAGCTGAAAAAAGCCTACAAACTGATGGAAATTGAACAATGCTCAACTAAATCATCACTGCGGCAAGGAAGCAAGAAATAAAGAATAAAAGGACTTCCTAGAATTCAACAAAAATAAAAGCACAACATACCCAAACTTATGGGACACTATGAAAGCAGCGCTAAGAGGAAAGTTCATAGCATTAAATGACTACATAAAGAAAGTGAAGAGAGCTCACATTAGCAACTTAATAGCACAACTAAAAGCTCTAGAGAAAAAAGAAGCAAACTTCGCCAAGGAGGAGTAGACACAGGAATAACCAAATGGAGGGCAGAAATCAATAAAATAAAAAACAAAAATAACAATACAAAGAATCAATAAAACAAAGAGTTGGTTGTTCAAAAAAATTAAAATCAACAACATAGACAAACCCTTAGTCAAACTATCCAAAAGGCAGAGAGAGAAATCCAAATTAATAGAATCTAAAATAAAAATGGATATATAACAATAGTTACTGAAGAAAGCTAGAAAATCATCATATTTTGAAAACCTGTACTCCAAAACATTGGAAAATGTAAAAAATTGGAAATTTTTCGGAATATGTACCAAATACCCAAATTAAATCAAGACCAGGTAGACAATTTGAATAGACCTATAACTCCTAGGGAAATAGAAACAGTCATTAAAAGTCTCCAAGGCAAGTGCAAAATTCTACAAGAATTTCAAAGATCTAATACCAATACTTCTCAAATTGTTCCACACAATAGAAACAGAAAGAACATTGCCAAACCTTTTTTAAGAGGCTACAGTTATCCTGATACCCAAACCACACAAAGGTGCAACAAAGAAAGAGAATTATAGACCAATATTCCTCATGAACATAGATGAAAAATCATCAAAAATACCAGCAAATAGAATCAAACAAGATATCAAAAAAATCACTTACTGTGTCAAGTTGGCTTTATAAGAGAGATACAGGGATGGTTCAACATAAGAAAATCAGTTAGTGTAGTTTATCATATAAATTAACTGAAAAAGAAAGACACATGATCATCTCATTTGATGCTGAAAAATTCCTTGACAAAATCCAACAGTCCTTCATGATAAAGGTCTTGGAGAGATCAGGTATTCAAGAAACATACCTGATTATAATAAAGGCAATACACAGCAAGCCCACAGCCAACATCAAACTAAATGAAGAGAAATTCAAAGCAATTCCACTAAAATCAAGAACAAGACCAGGTTGTCGACAATCTCTCTGTATCTATTTGTTATACTATTGGAAGTTCTAGGTAGATATATAAGACAACAAAAGGAGATCAAGAAGATATAAATTCGAAAGAAAGAACCCAAATGTTTGCTATTTGCAGATGGTATGATAGTATACATAAATGACACCAAAATTCTAACAGGGAACTCCTACAGCTTATAAACAACTTCAGTAATGTGGCAGGATACAGAAATAACTCAAAAAATCAGTAGCCCTCCTATAAATAAATGATAAATGGGCTAAAAAGAAATAAGAGAAATATCACCCTTTGTAATAGCCACAAATAACATAAAATATATTGTGGTAACTCTAACTAAACAAGTGAAAGACCTTTATGACAAGAACATTAAGACTTTAAAGAAAGAAATTGAAGAAGATATCAGAAATTGGAAAGCTCTCCCATGCTCTTTGAAAGGTACGATCATCATAGTAAAAATTGCAATCTTACCAATAGCAATCTATATATTCAATGCAAACCCCATTAAAATCCCTCACAATTCTTCACAGACCAAGAAAGAACAATACTCAACTTCATATGGAAAAACAAAAAACCCAAGATAACCAAAGCAATCCTATACTTCCACAGACATCACCATCTCTGACTTCAAGATCTAATACAGAGTTATGGTAATAAAACAGCCTGGTATTGGGATAAAAACAGACATGTGGATGAGTGGAATTGAATTGAAGACCCTGATATTAATCTACACATCTATGAACATCTGATTTTTGACAAAGAGGCCAAAATTGTACAATGGAAAAGAGAAAGCATCTTCAACAAATGGTGCTGGCATAAGTGGATGTAGAATTGTAGAATGCAAATAGATCCATATCTAGCCCTATGCTCAAAACACAAGTCCAAATGGATCAAAGATCTTAATATAAATCCAGTTACACTAATCTGCTAGAAAAGAAATAGGAAAGTAGCTTTAAACACATGGGTACAGGAGACCACTCTCTAAATATAACACCAGTAGCACAAACACTGAGAGCAACAATTACTAAATGTGGCTTCCCGAAACTTAAAATCTTCTATAAGACAAAGGACACAGTCAATAAGACAAAACAACAGCCTACAGAATGGGAAAAGATCTTCATCAACCCCCCATCTGAGAGAGGGCTAGTCTCCGACATATTAAAAGAACTCGAGAAATAAGCCGTCTAAGTACTAATTAATCCAACTAAAAGATGGGGTACAGACCTTACCAGAGAATTGTCAACAGAAAAAAAAATCTCAAATGGCTGAAAGACATTTAAGGAATTATTCAACATCCTTAGGCATCAGGGAAATGCATGCCAAAAGGACTCTGAGATTTACATCTCTCAGAATGGCTAAAATCAAAAACACTGGTGACAGCTTATGCTGGAGAGTATGTGGAACAAGGGAAGCCTTCCTCCATTGCTGTGGGAAGTGCAAACATGTACACCCACTTTTAAGTCAGTATGGCTGTTTCTCAGAAAACTAGCAATCAATCTACCTAAAGACCCAGCAATTGCCCTTCTGGGCATATGCAAAAAAAAGATGCACAATTATAACACAAAGACATTTGTTCAGCTATGTTCATATCAGCATTATTTGTAATACTGAGAACCTGGAAATGACCTATATTCCCCTCTTCTAAAGAACAGATAGAGAAAAATGGTACATTTACACAATGGAGTGTGATTTGGCAGTAGAAAACAACACCATCTTGAAATTTGCAGGCAAGTTAATGTAACTAAAAAATCTCAGGTAACCCAGACCCAGAATGACAAACACGGTATAGACTCAGTCATAAGTGGATAGTAGACATAAAGCAAAGGAAAACCAGGCTACAATCTACAACCCCAGAGAAGTTAGGAAAAGGGAGACCCTAGAGGGACACACATGGAGAGCCCCTGGAAAGGAAAGGAGTTAAGATCTCCTGGGTAAACTGGGAAGGGGAGTAGAAGTTAGCAGATGGGGGATGGGAACAAGAGGGCTCAAGATATACAAGTTAGGAGAGGGACAGAGAAGGGGAGCAATGAAAGAGATAACATAATAAAGAGAGCCATTATGGGATTAGGGAGAAACCAGGTACTAATCAAATTCTCAGGAATCCACAAGGATGACCCCAGCTAAGACTCCTAGTAGGGGTGGAGAGGGTACCTGAACTTGCCTTTCCCTATAATCAGTTTAGTGGCTTCCTAATAATCATCATAGAACCTACATCCAGTAACTGCTGGAAGCAGATGACATGATGCACAGCCAAGCACTGGGCTGAGTTCCTCGAGCTTAGTTGAAGAAGAGCAGAAGGAATCATATGATCAAGGGGGTCAAGATCTTGATGGGGAATACTATGGAGGTAGCTGGCCTGAGCTAGTGGGAGTTCGCTGACTCTGGACTGACAGTTCAGCTCAGGATCCTGCATGTGGGAGATAGTTATATGGCTGGATCTGTTGATGGGGCAAGGGGGCTGACAATGGGACCAGGACTTATTCTGGGTTCATGAACTTGTTTTTGGACCCATTCCCTATAGAGGGATACCTTGCTTAGCCTTGATACAGGGGGAAGGCACTTGGTCCTGCCTCAACCTGGTATACCAGACTTTATTGACTTCCAAAGGGAGGACTCTGAGAAATGGATGAGGGGTGTAATAGGGGGATTTGGGGTATTGGAGAAAGGAAGTGAGGGGGGACTGGGATTAGAGTGTAAAGTTATTTTTTTAAAAAAAAGACATAAAAAAAGAACAGTAAACGTGGCTGTAGAATCATCCTGGCAGTACAGTCATGGTTACGTGACTACCAATCAAATAAATGGAATATTACGTTGACCAGGAAGGGAATGTGATAAGAAAGTAGCCTTTGCCATATTATGTTCTTGGTTCTAAAACTATACAAATAAATGCATGATGAATATACACAGTGTCTCTTTCAATTTTTTTACTTTGGCCAATAACATGGTAAATCAAAACACAGAGCTTAACATAACTTTTGAAGTGCATAAATGAGCTAGTCTTTTTCTAACACAATGAAATCTATAGTCTTTCTTAGGTAAAAATAGATTCACCTTTAATTTAATGGAGAATAAAAAGGTGTATCCGTCATGATTTTTCTATATAATCAAAGATAATTTCACATTCTCATGTGGGTAAGAGCTGAACAGACACTTGTTGACTCAATAAAGCATAATAGTTATAATAATGTGATTTTGGTAGAAACAGAGGTTCTGACAATGTGTATATCCAAGAATCTGTGCCATTGCCCTATATTGTACAGTTTTAACAATCTTCTTTATTCCCCTTTGTTTAAATTTACTGTTTTTTAGAGGTAGTATCCCGTTGTTGGAAGCCAAATTGTTGTGTGAAGCTGCTCATTTATTTCCTGGCGTCCCAGACTCCAAAAATAATCACACAGAAATCTGTATTAATTGCAATACTGTTTGGTCAATAGCTTGATCATCTTTCTAGCTGGCTCTTAAATTAATCCACTTCTATTAATCTGTGTATTCCCATATGGCTGTGACTTACTGGCAAGGTTCCAGTGTGCCTGTCTTTTGCAGTTGGCTACATGGCTTCACTGACTCCACCTACTCTCTCTCTCTCTCTCTCTCTCTCTCTCTCTCTCTCT
>LOEQ01001642.1:63754-76476 GCA_001685075.1 Bramus lutescens | reverse complement strand
TCTCTCTCTCTCTCTCTCTCTCTCTCTCTCTGTATAATTTTAGCCTGGCTATATTCTGTTAAGCCAGTGGCCAAAATCATCGTCTTTACTAACCAATAAAAGCAACACATATACAGAAGGACTTCCTACACCAATATCCCAGTTCCTCTTTTTCAAGGTAAAGGATACACTTAGAACACACTTTAAAGTAGATGAAATCTAGTGTGTTCTTCATTCAAAGGACAGCAAGTCCTCCTCTCCCTTCCTTGGGGAGGATCTTGTAAAGAAGAAATTCCAAATAGATAAGCATGGAGCAAAGAGACACAAAAAGAGAAGGGCACTTAAAAAGACAGGGTACAGCCAAGACGTGGCTGTAGGCTTCATTGCAGCATAATAGAGAACAATGGTTTCCATAGCAAGAATTTCAGAATTGTCTAGTTTATGTAAAGACAAACAAATTTTTGTCTCTTAACACTGTAGAGTGTAACATATTTAACCTTTTTTAACATTTTTTTGGAGAATGGATTGAATAAAACATACCAAGCAGCTGTAAATTCATATGTAAAGCCTAATTTTCCACTGTAATTTAATAAATGCTCTAAAAAGTCAGACATGAGCATTTCTTTCTATAACTAGGACATAACATGTAATAGAATGCAAATTATTTAGCAGCAATTTGGTCCTGATTTGCTTAGTAATAATATCTATTTCCACCAAGGTTACTCTAATTAGAACCAATGAGACTCATTAAACCTTACAATCTCAGACAAAAATAAACTCAAGAACATTGGGACGATAGCTCTCCTGTGCTTATTTACAGCAATGAGAACAGCTTCTGCATTTTCCCTTGAGGGTTCTGTGTCCCTCTATGCTCTCAGAAATGTACATAGCATGCTCCAATCAGTGCATATATTTTGAAACTTTTAAATCCTAAACTTTATTTTTCACATTCAAGTTTACAGGAAGATAGAAGAAAGACCACAGCTTTATTTTCTGCCTGAAGGATTTTAGACAGTCCATGGATTGATGCTTCACTGGTTTTTCAGTGGAGAGTGAATAGCACCAGAGGATAGAGATGAAGGGTAAGGTGGCAGGATTGGTGAAGCGTGGCACTGACGTGCCATGCTATCCAACTGGGGACAGGTTCACACATCAAAGATGACTGTCAGAAGCAATCAGACTTCAGAGCTCACATGACATTCACATATGAGTTTCCCTCACTATCAGGAGCCTGTATATATATGGCTTTTGAGTGCTGACTATGGAGCATAGTAAATATATGCAAGTTTTGAAATCTGTGCATGCTATGCACTGTATTTACTCCTATGTCTTGGTTCTTTAAGGAATTATTACATAAGGTCCTTTCTCTTTTATATTAAATTAAATGTTTAGAGTATTTTTATCTGAGAAAGACTGTGGATGTATCATATATTATAAAAAGAAATGTTTGGCAAGAGTGACAGGGAAAGATTTAGACAAAGGGACAATATAAGAAAGAAAATAATCTCTGAATTTTGAGAAAGAATTACACATTTTGGGAACTACCAATTGCAGCAGCTTATGTGGGAGGGCATTAAAGCAACAATGAAGACTAAAGCTAAAGTAGAGGGTTTAGGCCAGAAAACATCATCAAATACATATCACATATCTATCTCTTTAGTAAAATATTGTTTGGTATTTCAATGTGTAACTACTGTAGCAGAAAAAGTGATGGATGTGGGAGATGGGACTGTTTAAGAGAAAAGTATCTAAGTATCTTTCTGCTAAAGGGGAGGATGAAAGTTTTAGCTTGAAAAATACGGACAAGTGTTGCATTATTAAAAGAAGAGAATGGTATAAAGATTAAACTAAATTAAGAGACACGTACTGAGCCCTAGTTCATGCTGTTGCCAACTGACATGTTTAATCAGGAACCAGTACATGGGTGCTTCTTTGTTTGCAGCAATAGTATATGGCTTTCTCTATCATGTAGAACTCTGGAGTAACTTCTTTATGTGCATTTTATCATAAAAAATTATTTTATAAATTAAATTTACAATGTTCTTATCTTTAATATCTGAATTCAAACTAGTAGCAGGTACTTACATGGTGCCCATCTTTCAAGCATATTGTTTTTAGTACTTCATGAATAGTGACTCGTTTTTATCTACTATCCAATTATTTCAGTAATGCACCCTATTATATTCATAAAAATATGAGACTATTAGGGCACAGAAAGACTTAGAATTTGTCCGTGTTTCCATAGTTTGTATGTGATGAATTTGTAATACAAACTCAGACAACTCTGTCTTAGTTCTGAACCATTAACTTGTATGTAAGAACACAAGTACTGGAGTAAAATACGTCCATGTTCTTGGAGACATCTGGGATGAGCATCAGTCTAGATCTTGGAATAGAAGAAGTTCTTACATGAGATTTAGTGGGGTTTTGGTAAGACTATTTGTAGCCTGTAAGTCAAAGCAGAACTCAACAATGCCCTGAATGCAGTCACGTGTCATGTGAGGACAATCTTAGCACGCTGAAAGACTTGAAAAACATATAGCAACTAGAAGAGACAGCGTTCTCCTAGTGATGGTTAGCCACTGTCATGTAGTCTGTAGATGGAAGTTTATATCCCACTCAGTCCTACAGCCATTCAGTCCCAAAGAGACACACAGAGGTTTAAATTAGTTATAAATTGATTGGCTATTCATAGCTAAGGGTTATTATTCACTAGCTGTTTTCAACTAAATTAACCAATAATTTTTTGACCATGTGGCTAGGTACATTTTATCTGTGAGGCATTCTCATCTTGCTTCTTCTGTGTTTGGCTGGTTACTGTGTCTTTGGCACCTTTTCCGAGAATTCTCCTAGTCTGGTTGCCCTGCCTATAATCCCTGCCTGGCTACCAGATAGCATTTTGTTAAACCAATGTGCGTGATAAATCTTCACAGTGTACTAGAGCATTATCCCACAGCACTTCCCCTCCCTTTTTCCTTTCAAAACAAGAACCCTGAATCTAATCTCATTTGTTCACCTGTTTTTCCTGAACATTATCCATAAAAACTTTTAACCAGCACTATAAAAAAATACAAACATCCAGAATCCATTTCTTTTTATGAATGTGGGCATAGTTTTTTTATGCTACTTCCTGTTGACTGGAGGCTAGTAATCTTATGGGGATCCAAAGAAAATTTAGGATTATGGTCAAGTCCTGAATGGAGTATTCTGTGAAACTAGATAATCTCAGCCAGCATTCTTGAGGATGTTCTTGATGTAGAACTCAGAGGAAACTACAACAGAGGTGCTCTGAAATGTTGGATCATCTCGGCCATCCATTCCCACTGAAGATCTTTCGGGGGGTGGGGGGTTCCTTGATCAAACCTTATTTTTCTTAATCAACAATGAATCCAAAGTTTTTCATTTTCTGTGGAAACAAAAGTAAAGCCTCTTCTCCAAAATTACATATCTTTTGCCTTAAATTTTGAAGTCAAGGCTTATTCAAAATATATAGGTTGGATTAACCTTTTAGCAGCTGTTGCTCCTTCCTCAGCAATCAAACAATTCAAAGACTACTCACTGACATATAATATCCAGACTCTCTGTGTATTTGCATATTTACATGACTTTTTTCTTACTCTATTCCTTTTATTTTTAGTTTTTAAGTTTTTGGTTAAAATCAAATGTCTTTTAGCAGCTGTTGCTTTTTCCTCAGCAGTCAAACAATCCGAACCCAGTAACATCAGTACCCAGATTTTCTGTGGGTTTTTCATCTTTATGTGGCTTTTTAAATTTTCATTTCTTTTATTTTTTAAATTTTTGGCTTTTTGAGACAGGGTTTCTCAGTATATCTTTGGCTATCCTGGATCTCACTCAGTAAAGACCAGGCTGTCCTCTAACTCACAGAGTTCCACCTGCCTCTGCCTCCCAAGGGCTGGGATTAAAGGTGTGTGCCACCATACCCTACTATCAATTTTTTAAAAGTACTTTCTCTATCCTTTTAATTTTCTCTGCCAAACCTACATTTATTTTTAAGCACACTATAAACCATCTAGAATTTTCTTTTTTATTTTGTGTTTAGTTTTTGCTTTATTTGTTTCATCTGAAACTGTCCTGAATATATATCTTTATCCTTTTCTGACCACATGAGTTTTTCCTCTGATAAATTTCATGGATAGGATTAAATCTTCAGCTTTGGTGGCTGGTTTCTCCCCATTCCTCACATTTTTGATAGTATAGCTTCATGGTGGAGGTATTAGTAGGAGTAGAATTTATTGCCATAACTCTGTGGCATTTCTAGATCCATATCACCACCAAGAAGCCTGATGCTGGCTGCTCATAAACACCACTTAAGTGTTTGTTGGACGAGTTCCTTAAAAGTGTCACTGTATAGTTTTTGTTGCTAATGCTTGTCAGGAAGCCTTTCTTAAAGGGGCTGTGCCTCTGCTTGCTGCCAGCAAACCTAGTCTACTCGAGGAAAGACAGTTACCAAGGACAGCTCTTGACTCTGTTTTTGTCTGTCTATAATCTTTTTTTGAAAGCTTTCTCAGACTTTATGTGGAAATTCTTGCCCAATATTTGGCTGCTATATGTGGATGGAAGTTCTGTCCTGCCTGGTCCCACAGCCATTAAGCTCCAAGGAAACACAATTATAAACTGTAGACCCTATTAACTCAGGCTTATTATTAACTAGCTCTTGCAACTTAAATTAGCCCATAATTATCATCAATGTTAAGCTACATGGCTTGGTAGCATTATCAGTGAGGCATTCTCATCTTGCTTCTTTGCATCTGGCTGGTGACTGTGTCTCTGCCGCCTCTTCCCAGACTTCTCCTAGTCTGGTTGGCACACCTATACCTCCTGTCTGGCTATTGGCTAATCAGTGTTTTTTTAAAGCATATGAGTGACAAATCTTTACAGTGTACAAAAGGATTATCACATAGAGCAACATCAGGAAAGCTGATGTTGCCAAACTGCACTTTAATGTGCATAGCACTGTACTGAAGAATTGAAAGAACAGAGTTTGTTCAATAAATTTCATACCAGCAAAAAAATAAACCTAACCAACAAAGTTAAAGATGTGTGCTTGGAAAGATGAGAGTGGTATGTTGGTAGACTTCCCTCTGGAACACAGTAATTTAAATTTTCAACTTTCCCCAAACAGTGGCCATTCAAGGGATAGACAATAAAGTAAGTCAATTTTGAATTTTCCATATTTATTCTCAAGCATTGTGTTTTCAATAATAGAGATTTTTCTTTCTTCTAAAAAATATAAAACCACACAGGTTTAGCATTTGAATATATTTGCCACAGAATAAATACACTATTCTATTCAGGATATGATTATTTTATTCTTATTTTTAGTATGCACTTTAGGTATTTTGTTGTTTTTATATAAATAATATAGGATTAGATCTTTTCATTAAACTATAATATTTATGGAGCTATATAAGAGACTAGAAAGGAATTGGGAATATATATCAGTTGTTAAGAGTACCTGCTACATTTCCATAGAACATTGGTTTGACTCCCGGCACCAACATGACAATTCTCAAACCTCTGTAACTCTAGACTCAAGGTATCTGACCTTCTCTTCAAGTCTCTGAAATCACCAGGCTTCTAAGTGGGGCAGACACTCACACACAGGCAAAACATCCATGTACTTAAAGTAAAAATAAGCCATTAAAAGAAGTACATGTTTTTCCCACTGAACATAATGTATATTGGTATATAAAATGCATTTATGCGTTCAACATTTGTTATTTTATAACTCTCTATTGCTGGATGAAAATATTTCATGTAAAATAAAACTAATATTGGATCATGAGCAGATAATTTTTATTAGCTTTACTTTAGTTTTTGAGTTCTATGGTAAATTAGGAGCTGAAGTAATCTCAGACATGAAAAAGAGATAGTAGTTGCTAGAATGGGATGGAGACGAGTTACATCTGTGGACGTTATTTTCTTGCTTTGAAATAATCCTTTTATTTAAAACACTTTTTCATTTTCCCTAGAAAATGCAAATGTTGCAAGCCAAAGTCATTCAAGATTAATTTTCATTTGAGAAGTGAAAATTTGTTGCTTTTCATTTTCACAGGCAAATATCCATTGCTTGCATTAATGTTTCATGAGAATAAAATGCATATTAAAGTCCTCTTCGAGACATGGCATTTAGTCATATCATGGACAAACACCTCTGATATTTGGTGGGACAAAGAAACAGCAGTTTGATGTTACACAGTGCTAGGAGTTTAAAATACAAGGCAACATTCCTTCTTCTGTTTCATTTAAATAAGTTCACTCAGCATTGTTTATAAACATAAAACATTTAAATAATAAATTTTCAAGTTTCTGTTTTACATTTGCAATCCTTAAGTGGAGTCCCATGATATTTATTATAATTAGGTTTATTATCATTTAAGTCTTATGAGTTCTGCCTGGATTGATGTAAGATAAAATTCCTTAGGTACTTCATTAGTACTTCTATCAGGACAGAAAGGACTGCCTCTCGTGAAGTAAATGACCACTGAAAGCTCAGGGTAATGTTAGGTGCCAATCATGGGACTGGAGTTCACCTCGGCTGAATGATTTAACAATTTTGAGTTATATTACCCAGGAGGGCAACGATGTTATGAGTCTGTTCCCTCGGTAGGTTTTGCAGTTGAAACTCCTGTCTAATGGTGTGTGCTAATACATAATGATAATGTCCTTCATTGAGATGCTCTCTAATGGCGTATGCTATTTTGTAGTGATGATAATGCTAGGAGAAGACAATAACTTTAATATCTCCACTCCATTGAGAAACACATACTTCACATGTTGGGGTGATCACGAATGACCTCAAAAGTGGCTTTCTCAAACTGAAAAGCAGAGAAAATAAAATGCATAAGAAACAAGCAGACACTGAGTATTTTCTTGTTTTAATCATCACGTTATGAAAAGACAAAATTGCCTGTAGCAATTCACTGGGATAAAGACACAATTTAAAAGATGCTGGAGAGCAACGTTTTCCTACTGTTTTGGCTCACTGACTCTCTTAAGGTAGATGTTTGGGATATACTGTAAGATTTCAAATACATAATCTCCAACTGGCCTTTTAAGAGAATTTATTTTTAAATGTGTAACAGATGTTATGAGAGTCACTGCTTTGAGTTTCTCTGGAGTGCACCCATTTTAGATTTTCTCATAGGATCTGTGAACATTCTATTCAGTTAATATAGTAATACAGTGAATTAATATGTATTTTAAAGAGTATTTACAGATTTATTTTAGAAAAAGCTGTTTGCAGAAAGCATTTACATTTTGTTACCAGGCTCAGTCTTTTTATTATATTTCTATGAGACAGCGTTTCATGTAGCCCAGACTGGCATCAAATTCATAATGTTACTGAGGAGTAATTAATTTTTGTTCTTCCTGACTTTATTCCTGAATGATAGCCTTATAGACATTATAAACATGCAGCTTTTATGAGGTACAGAAGACCAACCCAGTTCTTCCAGAATCATAGCACAACATAGTACCTTTGAAAACTCAATAAACACTGGCCTTTATTACTTTAACAATAATAGTAAAATAAATAATAATTTTGAAAAGTTATAATGTGTCATGTATGCAGAAATATTCCCTTTTAAGATTTCTCTCAACCTTCAACTATTCATTTTAAAGGTTAGTCTCATACGCTATTCAAAAATGATCGATCATCAAAATGAACTGAAATGAAAGCAGCTCTTTCTGCTTCTGTTTGGACAGGGTCCTTAACATAACAGGTGTTGAGGAAAAGTCAATTTCTAGGAAGTCTTCTAAGCGGTTTGGGGTCATTTTGCCTCGTTTCATGGAAGACAAGAAGTAACTCTCTGCCTGAAGTCTTCTATCAAGTTTACAATAAAAGCTATTTAACTACAAAGCCTCTTCCCACAAAAGAAAACTCTCCAACACTGAATCTACAATGTGTAGCAGGTGGCTGATATTATACAACTATCCTTTTCCACTGCCAATTTCTACTCAAAGTAGAATGATAGGCAGGATAAAAAGATGGGAAACTATGAAGGTCTGGGAAAGAAAGACAGCCTCTTGATTTGGAGTCTCCCTGTGGAAACCTCTTGACAGGATCAATAATTCCAGCATTCAATATTTGCTGTCAATGTTGCAAACATAGAATTTGTTTTATGTAGAAATATTTTCAAATACTATTGTTAAAAGAATAAGGACCATGCTTAAGGTTTGCATGTATATGGCATGTGTGTGTGTGTGTTTATGAAGAAGTGATTGCCTACAAATCTTGTGCCAAATCTCCCTTAAAGGAAAAGTCCAAACTTCTTTGTGTTACTCTAACAAATATTGATGTCATCATATTTTGTTCCACCCTAAGAAATCAGGTAATGAGAAGAATAGAGAGGTGTAGTGGAATGAGGGACTAGAAACACATCAAGCAACATACAAAATGTGAGCCTCCAAAATAATAACCACAGCTGCCACCAAGGCATTTAAGAACAACTTTTCTCTGAGGAGGTAGCATCTTCATGTTGGGTTTTACCAGATTCTTTCTCTTCGTGTATTCCTTTCTATTGTTTCAAGGTGTTTTAAAATTTTATTTTATTCTTTATTATGGGGGAACCACAAGCTAAGGAGAGTGTACAGAAGTTGGAGAAAAAGTGATTTCCTTCTGCATTTATGTGAGTTGTAAGTTTTAAAGTCATAATTTCCATCATCTTGTGTTAAATATCTTCATTCAGTGAGCCTTCTCACTAGCTCTTTCTTTCCGTTTGTATTAAAATATCTCTGCTTCAGACTGACTATGCACAAAATACTTTTCTGTGGCAAAACCAAGGGTCTGGATTTACCTGATAGTAGGTCCTTAAGGATCAACACTTCTCAAGCTTTCAGTGAATCTGGGCTACGATTCCTGCTACTACAATACCAACCAACCCTGTGTGAGACACTGGGGTATCTTTCAATACTCTTAGAGCAGGAATGATGATAAAACAATCAATAAAAATGCAATGGTCAATACATGTCTCCCATACAAGGTTTCAGGAGCAGTCTTGTCATTGTTATTTAGACTGTAAAGTAAACCAAAGATAATACAATACATATCAAATGAAAAGTAGACTTTCATGCAGAGTCCTCCTTGTTGTTGAGTAACAATCAACGTGTAATAAAAGAATAACTAACAGGCAATGAGTGTTCTATTTTTGAACATTTCAAGAAGGGATGTGTCCTTGACAAGATTCTACACCTTTAAATACCCTGTCAATTAGATGCCTTTTTATACAGGCTATAGGCTATGCCAAGCAGTTCCTATTGATGGTAGCTATATGCGCTGTACTGGATACTTATTGTTTTCCTTCCTGTGGCTGCTGTAAGCCACACTGAATTTTCACGCCTGAGGGGGAAGATGATGTAACATAGACATAGAAACTAATATCAGCACTCAGTGGTTTATGCCTATGTGAATAACCCCGTGTTAAATCTGGACTCGGGCTTAGCGAAGGTGATTGACAACCTGTTATCCATGCCATCACTCACCTGTGCTTAGAGAATGAAACACCATTACTGTTAATCCGTTTTACCTCAACAATCGGAGCTCTCGATTCCACTGTAAACACCACGACCCAGGATTTAAACATTCATGGTATTAACTGTAAGGAACCTTAGTAGTGAGTCTCACAGCTTTTTGGAGTTCACTCAGTTGTTTCCGATGAATAACTCGGGGAGTATTCCTGACAAGGGCAGATGAAATGATGTACATGGATGTCATGGTGCACACAGCTTCAGAGAGACTGGGCAGAGCTCATGACAAAGCACTGAAGTATTAGAGAGAAGACATCAAGAAGTACTTCTCAATTCCCCCACTCTCCTGAGTTTTTGTGGCTTCCACACTAGCTGAATTAAAAATATCTTCCCAACATCCAGGTATTAAGTGTGACCACAGAACTTATCCTGGGAAAGATAAAAGGTGAGGCTGGAAAAATCCCTAAAGTGAATCTGTTGATGTTGTGTGTGTTGCTTTAACACACTAGAGCATCAAATTCCAATTTCCTTCTGCAAAACCATTTTTAAAAAGAGACAGTGACTTACAGTTGCTGAAACTATGATGTATTAAGAATTTGTGTGGCACAGTGAATCCTAGGAGAGCTATTCAGTATTAAGAGGACTGGAATGTAGCCCACACTCAGCAAATTGATTTGCTTAAAAAAAAAAGGGTTTGAATTACTCAGGACCCAGTAGAATTCATCTCAGATCCAGCCCGGTGATTTTCCAGCTTTCATCACCTCTGACCCTCACCCTGCAAGATATGAAGCTCAAAGTGGAGATATAGTCAAATCTGTTCAGACACTGCAAAGCAGAATGACAACCCATCTAACTATTGTTTTGCTAGTGGTAAAGTAACTCTTTCTTTTGGTTTATTTTATTGGATTATTGGAAGATAATATGGAATCAAGGCAATAATGAGCTTAAAACAAGTGCCCCCGCTTAATTGAAAGGTTGATTAAATTCTATCTGCTCTAAACACCCATTTTCATTTATTTCTCAAAACCAAATAAACATTTAAAAGCACCAGCTTTGTTCCCTTGGGAATGTCTTCATACTCCTCTTTTCAGTACCATCACTTGTGATGTTCCTGTACAAAAGTCCCAAGAGAATAAAGGTTGTGTCTGTGATACCTGCTTAGCAGAACTACATGACATTGTGAATACAAACTCAGAAGTCTGTGTCAGGAACAATGCTTAGCATGAAATCATTTGGTATCAACTGCCCAAGCGATGCGTAAGTTAATGTGCATTAACAGTAGGAACCCTGCTAATGAAGACTGTATCAGTCCTGGCTTTCCATCTAAACAGAAATACTTGGGAATTTAAAAAAAAACTCAGGCAAATGTGACTGATGTAAAAAGAAACAGTATATCAACAGAAAAAAGAACAGAACCATCAAAATTGATTTAGAATCGTGAGAAACAAAACATTGGCAATATAATAACAAAAATTCTCTCAGGTAAATGTAATGCCCAAAGAGATCAAACAACTATTCAAGTGTAGCCATAATTTTAGTTTGGTTGAATATCCCAAAAGTTTCAGTTGCAATATGCATTATTAAATTTATTCTCACTATAAATGGAAGATTAATTGAACTTTGGTCATAAGCTTCTCTACAAGATTTTTTCCCCAGAAAATACCTGTCTGGCATATAAATGCTGAGGAAGCTGAAAGCGATGTATGATAGTCTCTAAATATGTCACCTCGATTTATTGCAAATTATTTATGCACAGGCATAAACAAGACATTATTTAGTACAGTTAATATCCCATGATAAGTTTCCTTGAAATAAATGGGATCTCAAAATTCAATTTTATTTATTAGCCAATTTGAATTTTTTCCTAGGCATTTATCCATCAAGCATGGCACTGTTATTGCACATGCATTATGCAGCATGTCAAATTATACCATTGTTGATAAAACAAACATTAGTTATTGAATGATCCAAATGCCAGCTTGAAAAGCTGTGTGGTAGCTGATAAATATGCCTGACTTCCATAGCAGAGTGGGCAAACAGGGGAATTTGATCTGTATGCCTGTACTTCATAAAATTAAAAAAAAAAAACCCTTACAAAGGACAAGGATTATGTCTTGTGTTTAGCACAGGGTAGGGTCTGGCACAAGGGATGAATAGCAGTAACAAGTGTTATGAGAAACTCACTCTCTCATTTTGTTTCTTTTCTGTAAATGCTTTCATTAGCTCCTTTGGTGATGTTAAATACCTGTCCGGTATAGAATTTGCTGTTATTTCTATTGATCACACATGTCAAGGCAAGGCAATAGCCTGAGACAATGGGGCTTAAATACATGATGACACAAAGAGACAGAAGTCCTTTAATTTTACTACATGTTAAATGGGGTGTACATGTTAAATAGGCTCTTTGAATTCAGGCTCATATGCAAATTTCAAGGCTCTCAATTTGACCTGCCTCTGTCTTTGAGAAGCAAGGACTTGTTAAAGTGTTTTCAATAATATCTACGATAATACACCCAAATTTAGTAGAAAATGAATCTAACTTAGTGTGAATTGAACTCAGCATTAGACAGAGGACCAGATTTTTTACAACCTACTCTAAACATTTAGTAATGACATACATGTACTTGCATACACATGTCCATATATGCACCATACAGTGATACTTAAAAGTGAAGGAAAGAAACCACCATACCTACACGACTCCCATAGTTTTTCAGGATTTCCAATTAATTGTATGTATTTGCGGTACAGATGTGAAACTTTATATAATGTCATTAACTGTGAAAAATAGCAATTTCCATCTTTCAAACTTTACAAATCATGCCTATTTCTTAAGATGACCATGTGGTTATTAAACATTAAGGGATTATCCTTTGACAGTGCTTTCTGTAAATGAGTCAGTATTTCTAGCACTGTCCCAGTGACTTCTTGTGGATACATTTGAGCAGATGAACGAAGTAGTAAAACTTGTAGATTTAGATTATCTGGCTATGGTATCAACGCTGAAACAGATCCTTTCAGTTGAAAGAATGTGATATTGGGTGTGTGTATAGGAAGAAGAGAGTGCTGTGGGCTGTGGATGCACTTTCAGAAGACAGAATAGAATGCACATGCAACCTTTCTTTTAATTTGTAGAAATCAAGGTTCACAGGTTTTAATCTAGTAGAACTTTCAGAGATGATGAAGAATAAATAGTAGTTAGATACATAGGTGATAGATAGATAGATAGATAGATAGATAGATAGATAGATAGA
>LOEQ01001642.1:48510-63719 GCA_001685075.1 Bramus lutescens | reverse complement strand
GATAGATAGATAGATAGATAGATAGATAGATAGATAGATAGATAGATATACATGATAGAATAGACATTAGACATTGATGTGGGAGTCCCCTCTGTGTGCTGCAATTAACATTAATGAATAAATAAACTGCCTTAGCCTGTTTATAGAGCAGAATTTAGGTAGGCAGAGAAAACTGGACTGAATGCTGGGAGGAAGAAGGCAGAGCCAGAGAGACACCATGGATCTACTGCAGGAGATAGACATGCTGAAACTTCATTGGTGGGCCACAACCTCCTGGTGATATACAGATTAATACAAATGGGTTAAATTAATGTGTAAGGGATTAGCCAACAGGAAGCTAGAGCTTATGGGCCAAGCAGTGATTTAATTAATATAGTTTCTGTGTGATTATTTCAGGTCTAAGTTAGCCGGGCAGCTGGAAGTCAAACAAGCGCACTCCTACAACAAGACTTGATAGATATTTTTCAGAATTTCATAAAGAGATTTTTAAAATATTTTCAAAATAATTTAAACAAAGAGTATGTCATGATTTAGAAATTAAAACTAAATCTATTCTTTCTTATATTTCTTTCTCTTCCTCCTCCTCTTCTTTCTTCTATTTCTTCAAATGCTGGCCTTAACCAAGTTTCTTGTATATGCGAGGCAAATGTTTTTCCACTTAGCTATACCACAGTTCTTCTTATTGTTAATGTTTGAATCTAGTTCATGGTTCTGTCTATTTTTTCTTCATTGATATGTTGAGCTATATAATTCTTTGATATCACTCAATATAGGGGTCATCTTAGCATAGTACAATGTTTACAACCCTGCCCCTCAATAGACGCCATTAGTACTACTGGCATATAAAAAAAATCAGATATTTTGAGAAAAGACTATTATAAGTACAACCTCCCTGCTGGATGATTGTCTAGATCTAAGTAGCTTTGGACTGAGGAGGACAAAATACAAGAGAATATATGACCGAAGATTAGGTTATAAATATGGGCATGCATTATAGTCATCTAGCATCTTATTTCAGTCCTCTGATATGAAATCTGCAGCATTTTCTCACAATCCAGTCCTCCATTATATTGTCTTTTTGTTCCCACTGAAGATGAATTAAAGGGGAGAGATTGTCGTGATTGTCTATGTATATGAAGCATCATTGCCAGTCATTGGGGTAGAGATGATACCAACAACACATTAATGTGCTTAGCATATGAGTCCTTGTTGCACAATGAGAAGACAGAAAACAGAGATATATACAGCTGATTATGAAATGTGTTTGACAACATATAAATAAGTTTATATTTAGTCAGAAGACCGCGTTGTTTTATGGAGTATTTATAAGAAGAAAGCCATTTAGAGATAATGGTTTTGACAGTTCAATGGATTCCTAAGGAATTTGACAAAGCAGAGAATAGCTGTAAATATGAAAACCAGATAAGAAAATAGGTTTGAAATCTTAGTTAAACGGTTGAGTCGGAGAGTGTGTCAAGGAAGAAGAAGGCATATATGAAGATTTTTTATTAGAAATTATGATTTTTTCTCATAAAAATGTTTTATATTGGTGAAATAGTTGGCAACATCAAGATGATCTTGAGTATCTGTGAAACAAATTATGATATATTCACTATTACTGAAAGCAACTTCTCTAAATATTACAAATTCATAAAATTTAAAGTCACAAAACATGGCATTATGCCTTGTAAGTAAGTGGTCAAGGATAAATGATAAAAAGAAACATCCTGGAGAGGATGTGACTATTGTGAAAAATAGTTTACATTCATGAAAGTATAAATAGGACCTCCTGAAGCTGTGAAGCATCTATAAAGCAAAGGACACAGTAAGTGAGAAAAAACGGCAGAAAGTGACTTTTCTAAGACAAAACTATCTGTTGAAAAATGAAAGGATCATGTTACTAAGATGGCAGCATAATTTTCTATCATATTTAAATGTCATTAACAGATAATTGTTTGTTTATAGATTGGATGCCACAATCTTGAAGAGCATTGTTATTAGTGCACATCTCCATTATACTGTTTAAAATTCATAAAATTCAGCTATTAATAATGCACACATTGAACATTTGGTTTCTTATTATTATAACATATATTATGAAACTAAAAAATCCTGTCTCTTGGGGACAGCAGCTGTCTTGACATGTTTAAATTGATCTATGGTCAACAAACCCAAATCCAAAGGTAACTGCCATAGGGTTTCATGAACCTCTCTATCAATATTCACAAAAGCTGATTAACAATTGACAACAAAAAAGCAAAGAAGTGTGAAACTTTATTATTTCCCCATATCAATACTAGCTCATCCTCATATAATCCTGCATTCAAAATATTTTTAGAAAGAGAAAGTATGAGCATAAGACACAATTTGCTATATTCTTCAATTTCTTCAGAGACTTAAAGTTCTTGTTATACAGGTCTTACATCTGTTTGGTCAGAGGTACTCCAAGATATGTTATGTTATTTGTGGCATTTGTGAAGGGTGATTTTCCCTGATTTCTTTTTCAGCCTGTTTATCATTTGTGTATAAAAGGGCTACTGTTTTTTTTTTAACTCATGCTCTTGGAAAGGCAAGAAAAACATAGCAAAAATGGTCAATTGTATCAAAATCTAGCTACAGATTCAATGCAACCCCCCTCAAAATCTCAACACAATTCTTCACAGACCTCAAAAGAATAACAGTCAACTTCGTATGGAAAAATAAAAAAAATCCAGGAGAACTAAAACAATCCTGCACAATAAAGATACTTTCAGAAGCATCACCATCCCTGAATTCAAGCTATAATAAAGATATTATTAATTAACATATTATATAATAGTAATAAAAACAACTTGGTATTGACATAAAAACTGACATGCACACTATAAAGATTGGTCACTCATATTAGTTTAATAAAATACTGATTGGCCAGTAGTCAGGCAGGAAGTATATGTGGGGCAACCAGACTAGGAGAATTCTGGGAAGAGGAAAGGCAGAGACTGAGAAGAGGTAACAAGCTACATGGCTACATGGCTAAACATAAACGAGATTTATGGGGTAATTTAAGTTGTAAGAGCTAGTTGTAAGAGCTAGTTAATAATAAGCTGAGCTAATAAACCAAATAGTTTATAAGTAATATAAACCTCTGTATATTGATTTGGGACTGAACAACTGTGGGATTAGGTGGGACAGAAACTTCTTTTTACAAAACAGGATAGTTGAGATGGGAAAGGACAGAGAGGGAGAGCAAGAAAAGAGATATCTTGATGGAGGGAGCCATTATGGAGTTAGGGAGAAATTTGGTGTTAGGGAAATCCCAGGAATCCATAAAGATGATATCAGCTAAGACTCTAAGCAGTAGTGGAGAGGGTACCTGTGTAGTAATAGGGGAGCGGGCCTGCTTTTCGTCCCGCCCGGCTCCCGCACGGCTAGCTTATNTCTGTCTACTCCACCCACCTAAGGGCTGGCCTATCAAAGGGGCCAAGGCAGTTTCTTTATTAACCAATGAAAGTAACACATAGTGAGATGACCCTCCTACATCATACCTGAACTGGCCTTCCCCTGTAATTAGCTTGATGACCGCCCTAATTGTCGTCATAGAACCTTCAACCAGTAACTGATGGAAGCAGATGCAGAGATCCACAGCTAAGAACTTGGCTGTATTCCGGGAGTGCAGTCGAAGAGAGGAAGGAAGGATATGAGCAATGGAGTCAAGATTATGATGGGGAAACATGCAGAGACAACTGACCTGAGCAAGTGGGAACTCACTGACTATGGACTGACAGCTGAGGAACCTGCCTAGGACCCAAGTAGGACCACAGTTAATCCCTAGTGCATTAATTGACTTGGGGGGGGGCATTACTTATGGGGAGATACCTTGCTCAGCCTTGAGACAGGGAAGGAAGGGCTTGGCCCTGCTTCAACTTTTGGCTGACTCTCCACGAGAAGTCTTACCCTTTCTGAAGTGCGTATGGAGGACTGTAAGAGAGGAAGCTGGGGATGGATAGAAGGAGAGGAGGGAGGAGAAACTGCGGTTGGTAAGTGAAATTCCTGCCTTCCCTTTTTTCTCTTTCTTCCCTCCCTCCTTGTTTCCTTGTTTCCTTCCTTTCTTCTTTAGTTCCTTCCTTCTTTTGTTCCTTCCTTTCTTCTTTCATCCTATTTCTTTGTATTTTTCTTCTTTCACTTTTTGGACTCTTTGAGGTCAATAAAATTCCAGTACGCTTGACATTTTTCTTTTTTCGTTCTTTCTTTCTTTTCCGTATTTTACAATGAGACATAGGCCCAAAATGATGGAGTCTGGGAACCATGAAATGAAATTTGTGAGAACAAGAACTTATACTGACTTTTCTCCCTTTGCTTTGTATCTTGAATATTTTGTTACAGCAATGGAAATCTGACTAGAAAACCACAGAAGACTATAACATTTGTTTTTTTTTTTTATTTAAGAGTATAAGGAATATATAAATAGCTTATTTTCAAGGTGGACTATGCTTTTTCAGTTATATAAGCAGTGTGTAAAGATTAACTTGAAATGATTAGTATACTGCCTTAATAATTTATCATTACTTTTTGGGAGTAATGACAACGCTCTCCTGGAGCTATTTTTGAAACCTTTAATTCACTACTCTTACCTATTGTCACTGTTAGTAGGCATTAAATCACTACCAAATTAACAAAGTCCTTCAATGCTTTTGCTATGTGTGCATTTAGAGAAATTTTTTGAATTGCTCTATCAATCAAGCTGTAAACTGAGATTTTCTATTGTACAATGTTTGACATTATAATGATAGTTGCTAAATCAACCATCTTCTTTGAAGTCTTACTAAAGGACAATCTCAGTGAATGGGCAAGCTGATTGTATGTTTTTTCTTTAAAGACAGTACTTAATCCAGGAGAGATAGGGAATCCCAGATTAGAAATAAGCAAACAAATAAACCAAAAAAAAAAAACACCAAAAGATAAACATAAAAGCCAACCACACAAACAAACCTCAGCATTCTGGCTGCATTTTGGGTTTTCATTCCAGCACCCTAGTGAGAGAAGGAAACATTTGTTTTGAGAACCACCTGTGCTTTCTCAGCTTGTGATGTTTACCTGCATTTAAAAAACAATAATTCAAGGCTCAGATTGAGGATTTTGCCTTTTCTCCTCCAGTCAGCAAACATCAGAGCTTTCTACCTATTCTCAAAGCTTTCCACCTTCATTGCTCATGAGAGATCTGGATGGGGTCTTGATGTCTTTCTCAGTTGGCAGAGAAGGTGTTCTTTGCAATTAGTTTAGGTGTTTCCACAACATATTTACATGCAGAATTTCTGGCATTGTTGGATCATAATGTTTCATGCCAGTCTAACCGTTCACCACTTTAACTGTTTTCCTAAGATTACAGATTATGTGACATCTTCACTAGGTTGTTAAATCTTCACAATTGAAAAATTACTTAAACATGAATGTCGTTTTCCATAATTTTCAGGTTTCTAAATCATTTTGCATATATGCATGTATAAGTGTGTGTGTTATTAAAATGAGGTAACATTTATTTTCCATATTCTTCCAGAATAAACACACCTCCAGAATTTATGATTTGGATCTATAGGCAAGCTTTGTTTTCAGTTTGGGAGCCGTTATGGTGATGTTCATTATCAACCTGAGCTGCCTCAGAATTGCAGAACACAGTGCCTGTGCTGTGTGCTGTATAAAACATTCAGAGATTAATGAGCTGAAGGGCTCAGGGACATGCAGACAATGGAATGCCGAAATGCTGAATTCAGTTGTCCAAACTTGGAGTGCACAGATCACTCACAAAGAAATATAAGTACTTGATCTTTTGTGTTAGCTACACTAGTGATTCTGAAAACTACAAGAAAACCTATTTTGATTCATCTTAGAAATTCTTAACTTTATAAAAAGAAAAATTAATTTATAAGCCCTGGAAATAACCTATTTGATACTTGCATTTGCTAAAGTCAAAATAATAAACATTTCTATATGATTTTTCAATATTGTTAATTTTATAATAATTTCTGCTGGTAAACTAATACATCATACAATGGTTTTTTCTCCTTCCATGTTTCCTATGAAGGACTGTGTTAGAGTCCTATTAGCAATAACTCTTTATGCTTTTATCTCCATAGGAATATAAATCATTAAATACATACTGTCAATATATAAACTAGACAACTCATGTATACACCTAATAGAAGCATTGTACTTACACAAAGGGATGTAAGATAATAGAAATTATTTTAAATTTCCACATATGTTCATTATTAATTCAAAATCTTTTCCAGTGTGTTTAACTTCTATAGTGTTTTCTATATTATATTAATATGTTAATATAATTTTCCATATACTCTGTAGGATTTCTTCATTAAAACTGCTAAAATGGACACTGTAGTTGGGGTAAAATCTAAAGAATGAAAGTTTCTCACTTTAGATATTGGAAGTCTTAGATCCTGGTACCTGTGGATTAGGGTCTAGTAAAGACACTTGGGTTTTCATTTCAGGTAGCTGTTTCTTTATTGTGCCCTACTGGGTAAATACAGCTATAATGTATCTCATGCATTTTTTTCTATGAAGACAAGCATTACATTCATGAGATCTCCAACCATATTTCTTGAATTTCTTCTAAATTCCAAACTTCAAATATTACATAAGAGATTTAGGTTCCAATATAAATTTGGTACAGACACAGATGTTTAATCTATAGAGATTATAATTTTCCATAGAAAAGTTAGATATAGAATCCAGGCTGTTTATTTTTTGGAGTAAATTAGTAACACATACATCAAAGGGTAATTAGATAATGCTTTAGTTCTTTAGACAAACATATGGTGTTATTCATCTACTTATCTCTCTCCATATTCTTTGCTAAGCATTGTGCTTTCATATTTACATGCTAAAGAAAATGAAAGGATTGTTTAAAACAGCCATTTAAGTTAAAATAATAATATTTATGAATAAAAACAAATAAGTAGAACCCAGGAGTGTGGTGGTTGCTATTTTAGATAGGGTCCTTGATTCTTCTGTTAAATATATTAGTTCATGTTTGTTTCACAGGCTTCTTGCGAAATAAACTTTTAAAGGTCATTTGTAGAATATTTTAACAATTTTTGAATAAAACAAATATTTCCTGGTGTGTAAGTCTCCACTTAGAACTTCTTACAAGCCATCCTACAATTTAAGGCTTATTTTGCATTTTCAGATTAATATTTTCTAACTCTCATTTAAATGCAGTTTACAAAACAATTAGAAATGTAGGAAAGCAATGGTTTTTACTCGATTCAAGTTATCGCCTCCCAAGTTTCTGCTTTCTTTGTTCTTTTCTTTTTTTGCCCCCGGAGTTTTGGATCATTTATTCGATATAACGATTGTCTTATAGCCCAGCTGTCGCCGGTGATTAAGTTCGCATTATATTTCCCTCTGTTTTGTCAAGAAAGTGAGGGAAAATAACCAAGACTGCAACAGAGAACCAACCTCTGCTTGAACTAGTTGTGCACCATTACAAGAATGTTTCTTAGACTACGAGCCCATACTTTTGAGAAATTAGAGCGTTAGCTGCTAAATACACTTGCTTTTGAGGCTCTTCATGTTTCCTACTGTAAGGGAACTGATTCATTAGGACAAACCAGGCAGTTGCCTGGCTGTTTGATTGCTGAGAGGTAGCATCCATGCTGGAATGTAACAGCATGTCTAGCACTCTTCGACTCACCTTCACTTTCTAAGAAATCATCTTTCTTTTTATTAAAGAAGTAAATTGGTTGACTCTCAGATTTTCAATTCTCTTATTTTTTGTGCATGTGAACCAGTGACAATAACTGCTATTATACACTTCCTTTCAAACCTTATTAAAGTATCTAATAAATCCTTTGGAAATGGAAAAGCAAACATTCTGCTTCCACAAATACAAGAACAGTTTCAAGTAGATCAGTTCAAATCCACTTTTAAATTTTTTAAGTCATGTTGACCTTTTTTGGCAGGAAATTTCTTTCAGTATCGTCGATGATAGGAAGGAGATGATAATGATTATTCCTGGCCTTATGTCATTTGCATGTTCTGATCACCTATGCCAAGGTGGTTAACAAGACATTAAGTTTAAATCAGGGTATAAGCATGCAAGAATCATCTTCCAATTTCTTGGAAATTCCATCAGGATCCTGGAAACATAACTGCTGCTATTTCTGAACTGCCTTTGGCTCTAAGCTGATGGTCCCATTTTGGAGGCTTGCTTGAAATAGCCCAACATCCTTTCCAGGTCATTAGCTTCTCTCAATGATCTATCAATGATTAAAGCCAATAGCTTTAGAAAGAGCTGGATTCAAGCATCCTTAATGTTACACTCATACACAAATACAAGATATTTAATTTTGATGAGGAAACTCTAGGGCAGTCTCGGTTCTGTTTTACAAAATAGTATGAATTGTGTTATTATAAGCATCTTCAGCAGCTGGCAGTGAGAATGATACCCACTACTTTCACGATAAAAGTCAGCTGAAATATGGTAAGTAGTTTTACTACTTGAGTTTCTTTCTGATTCTAATTCTTGATTATGATCATTTATAAAATATACTTTTTTCCAACCAGTGTCCATCCTATGTTCTATTACATCTCAAAGTTAGTCAGAATGATGGAAGTCTATGTTACTCAAAGCGTATTTGTTGAAGGAATAGATGAGTGTATATAAAAGAATTCCACATTATTCTCTTTTATTTTAGGTTGATAATCACAATGAAAGCACCTCACCTCCCTGTCTCTAAGGAATGAATTCTGCCAATCCTATGCATGGCCTTCCCAGAAGGCCCTACAGTTAACCTCTAAGGCAAGAAAGTCCTGAGGGGGACTGCTGAATAGGGGAGCCCTATTTGCACTTCAACATCTGACCTGCAGAACTGCAGTCATCAAAGGGTGCACTTGTAAAATACTTTATGAATATTTGTTATCCTCTGATAAGTGACTGATATGGAAAATCCAAATGACTAGAGATATTACTTTGATATTCGATATTTTATAAAATGTTCATATATATTAATGCCACTTATATGAGAATAAAATTGATTGCTAAAAATCACGTTAAGAGTTTTTCAAATGCCCAATTTTAATTAGATAAGTAACACACATAGATAAGCTTTTTAATCTGTTCTGATATTGAAGGAGCTGGAATGCAAGTTCATCGTAGACACGAGCAACTCCATGGTAAATAGTGACCGAAGGAAGTCCCCAAGCCAAGTTTAGCCAATCAGCTAAGCAGAGTCAAAACTGTTCCTATAAGGCTGGGGGACCCAAAGTTTCATCATACGAATGGTACTGACCATATATAACTAAAAAGCCTACAATGGGTAAAATGGTTACTAGCCCTTATCCAATTAGCATGCGCCCCATGTAACTGCTCCTTGACTGCCCTATTAAAACAGAGACAAGCTCACCATAATTTCAATTCCCCACGTACACTTTACAAGGGCCTATGTGCCTTTGTCCTGGTCTTTATCGCCATTTTGTGTGGATGATGGACCTCTGCATGCTGGCTATTTCTGTAGAATATACATACGCCCTTTGTGTTTGCCTGCTATTTGAATATGGGATCTTTCTTCAGTGATGCTAGGATCCTTCCAGTAATACTGTGAAATCTGGCTTCAGTTGTGAATGGGGGCAGATCTTGGCTAGGGAAAGGTCTTTCTCCTCAGAAATACAGTATTTTAAGCCTCATGGAAAACAGTTTTATAAGTGAAAATTATCAGTGCTGGAAAATAGCTCCAAACTGGTGAATCCTAATATATTCAATATTTGAAGGATATGTTTTTGTTTCATCTTGTAAAGCATTTATTTTAACATAAGAAAAGTAATGAAAGAATTATTTAACATACACAAGCACTTTCACAGATTTTGTTTCCATTTTCTAAAAAATGTTCTCGTTATCATTGTTTCTATTCAATATAATGACTTGTTTTCTTAAAACTATCCACAATATCTGAAACTATTGCAGATCTCTCTAGTTCCCGTGAATAAACCCAATCAAAACTTAAAACTTGCAGTGTATTCGTCCTCTGGGTCATGAGACTTCAATATTAAAGCATATGTTGATGCTCTGTTTTTTGAATAAATCAATAATATTTTTGATGCCCAGAATATATTAATGCAGATTTCACACATGGATAAGTATTATGACAATGGTGAAAAATTAAGATTAAAATCACATTTTAATATAGTTCATAAACATTCTCCTGCATAACATTTTGTGTAGGAAAGTGTTCTCAATTATGTTAACCAGCATATGCTTAAAGCAATAAACAGTATTTTCTATAGCAGAGTGATTCTCAGATTAAGAGAATAAACTGATTGATCAACAAAACATACTCTATGGTGGGTATTTTCAATCTGGACCTGCAGAACATGGATGTATGCAGGTGGTACTCAGGACCCTTTTACTATGGGAAGGGAAGAATTGTTCTTTTCCATAACTCTTATAAAAGTAGACAATAAAAATGAGAGCTTTGGGGAGTAACCACAGTTGAGACACCAATGACAATGTTGTATCATATTGTATATATCATATATAATTTTCATCATAATTCTGAAGCTCTGCTAGTTAGTTGGTCTAGCAATACAGTTGATAGCAAATTACCTGAACATAATTATATAATAATTTGATAAACTACACTTAAATATGAATTTCTAAAGTGATGAGTTATCCACACAAATAAAAATGATATGTCTATCTAATCTTTAGTAATAATAGTCCTTGATTATTATGAACATGAAATTTTGCAAGAGGTGAAATGAGATATTATCAAAAGTATGTATGGTGTGAGTTCATAGATATGAAACATACTTCAAAAGTTGAAGTTCTTTTCTAAAGTAACTCAAATACTCGTCCTTGTCATTTGGTTGATGAGATGCTGTCTAAAGTGTAGATTGATGGTTGATAGCATTGATGTTATAAATTATGCATGCCAACTTAATGAACACAATTTAATTGAGGCACTATGAGTAATTTAAATAATTGCATGAATAAATAGTATTATTCGTCTTGTCAAAATCTGCACCTATACTAAATGTCAGCATTCCATATCAACAAAGAGTTCTCAGGCTGAGGGTTATGAATCAATATTGTTGGGAGATCGATTTCAAGTTCAATTATTTGTAAAAATAATATTAGCATACATTTATCAGTTAACTTTTGATTTTTATTTTTCTATGATGTTTAAGCAAGTACCAGTAACTAAGATTTCATTTATTTTTATTAAACTCAGTTGAATAGAGAGTTTAAATTGATATTTGTAGCATTTGGTCCCTTACTATTTATCTTTATATTATTCATATTGGTTTCAATATTTATGGTATATTTTTACTATTATGTTTAAAATATTAGTTACAAACATATTTTCCCCCACAAGCAGATAAACCTCTTCTGGATACTCTCTTGAAATCCTGCTGCCAACTTAAAAGTAGAGCTCAAAGTATTTCTTAGACTACATTTTTGCGCAAGTACATTACTACCACATCCGAAGAGTTTAATGCCCATGGTTCCTTCTTTTGTAAGATTTATTTATCTATTTGCATACACTGCTCTGCCTGCAGACCAGAAGAAGGCATTAGATCTCATAATAAATGGTTGTGAGCCATCCACCACATGGTTGCCGGGAATTGAATTCAGGACCATTGGAAGAGCAGTCAGTGTTCTTATTCTCAGCCAAGTCATATCTCCAGCCTCTGCCTATGGTTCTTATTGTGAATGGCAGTGAAGAATTTGTTTAAGTTTTGAACTAGAGATTTTAGAGGTTAAATAGGATGATTAACATTGAGATTTAAAAATACATCACTCTGAATAAGTGACATATTGCTATAATATTCTCTGTGACTATAGGAAAAAAGGAGTTAATGGAAAATATGTCTCAGGGAATCTAAATAGACACATTTTAGCCCTGGTTTTCTGAACAAAAGGTAAATTCTTTTATTTATTTATACAGACTCTTGGAGCATACCCAGAGAGTGTTGGTTTCTAAAAGTTCTTTTTTGTTTTTAGTTGAGTTCTACTTGCCATCTTTAACTCAATTAATATCTGCAACATTTTCCACATGCATTTTAAAATAAAAATAGACATTATCTTTTCTTGCTAAATTTTATATTTTACCTTATGTTTTACATGATTTCAACAAAGTACATTTGCAATATAAAATAGTTGTATAAGCAGTCATAAGCATAGATTACTGCTAATCTATCGTATATAATACAGTAATTGTTGTGCTGATAAGGAAACAAAATTTCAAATTATACTTAGGATGATAGAGAACTGTTTGAAATCTAGAAAGAAATCCATTAAGGTGAATTTATTAGACTCTCCCACAAATTGTGCTTATTAGAGACTCTGCAATTTGGCTAATGTAGCAATGCATGGCAAAGTCACATCTTATTGTAAGCTTTTCTAAAATTTCCAAATGAGTATTAGAGGTATAAATTTGTACATAGTATGAAGAACAGAATGACCCAAAGTAATCAGTACAAGTATTTGACCTTGTAGATGGGCAAAGATTGGTGAATGTCAGAAAAGTGTTATTTTTATCCAATATTAATCCATGATTTTTTAGACACACACACACACATATATATATATATATCTCACAAAAAAGAATACACATCAAAAATCATTCCAACAACTGTGTGACAGAATCCAAGGTAGTCTCTCCATCAGTAATTAATTGGTATGACACACATTAGACAAAATTGAGCAGGATGAGTGGGAGGGAATGTGATGACCACTACATACTGAATTATCTTTCCGCTGCATTACAAATGAATAAAGGTAGAAATTTACATTTTAAAGGCATGATTTGCAAAATAGTATCACATAATGTGAAAGTACTAATGACTAATGAACTTTTCTTTTAAAATGATTTCATTTATTAGGCATCTACTATATGGCAGCTCCTACACTGAGTAAAGTGAAGCAAATTGAAATGTGGAAGAAAATATATGCAATACGGATCTCATGTTAAGTGGAGAAAGCAGCAGAAACAGCAGAAAGTTGAAGACTACGGCTTCATACAGTTGTCATCAAACAGTGGTAAGGTAGAACAATAACCGTTTAGAAATATTCCTAGGACAGTATTTCCCATCTACAAGATCGACCAGATTTTCAGATTCATCTTGATCATTCTGATTGCAAGGTCATCTGCATCTCTCATTTGGGAACTTTGTACAAGCTTACAGTAGGCTGTGGATTTTCATGCATTGCTACCATCTGAAGGTCTTCACTAGCTCTCCAACCAGGAAGAAGAAAGAGTTTTGTCATGTTTTGATATTTACTACATAAAAATGAAACTTCTAGCTCAAAAAGTTAAAATGTTGGTTCATATAGTTGAGTTCAGAGAAGAGGGTTGTAGCCATTTATCAACCACTGATTGAGCCTGAAACATCAAGGTAGGTTTCCATCAGTGGTCTTGATCACCATGGATCTGGCAAAGGCACTACAAATTAAAAACATGTCTTTATATGTGTGAATGATACATTTATTTAGTAAGGTGCTTCCTTACTTTATCTTCTCACAATCTATATAAAAAGACACCCACATTGTTCTTTCATTTTAACACTAATGGAAACAATCGCCCCAGTGATCTAACATGATTTTGTCCATAATAAAAGGTACTAGCTAAGGGTACACATTGGAAATTTCTAGTTCAAATAATTATATTTCTTCTATGCCCCACTATTCTAGAAGACTGGATCCAAAGATAGAAAACTCCTAACATGGAGGATATGAATGGATATTGATTCTCATCAAAGTTTTTATTGCCACTTCAAAATTGAAGCTCTTTGATTTAATGTTATAAATTAAAAACATGCTGATGTCTGTTCTAGTTCATTTCTATTGCTGTGATGAAATATCCTGACACAAATCAACTTAGCAGGGGTGGGGGGGATATGTTGCTTCACAGTTACAGGTTACAGTCCATCCTGAGAAGTCAAGACAGAATGTCACACAGCTGCTCATAGCACATCCACTGTCAAGAGTGGAAAGACATACAAGGATCTATCCTGCTTGCTTGCTTGTGCTCACCTCAATGTATTACTCTCACACAGATCAGAACTACCACCTATTCCTAGGGAATTATGCCATCCACAATAGCATGCATATCATACTGACTATTCCAATTAACTAATAGAGTCGTTCACAGATATGGCCAGAGGCCAGCAAACTGAAGAAAATCTCTCACTGAGATACTCTTTCCAGGTGATCCTAGGTTGTGCCAAGCTAAAAACACTTATAGTCACAATGAATGAGTGAAACATAATTTTCACTCTATATGAACATCCTTCAATTATTATTAATGCAATATGCAATGCATATGTTGTCATAAATATGGTTAAGGTGTCAGCTGTAAATATACTTTTGAAACAGAAATGATGATTGTAAGCAATCCAAACTTCATTTTGGGTCTATCCTTTCTACTATAAAAATATTCTCTTTAATAAAACCTGCTTTGCTCCTTCGAGCATACCTCTAACTCATTATCAAATGCATCCATTTTAAGAGAGGTGTGAACTATGTTTTATATCAAGTTAAGGACACCAGGGGGAGCTTCAGGGAGTAATAGTTTTTCAGAAAATCTTCTTTGTTAACATCAGGAAAGTTTAACATAATTACGATCTTCTCCTGCCAACCTACCCAGTACTGAAGGATTTTTTTTTACATTAAGAAAAATAAGAACAATCCACCAGAGGCATGACTTTGTGCATTATTTTGATATGTATATATTGATGAACAGGTATAGATTTTTACAACTAATGATAAAGTTTGCTGGCTAGACCTGAAATAAGAAAAACTTCTCATTCATGACATCCCCACCAAAAGACCTAGGTGACTTTCATATATGTTCCCATCACTTGAACATCTATCAACAGTGGTATATGGTGCTGTCCTTACGCAGTAAGAGTAGCATTTTGTGGGGAAATTCATTAGGCAACATTAGTTCTTCATTATGAATTAAGTGTGTTGTCTAAATGTAGTTGATGGATGTGATCCATAGGAACAATCTTATCTGGGAAATTTTTAAATGAAAATTAAGGGTACAATCTTTTTTATTTTTTTTTAACTAGGTCTAAACTGATGGAGTGATGCCCCATCAAATTTTTAACAAACTTTTCAGATCATTTCGTTTCATTATAATTTTGTTATTTAAATTTTTATTTATTTCATTTTACATAACAAGTACAGTTTACACTCCCTCCTCTTCTCCTGT
>LOEQ01001642.1:0-12578 GCA_001685075.1 Bramus lutescens | reverse complement strand
TAGGGAGGACCTTTCCATCCTCCCTGAGATTGAGGAATTGAAATACTTTACATGGTTGTGTTAATGCCCAAAATACCCAGTCATTCCTGGGAAAACTGTCTCCTGCTCTCAGCATTCCTTAGTTGCCTGTTCTTCTTTGTAAGGTTGAGACCTCAAGGGTATTCCATATTCACTTTAGAATATATATTGTTGTTTCTTTTATTCCACTTAGGTTTAGTGAGTCATGTTGGCAAGACACTATGGGTGTAGCTTCTGACATTTCTAGGAGGCACAATGTCACAAAAAGTTTCCTTATTTTCTGGGAACTTTTCTGCCTAGCCGCCCCCTTCTGCAATGATCCTTGATGCCTTAATTGTACTGAGTAGTTATCCAACACCAAATAGTCAGCCATGAAAACATATACATAATAACCTTTTACAAACTGAGCAGGTTATAATTATATATTTAGGAATATATGTGATATACATGTACATGTATCTATATAACACAATTAATAACAGATGAAGGTCATGAATCTGAAAGGGAGAAGAAAAGATATAAAGGAAAGTTTGGAGGGAGAAAAAAATGGGAGAGATGATCTAATTATATTACAATCTCAAAAGATAAATAAAACAATAAAATATACATTGACTCTGAACTGTGTCTGATCCCTACAGCTGTATAATATGAATATTGCATTGTTTAGAAATAGCAAGAGAAAAAAATGATCTGTTAAATAGATTCATTTATCCTGTGAATATAAATGGGATTTCTGTCTTTTGGATTTTCATTGTTCTATGATCTGTTGATTTAATTTACATAGGGCTTATAGCAAAAGATGCATTTATTCTACATAGATGTGCACTATGAAACCTGGATCTGTTCATTCCCGTCCCTGAGCTCTTCGGAGTTGAGTTTGTTGTTCAGGTCAGGGGTGCTCCACTTTACTTCAGTTTTCAAGGTCATGGTGTCAGGAAGTTGAAAAGATGAACCCTGGCCTCAGGAGCTGAGCCCATTAGCTTCTTGCTCTTTGACTGGCATGGAGACCACTGAAGAATAATTTGAATAAAAATGTGAGGGCAAAATTCCGGACCTGTGATTGTCTTTCTTGGTAAAGTTATTACATGTTATCACGAGGTCATTACAGACTATCAGAGAAGTGGTGAATTACTGTAATCAAAATGTACAAGAAAATCCAACTGTACAAAGCAGATGAGTGGATCTTCCTTCTCAATTGTATGTATTTCCGTTAACTATGAAAACATGCAAGGTTTGTTTCAAGACAAATGAAAATTTATTTTTTCTTGTTTTATTACTTTTTTCATTTATTTTATGTATTGACCAACGTTTCGCATCCCTTGTCTCATTCCATTCTCTCTGTCTCACCCCTCCCCCCAGCTCCCATCTACCTTTTCTCCATCCATTTCTCTTCCCTTCAGAAAGAGGCAGGCCTCTCATGGATATCAACAAAACAAGGCATACAAAATTGAGGCAGCACCAAGCTCCTTTCGGTATCAAGGTTTGGTGAGGCAACCCAGAATAGGGAATAGTTTCCCAAAAGCCAGAAACTGATTTTTCTGAGACAAAACTATCTACCTGAAAATGACAAAGATCATGCTATTATTATGATAGCATAATTTTCGATTATATTTAAATTTCAAGAACAGATAATTGTTTATTTATAGACTGGACACCACAATCTTGAAGGGAATTGTTATCTGTGCACACTTCCATTACAGTGTTAAATATTCAGCTATTAATAATACATGTATTGAACATTTGTTTTCTCATTATGATAACAAAGATTGTATCATGAAGAAAACTTGGTAATTCTCTCTCTTAGGAATAGCAACAGTCTTGACATATTTAAATTGATCTATGAGATCCAAACCTCAAGGTAACTGATGTAGGATCTTCAGGAACCTCTCTATCAACATTCACAAATGCTGATCAACAACTGAAAACTAAGAATCAAGGAAGTATGCAATCCTATTTTTCCCATATCAATATTAGCTCATCATGATATAATCCGATATTCACAATAGTTTAGAAAGAGAAAAGTCTAATAATAAACCTCAATTTGTTTCTCAAAACAAACTAAAGAGGAAGATGTAGCTCTTTGCTGCTCCCAAAATAGTCATAGTTACTGCAATCATGGAACCTACCAATGTACTCAGCAGCACTATTAACACAACTTACTGGGGAAAATCTTACTCATGATATGCAGAGTACATAATGACAGAACCAAGTTATGAACTGTGTCTCTCGATACATAAAGAAGATAATTTGATAACTAATCAATTTGTTTTATTCTTTCCTTTTCTTCCCATAACATTGTTGAAGTTTAATAACTAGTTTTTGGACAGATGAAAAGCAGATTAAGTACCTGAGGTTATGTTAACTTTCTTCTAACTCTTATATACTGGTTTGAGGTTTTAAAAAAGTAAAGAACTAGTCAATATGAAGAAGGATTGAAAAAAAACAAGGAAAAGGCAGAAGGAAGCTTACTGTGGCTAATATGGCCCCTCACTAATAAATAGTTTTTCAATGAAAAACATCACATAGTTTTGATAAATACTTCATTTTTAACATAGACTATGATCAAATCATAACAATGTTAATTCAAATATTATACATAAAATAGCATAAACCATGTAAATTGCAGTCCATAAAACAGTGGGAGAAAAGAAGAGAGGAAGAAGGAAAGAAAGAGAGAGAGAGAGAGAGAGGAATAGAGGGTGGGAGGGAGGGATGAAGGAAGGAAAGAAGAAAGAAAGGAAGGAAGGAAGGAAGGAAGGAAGGAAGGAAGGAAGGAAGGAAAGAAGGGTCTGCTTAATTGTAATCACTTAATTTGGGAACTGCTGTAAATTTTTTATAACAATGAGTACTATATAAGAAAATGAAGGCAGTCAAATGAAAAGCAACCACTGAACTTATGCAAGAGACTTAATAAAGTCATAGACTATACTGTACCCATTTTATAAGCTACAATAAAAGAAACAGAAATATCCAAAGGAAGAAAGACAAAGCAAGGCAGTGAATGGGACACAGAGAGCATCAGGGGAAAAGCTTCCATACGAATCAAGGTGAAGTGCGGGAAGCAACCAATCCTAAAATACCTATGACTAAGAGCAGAGAGTATATTTATTTATAAATTCTAATTATATTCTTGATGGATATTAATTATTCAGTACCTGCAATTAGCCAAGTATTACAGGAAGTGTTTAATGCCTGCCTTCCATTTTTTTCTCAGAATCCAGTGAGGAGAAAATTATGGTAACTTTAGAGATAAAACCACTCTAAGAAAAAGTTAATAATGTTTTCCAAGAAAAAGACAGAAGTAGAGAGCCTAGTACTAGAAATACTTCCTATCTCCACACTGATATGATTACAGTTTCCATAGATAAAGCATGCGATTAGTTATCTAGAGTCTCACACTGGTAGAAGTAAATAACTATCATAGATGTTGACTAGTCACTGAGATATGAGAGTGAGATGCCAGTAGAGTTCTATTTCAATTTTCCTGAAAGGGCTGTGCATTATCCCAAGCTACAAAAAAGGTCAGGCAAAGGAGAGGTAAGTGAAAATTGAATAAAATATGCTGCCAAGTGAAGAAACAACAAGAAAGAAAAGTACAAGTGCTTCTAGCAGGGTATATTGAAACATTTTATTCTTACATAAGAGGACTATATTAAAGAGTAATAGAAACAGTGGCTTAAAAGTAAAATATAAGAAGCTTCAAAAGTAAACCATTAACTTGAAAACTATGTGTTACTTTATCTCAGTCACAAACGTTTTGGTCTTCTAGCTGACATGCTACCTTTGTTTGCCTCTCATCCTGCACACAAATGTTTCTGCATTCATATTCTACCATTAGATACTGCACAAGACAACATAATCAGATATTTTCCTATAATTTTAATATTTCTAGTTCTGCATTGATAGGCACTTAACAATAATCAATTATTTATGATGCCAATAAGCAGGAAGAGCATTCTCCCTTCATATTGATTCTGTTATGGCAAAAATGAAAGGGCTTTGATGACATGCTTCTTAAAAGTTATGTGAGATTGAGGTAATAACAGCTGGAAGGAAAATATTATCCATGACATTAACATTTTTGTTTGAATGTCATTATGGCAATTTGTAAGTGACTACTTGCATCTTTCAACTGTTCTGCAACTCCTAATGACTGAATTCATTTATAGGATAATTCAAAAATAATTTTATTAGTGTAGACATTCTATAAAAGATTTAAAAATGTATATATGAAATTCATGTAAGGACTCAACAGGTGAGCCATGTGTGTGTGTGTGTGTGTGTGTGTATATATATATATATATATATATAAACATACATACATTTTTGTGTTCTTTTATATATATAATGGAAGGAAGGTGGCTTGAAAGTTTATAAAGTGAGTAGTTATTACAACGAATATTTCCATAATATCCTATCAATATAAAGCACTGAGAGAACATCTGTTGATTTGGTACAAGGCCTACAATATTTAGATACATTAAAAACAATATATTAATAACTTTATTTTAGCACTAAAAGAAGGTATGTGGGTTCATTATCATTAATGCCTTGTTGATCACAACTTTGTGTTGAAAAAATAAAATGAAGAGACAATGAATTTTTGAGCTACCCATATAAAACAATGAAAAGTTTATGTATAGAGAATAAATCCATACCTGCTTAATAACACCACACCATCTGTTTGAATTATTTTTATTTCTTTATAAAAAGATGTTTCAGGAGCCACAGGTGATATGTTTCAGTAGCCTAGAAAAAATAATTCATAGAATTCTCTGAATGTAACCCATCTCTTTTTATTGTCATCCAGTTACTTTTCAGATCAAGTACTGGGGAAAACAAATCATGGTGCTACAGCCAAAGGGTTACTGACTTAACTTGATCCATTCCACTGACATGAGGGAGGAATGTGTCATGGAATACATAAGAAAGGTATGAAACAGAGAGTCTCTGGAAACTTAGGATTCACAGGCTCCCACCCCCAGAATATAAGAAGTAAAGAAAGAATAGCTGGAAGAAAGGAAATGCTTCTTTCAACAACTACCTCCAAGCTCAAGAGAGACCACAGTGGGCTAGCTTCGCATGCAGGGGAAGAAAGTTTTGTGATGAAGTTGCCTGCATCATTCATGTTCGTGTGATTGTGGTTGCAAGGAACATTGTTTTACTAATGTAGAGTTGGATGGGATTCCTTTCTCAGCCTGTGATTACCTTCTTGATCCGGGATAAATGGAATTGTATATGCATATTTACAACAACTTTTAAAAATTTAACAATCAGTTTGTTGTGGGAGCTCCTTCCACTCCTTCAGTGAATAGCCTTTAAGATACCAGCCTACTTGGGCATGGTTTCTTATACTATAAATGCTGCTCTAAAACTTGCTCTCACTCCCTTGCTTTTGGATCTTACTTCTGGCTGCTAGACTCTGTTCCTGTTCCCTGTTTGTGCAGAGGACTGTGATCTAGGATAGTGATCTGTGAGTCTCCCCTAAATAAATAACCCTTTATTGTATGTAATTCTGAACTAGTAGGGATTACTTTTTATCTTCTGTCATCATCTGGTGCCTGAATGCAAGGACCAATCCACACATTTTGGGATCAGTCCACCAGCAGCCTGGCACATTGGGCACTTACTCTCCCGCCCATGGCTCTAGCTGGCCCTCAGACACAGAAGACTGCTGTGCAGAGCTCCCTGGCTCACAACCCACATGCTGCCTCTATGTGCATTAAATACCAACCTACACACTGCTGCCTGTGATCCCCACAGTACACACATTCTGCAAAATGCACTGATGGAAAGCTTTGGGTTTTCTCTTTTTCCTGTGCCCCAACTCTCACAATGATTTGATCATGTTAATATTTACTCTTAATTTGTTGATCAACACATATTTTTCATTAACTATGTAAGTAACACATGCTGTTCACTGCTGCTAGTGTCTCTTGACTATGTGGCAGCAACTGCAATACTTGCTGGCTGATAATGATTATTAAGCCTACTCCAACTCATTGTAATTACCTTACAACAGGTAAGATCTGAAAAATAACAAGAAATGACTCATAATATCCAGGAAGTCAATAATTATTTTGCTTATACTATAGAAGGTATTTTGCAAGGTTTACATGATTTTTCTTCTACACCCCTCTATTTGATTCTAGGAATTAGCTTTGATTTCAATATTATCTCATTAAAAATAGTTCAATATTATGGAGAGGGATAGTATCAATTTGACAAAATTATCTGAAAGAATTTGTGCTGTTGAATCTAACTATCAAAATCTGTGGAAAAGTTATGATATGTCCAAGGATAAGACATTGCCATTACTGGACAAGTTTTATATCTTGGGATCCTCAGTAAGGACACTAGAACAGAACACTGGACAGGAGATTCAGACTTAAAAAGGAAGTAGTATAAAGATTTGAAAAGATTGAGGAATTTATTGAAATTGATGAGCAGGGAAAGAATGTATAAGAATAAGATTTAGCCTCATCAGTATGTGCCAGACCCCGGGATAACTTACACAGAGTTTCAACTGCATACCCAGTACTTTACTTGGAAAGACCATCTGGCACAAAATACCTTACAGCAGTCAAATAATATACATGAGAACCAATATATATGAAGTAATCTAAAATAAATAAAACATGCAATAGTTTCTTTTAGGCTACATTCACCATTTGTCAAGGCTTCAGGCAGTAAGGCAACCACACATGATTGACTTTAATTAATCTCAGCAGTCCTAGAAAATGGACCTCAGCTGCTTTGGAAGTGTTATTTGAGAGAAGAGGAAGAAATTTTAGAGCAACAGGGGAAAGCAAAATGATTTAACACTTCCCAAGATCATATTCTTGGTGAGGGTTTTTACTTTGATTCTCAGGAACAGGCTTACTATGATGAATGCACTTTGTTCCTATGTAGCACTGCAGTTTTAAATGCTTGAAACAGGATTCAGCAGCAGAAAAGAGGATTGAGTCATATATTAGGGTTAAACAGGGCCAGAGAGAATCCTTTACTAACTTCTTACAAAGATTAATTAAGGTTGTATGATTAGGAGTGACAGAACTTGAAGTGAGATGTGTACTAATTGAATCATTGCCTTTTGAAAATGCCAGCTTAGAAAATAAGAAGATCCTTGGGACTTTAAAGGCTAGATCAGCACCTGTGGATTAATGGATCTTGCATACAATGAATGTTGAAACATTTGATTATAGCACTGAAGCTTGGGTGGGAGAAACGATTTCCAATGGTATGAGGAGACACCAAAATGCCATTAATTGTGGAATAATAGGACATCTAAGAAGGAACTGTAGACAATAAATTCCTAGGAATAATATCTCCTTTAAGAATGGCAAAAATACGAGGTCTCAGCCTTCTGGTATATGGAGGTGAGGCAAAGGATGACATTGGACTAATGAATGTAGGTTGACAAGAGACAGACAAGGCAACCTGATACCACTTGAAAACTCTTTGGGGGGCCTCTTGCAGGCCCTGATGTCAAACAAGGCCCAGTCATTCCCAGTCACTGTGGAGAATATATCTCACCAGGAAAATTAATCAATCCAGGGCCTACTGTAAAAAACCATACTGCTCTGGATGATGGAATAGACCTGGAAGATGAGTCAAAAACTTCAGTAGGAAATAGGAAACATATTTTGGCAGACTTCTATAAATGATCAAAGACCAAAGCTAAGAATACATATAAATGACATGCAATTGAGGGATTAATAGACAGAGGTGCAGACATGACTATCATTACTCCAGAATCTTGGCATACAGATTGGCCTCTTCAAGAGGCAGATATTCAATTCCTAGGAATTGAAATCCTATTTTAAGTAAAACAAAGCATGAGGTGGATTGAATGCATAGGGCTAGAAGAATAGAAAGGAAAGGTGAGGCCATATGTAACTAATACTGTAGTGAATTTATGGAGGCATGACCTATTGCAACAATAGAATATCTAGGTTAACATTTCTGCAGTTACCAAAACTCATGTTTCTGAGAAGGATATTATATAATATTATAAACAAAGGTCATCAGCCATTCAGACTGTATAAGAACACAAAGCAACTAGCAAGCCTTCAGATGTACTAAAGGTGCTGCCTTTAAAATGGTTAACTGAGAAACCCATATGGGTTAAACAATGGCCTTTAACAGAACACAAACTACAGGCTTTAGAACAGTTGGTAGAGGAGTAAAACTAGATGCTCACCATATTGAAGAATCAACCAGCCCTTGTAATTCTCCTGTATTTGTTTTTAAAGAGAAATCTAGAAAATGGAGAATGTTGACAGATTTAAGAGCTGTCAACAAGATTGCCCCACCTATGGGCCCTCTACAATGTGGAATTCATCTGCTTTCCCTATTACCAAAAGGATAGCTTCTTATAGCTATTGATTTAAAGTATTGTTTCTTTACCATACCATTACAAGAAAAAAGATATAGAAAAATTTGCTTTCACATTGCCTACATATAATAATTCTCAGCCAACGAGGAGGCAGCAATGGACTATCCTCCCTCAGGGAATGCTCAATAGTTCCACCCTGTGCCAATACTTTGTAAATCAGCCATTGGAAATAGTATGCAAGTCCATTTGCTAAGTCTACAATTTACCATTATAGGACAATATTTTGCTATCTGACTCAAATGCAGATACTTTAGAAAGAATATTTAAAGAACTAAAGAAAGTTTTGCCTAAATGAAGATTAAAAATTGCTCCTAAAAAAAAACACAAAAAGAAGAGATTCTGTAAATTACTTAGGTTACAATAGGTTTACAGAAAATTAGAACACAAAAGGCACAAATTAGGAGAGACTGATTGCGGACTCTTAATGACTTTCAAAGATAGTTACAAGACATTTTCAGTCTATGACCAGCTGTTGGGATAACACCTGATCTAACAGTTTATTTAAACAAAATCTTAGATGGTGACAAAGACTTAAATAGTCCCAGGGAATTAACAGCTGAAGTAGAAAAATAATTGATGGCCATTGAAGACAAATTATAGTAGGCACAAGTGGATAGAGTGGATCCAAATCTTTATTGTATTCTACTCATATTGCCTTCTAGAATTTTCCCTACAGAAATTTTAATGCACAGGGAAGATATTATCTTATATGGATCTTTTCCCCCATATAAACCAAGTAAAAAATTAAAAAATTAATTATAAAAGGAAAACTGAGACATTGTTAATTATCAGGTATAGATCTAGCAGAGATTATAGTGCCTTTTACTGCTAATGAAATTAAAATGAAATATGGTAAAGATCTTGTGCTAATTTTTAGGAGAAATTAATAGCAATTATCACAAAAGCGATAAAACTACTTGGATTCTTCCCAGAATTGTACATGATGCACCAATAACTAGAGCCCATACATTTTATACTGATGCAAATAAATCAGGAAAGGCAAGTTACAAATCAGAAGAATTAAGTAAGGTGGAACAAAGCCCTTAAAATTCCTTCCAAAAGGCAGAATTATATGCAATTCTCATATTACTAAGGGATTTTAAAGAACCTCTCAATATTGTTCCTGATTTTCATAATGCAGAAAGAGTTGTCCTGCATGTTGAAGCTGCTGAATTTATACCAGTTTATACAGAATTGACTTCATTATTCATGCAGGTTCAAGATATAATTGGGAATAGGCTTTGTCCCAAATACATAACACGCAACATAAAAGTCTGCCATGTCTTCTAGCACAAGGTAATACAGAAATTGATCAATTATTGATTGGAAGTGTGCTGAAGGCCTCAGAATTTCATAAGAAAGAAACATTATGACAATAGCAAAAGTTTAAAGAAAAAGTTTCCTATTACATGGTAACAAGCTAAGGATATAATAAAGAGATGTCCTACTTTTTCTTTTAATAACCAAACACCATTACCTGCAGGGAGTAACCCAAAGGGTACTCAAAAAATGAGATCTGGCAGATGGATGTGTTCCAATTTACATAATTTGGAAAATTGAAATATGTATACCACACCATTGACACTTATTCATGTTTTATGGGCAACTGCCTTGAGCTCAGAAAAGGCTGATTTAGTAATCATGTATTTATTAGAAGTCATGGCAATCATGGGTATATCTATACAGATAAAGACAAACAATGGTCCAGCATATGTGTCTATGAAAATGAAACAGTTTTTTTACTTATTATAATATAAAGCATATTATAGGTATACCAAACAATCATACAGATCAGAAAGTTATAGAAAGATCAAATTGAACTATAAAGGATATGCTAACCAAACAGAAAGGGATGGAAAATACGTCCTGAAATAGATTGCATAAAGTTTAATTAACCTTGAATTTTCTTAACACTAAAGAGAAAAGAACAACAGCAGTGGAGAGACATTGAATAATAGAAAAAAATTCTGGATTAAATCGGCTGGTATATTTCAAAGTAGAGTTGACCTCACAATGGAAATCAGGAGATATGCTATGTTGGGGTAGGGGTTTCACTCTTGTTTCCACAGAAGAAAAACTATGGATACCATCAAAATTAATAAAGATTCAGTTTACAAAAAGAGAAACCTCTTAAGAAAGAAATTACAGCTCGCCCACAGAGGTGACAAACATACAGGTGGCAAGAAAACCCTATAAGTGTTGGGATAAGGTTCTGTTGCAGAAAAATGTTCATCTTCAAAGAGGTGAGAGACCATAGACATCTAGATGCCTAAAGATGAAAGGATGGCTATCCAGAAAGAATCAACAAGCAAAGACCTCCAAACCTTGCCAAGACAGGGTAATATGGTTCTGAAAATGTTCCTGCCTCTGAAAATGGTCTGTCAGTTACTCTAGGCCTTAGCTGAAGTTGGTTGCTCCAACATTGCAAATGAAACTTTGGGTGATTGCTCTGGCAGCCAGTTGTTTCTGTCATCTACTGCACATTTTGGAAGTATTTGATTGCACTTCCTACCTACTCAAATAATATTATCTACCTTCTCAGACCTTTGATGGGGTAAAGATTAGATAGTCTTAGTTGCCTTTCTCTTATGATCTAGCCAAGCTATTTCAAATACAAGACTTAGACTCCTTCAAGTAGAATGTTTATTAAAACATTTAGCATATGTTCCTTGCTTAATATTGTTTATGCTGCTTGTAATTCTAATCATATACTTGATATCTGTTCCTAGTATATATAATTTTGTATTGGGTATGGAACTCTCTTATTTAAACAAAAGGTGGAAATGCTGTAGGAGCTCCTTCTGCTTCTTCAGCCAATAGCCTTTAAGATATCAGCCCACTTGGGTGTAATTTCTTACACTATAAATGCTGCTGTAAAGCTTCCTTTCACTCCCATGCTTCCAGCTTTTACTTCTGGCTGCGAAACTCTGTTCCTGTCCCCCATTCATGCAGAGGACTGCAATCTAGGACAGTGATCTGTGAGTCTCCCCTAAATAAATAACCCTTTATTGTATGTAATTTTGAACTAGTGTGGGATTACTTTGTATCTTCTGCCATCAGCAGTTCATAAAGTAATAGATTACACATAGATTTATCATGATCTCTATTTCCTGATTGCTAACATTTGTAAGTATACAAAGGTGTTCGTGTAATGTAGCATAATCAAGCAGTAGCCTTTTGACATTCTACTTGTATTGGGTGACTAAAGAGGGAGAGTTTAGAACTGGGAATATGGAAGGATATCTCGTACATGTAAATGTCATCTCTTTCATACTGTACTTAGAAAGAAAAAATTGAGAAGACAAACCTAGATATGTTATTTTTAAAAATAAAGCTATTTCTTAATGCACAATCTTTTGTTTCTCAATTGTTCAGAATCTGGGCTTGAAAAGACTCTATATAAAAGAAGCCAATTTTCATAAGCAGTACTTCATAAATCTCTAAACACATTCTTGACATCATTGATAAAACATTTTTAGAATATAAGTTTGAGTCATGTAAATGAGTTTTGATTTATTTTCTCAGCATTATGAGTGTAACTGATTCATGATTGTTCAATGCTTTAAAGGTGCTTTAGTATGCCTTTGAGTCATTTTGAGGGTGTTTAATGTTTAATGTAAAGAAATGTGATTTGATCAGATCCAACAAAATTAGAAATGCTTCAAAATGTTCCCTATTATATGGGGGAAATGTCATACATATTTTGAAAAAATAAAATTTTGAGTTCAGTATTAGAAATTTAGTTTTGTTATTTTATATTAAGTACAACATATTTAGGAGATAGAAAGGGGTTTATGATTTTATACAAAGTTGATTTCAATGAAGATACATCATTATTCTAATAAATTTGTATGATACTCTTGCATTAAAATATTTAAAAATTGGTATTTCCATATTTTGGAAGTGTTCATAACTTCATTATGATGTGTCCTCCCAAAGCACAGGCAAAATAAATTTTTATAACTTAAAAAAACTCAAAATGGTACTTGTACAGTCACTTCAGAAATCAAAATGGTGGTTTCTCCAAAAATTGGGAATCAATGTACTTCAAGAACCAGCATTACCAAATGGATGGTAAACACTTTACTGAGTGAGATAACCAAGACCAAAAAAGATGAATATGATATGTACTCACTCATTAGTGGATTCTAGCCATAAACAA